>BSBK01000517.1:0-125000 GCA_027943335.1 Chamaecyparis obtusa | reverse complement strand
CTCAAGGTCACTTAAGCATGAAATCGGTGATCTTTGCGGGGTCATATCTCAGAGCTCGTTCAAGGTAGCATCGATTCATCAGTTTCTACATGACCGTGTTGCCATGGCCTAAAAAATCCTGTCTTGGTTTTTAGAGATTCAACTTTATTTAAATTTGGCAACACATTCTTGGTTGATGTCAGAATGCATAGTGTTCCTTAGTTCAAACAGCCAACGTTGCGTATCCTTGCAATCATCGGTCATAGAAACCCTCAAAATATGGTATCCAAATTCATAGGATCACTTATGATTATATTGATAGGGTTGAGGGTCATGCAATCTCAAAAATGGAATTCTTTGGGGAAACCTAAAGGGAAGAAGACCCATGTAGTATAGAGTCTCATAAAATAATTAAGAACTCTAAGTTTGAGGAATACTAGAGATGATTTAAAGGAAACCCCACCACTTTATTCTTAGAATATCATTAAAGTAAACCTGAAGGGGAAGACAAATACTTTTATGATAAAATCATGTTGTTTTTCTGGGCCCTATTTTAGAGATAGACTCACTATTGCACTAGGTTACAGGTAAGAAAACTCTTCGCACTACTAGACATCAAGGGTATGAAGAAAATAAATATCAAATTTCTAAGGAATGTTGGATTAAGAATAAGAAATACATTGAGGGGCCTGGGTATGTGGGCATATCTGAGAGCTTGAGATTGGATCAAATCACCATGATTAGAAAGAAACACAATTTTTAAAGAATGGAATCCGAAGATTGCAGATACTTAAAGAATATAGGAAGAAAGGATGTTCTCATGAACTTAGATGTTTGAAGGAGAGAAGGATGGTTCCCAATAGATAAAATGGATAGATATCAAATGTAGAATGAAATATCAAACATAAGTAATCAAGAAATGTCAAGATTCATACTATAATGATTGGAAGAGATCCATACCAAAATTATAGTGGAAATAGAAAATCAAGTTTTGAAGGAGGGAATGATAGATACAATGAAGAATATTAGAGAAAAGGAGAAACAAAAAGATGTTGACAATGCAAATATGAAGGAGTATGATGAGATATTAGAAGAAAAACTTATAGACATTATCAACTCATCCTCTAATAATAATAAAACTATAGAGGATGCAAAGAAAATTCTTCAAAATAGATTGGTAGATCTAATCAACAAAGACATAGTTTCCTCAACAGGAAATTTTATGCCAAAGGGAAAAATTGATAACATTCTTAGAAACCCAAGGAGAGGTCAACCCATAGGGCCCATTTGGTTAGTGGAATTAGGGCAGAATTGGGTGCACAACTTCTCCTTTTTTTCCAAATCTTTCATTTGGTACGCTAACCACAATCCAAGTTTTGGAGATCAAAATTCAGTTTAGGCACCAAAATGGGCAGCATTATCTTCCCACCCAATAGGTGGAATTTGAAATGATATTCTGGTTTTGGGGTTTTGTGAACCCAATTTAATTGCTCTATCGGATCTGTGCATCTTCTTGTATTGTTTTGGGGTTTCACGCAAGAATTTCTATGGATTGAGCCGATCAAAAGTGGTATTTTGTGGTTTAGGGTTCACATAATATAGTTTCCACACAATACATTGTCCACACTACCATCATCTGAAGGTTCATAGAATCGGGTTTATCTTTTGACGAAAATTATATATTGAGAAGTCTGGTCGTGTTCACACAATACAGTTTCCTTCCTTACCCTTTGGGAGCTTTGCGAGGCTGCGCACTTGAAAGAAGGGGAAAGAGAGAATATCTTGGTTTGTATTATTATTATTTTCATGGGTTTAATATGGTTGTTTAACAGAGTATCATTTGAAACTAATTTGTTTAAGTTTTCTCTACTGCAATTTTTAAATGCATCTGTGGTCTAACCAAATGGGGCCTTAAAGTTTATATCATCTAAACATTTTATTGAAGCTGGTTGTTTCTGGAAATCTCTTTAGTTTGAAATTTTCTTGTAATCAATTTTTGCATGAGATCCACCCTTCTGGAATCCCATTGTTCAAATTTTTTCTTTGTGAGTTTTGACTTGATGACTAAGATTAGCAGTAAGGCCCTGTTTGGTTAGTTTTAGGACATTCAAACCCTAAACAACTCACAACCATTTTTGTGAGTTGTTTAGGGTTTGAATGTCCTAATTGATTTTATTTTATTTTATTTTTGGAGTCTTTGCGACCACTGGGAGAAACTAGGGTTTTCTGGTGGTATTATCTATTCATGTTTTGTGCTAAAAATAAAATGTCTTTACAATGTCTATTCATGTTTTGTACTAAAAATAAAAAACTATTGAGCACCCTTGAAGCTCTTTTGATATCCCTGAGAACCTTTGATTTATGTTCAATGGCCTTCACCATGACGTCTGCTCAAATAAGTAAGAAGCCCTTATCTTAATGCATTTATGCCTCATTAACTTATCTAACATGATACTTGCAGCGATTCTGATTCTTTTTGCATGGGCTTTTAAAAATTATTTAATGCTTTGTTAAAAAATGAGTAATTGGTTATGAACTACTTTTTTGTGCAGTGAAACATGAGTTGGTATCATTTTAATGGCCCCAATCACCATTTCACCACACCCATTCATATATTTTCTTGATACTTAGATGAAGATGAAAATTTGATTTTCATCTACAAAATAAAAAATAGTCAATCCGATTTCAAAGCATCAACATAATTTTATGCAAGTTTCAGGGAATTTTGATGGATCTCTCCAAGAGCTAGAAAATATATCAAGAATTGTGGAAGGGGAGCATGGCTAAATTTGAAGCATTATAGTTTCTTTTGGTAAGGTGGAACTTTTGTTGTTAAATTTAGTCAAGATTCCCTCACTTTGCCAATCTTCTTTCTTAGAATTGGTTAGAAAATATATAAATTCACATATCAAATCTAAATGATTATGTGGGAGCTCAACCATAACGAGGGTTATGATGGAAGACATGATGAGGTGCCCCTAAATATTCTCTACCCTAGGCCCAACAACAAAACCTTCTCTTTTTTGGCCTTGTTGTCCTTAACCATTTTTATGAGGTGATGTACCTAGTGAGGTCTTCATGTTGTTTTCATCCATCATGTCAAAATCTTACCTCTTAAGATTGAGGATGCCTTCTAGTTCACTTCAACCATTGATGA
Source organism: Chamaecyparis obtusa (assembly GCA_027943335.1). NCBI lineage: Eukaryota > Viridiplantae > Streptophyta > Pinopsida > Cupressales > Cupressaceae > Chamaecyparis > Chamaecyparis obtusa. The sequence continues at coordinate 121,864 of BSBK01000517.1, read as the reverse complement.
ATGTGGGTTTGGTAGGGGAGGCCGCAATAGGGTTCCCTTAAAATTACTCTCAACCCTAGGCCCAAGAACTGGACCTTATCCTCCTTAGCCTCATGGTCCTTAAGAATCTTTATGAGGTGGTATATCTAGTGGGGAGTCTTTTGGAATTCTCTCTACTTGCACTTCCATCCTTAACTCAACATGATTGATTATTGCATTCATAAATTTAAATTTGGAAAATGCATAGATTATAAGATTCAAGCATTCATTTACTATATAAAATCAAATATGTGTGTGCGTGTGTGTGTGCGCACACGTGTGTGTGTGTTTGTGTTTGTGTGTGTGTGTTCACTCTTATGTATAATCTTCATAAATATATATGCATAGCTATTTCTTCATACTACAATAATCTAAGAGATTATAACAAATCGCCTTGTTGTAGATATGATTGCATTTTCTGGTCATTCAATTCCCTTCATTGAATGAGTGTTATTTCCTTTTATACTCTTTCATTGGGCTGGAAGGTTGTGAACCTTTGGAATGAGAAGTGTTCTTTCATGAAGTTGCACTCATGGAATAAGGTATTGCACCCCTTCAATTATTTTAATAATTGTTATTTTATTATGTGAACTGTTGTTAACATAAACTGCTTCAGTAATTGTTCTTTGTTATAACCAACTACTTGTTAGCATAATGACCATAGGATTATATGTGTTAGATGGTAGTCTATGTTTGTGAGTAATTTGACTAGGATTATCTTTATTGAAGTTGTTTTTGAGTTTTCTTCTATGTTTCTTTTGATTGACGTTTTAGATCCTTTTCTGATGAATGTTTCAAGCTACATTATATTTTTATGTTCAAATTATTTAGATGTATGTAATTTTTACAGACATAACTTCTCGATTTGATTGTGTTAACACTTTTTACCATCAATGTTTTGGATCTATTAGAAACTGCAATTGAAACAATTGTTGTATTGTCATTGATGTCAAACCTTAACTGGTAAGACAGTTGCTATCTAGAATAGTACCATATCTATTGATTGATGAAGAGGATTAGGGAAAGGTGATAACAAGAGATCCTAAGGAAAGGTTGAGTTATTTGATACTTCAATGGGTACTTGATTAGTTGGCATATTGATAAGATAATGTATTATTTATCTAAGTAAGTAGAAAGATTGAAGAAGTAGGCTCAAATGAGAAAAAGTGAAGAAATCTAGTTTAAGCCGAGTGATGTTAGTTTCGATCGAGCACCAGTATATGTTGAGTAAATTTAGTATTGATCAAACATCAATTTATGCCAAGCAACAGGAAATTGTTGAGTGATAGTATTTTTCAAGGAAGACAGTTTGTAGAGATGACCGAGATATGTAGTGATGACTGAGAAGAAGAACATAGTATTGACTGAGTGTCAATAATTTACATTTGGATAAATAATTGAGATTCACAGCCAACATGGTTGAATTCTTGGGATATGTAAATCATGTTGACTTTATTAATTTATTGTATGGAGGATTTAATGCATAGTAAATCATTTTATTATGGATTCAAAGAGAAGTTTGAAGATGTGTCTAGATGGAAGGATGAAGAATATAAATGATGGAAGGATTCGATGAATCTGACCTAAACCTAAGATCTACGGAGAAAATTAAGCAGCAAAAGATTGATCTACCTAATTGAAGAGGTATAAATGAAAACCTAAGTGTGAGGTTACAACATGGGCTGAAGTTGTTGATTTTATTAACTGATAAGTCTAAGCAGAAGGCTGAAGGTGAAATTGTGAAGAAGCTGAATAGAGTTGTGATTGCTTGAAGTGAATTGTGAGCATATCAGTGATGGAGATGGAAATGAAGCTTAGTTAGTAAATCAACATATATGTGTGAAGTGGATCTTTATTTACAAAGTGAGTTGTAAGTTTTTCAGAACAGAAACTACTATTACTTTCCAACCATTGTATCAATCTAAATCCTTTAATTGAGGTTGACCTAACAGTCATTGTATAAATCCTTTAATAAAGGTGGCATTCTAATGGAATGTACATAAATCCTTTAACTAAGTCACTTTTGACAGAGTGTTTAAATCCTTTAATAGGGTTACACCTAGTACTGTGTTTGTAAACCTTTAACAGGGTTGGCTTTTCATGGAGCTCACTTCAGAATAGTGAAATATCAGTAGCATGTTACAAAGTGGGTCTTCCCAAGTTGGGTTTCCACTATAAATCCCGGTGTTATACTTGTGTGAATGTTGTTATATTCTGCAAGCTAATTACTTTTGGATAGTCGACTGCATGTTATATGTTTCTCATGTATACTTCAGAGACTGAGTTGTGTTGGTGATTAGATCTGAGATTGTTGAAGTACTAGAAATTTCAATTGGTACATCTCGACTTGAGAACAACTGATTCACCCCCTCTCTGATGTTCTAAATAATTCTAATAGGATCATGCTCCATGTTTCATGATCTTTCTATAATAGATCGTGGAGCATGATTGAAAATGTTCAGGGGAAAAAGTGTTAACATAGTCAAATTGAAAAAGCTAACAAGACTTCATTCAAATCATATTATATTTGTTTTTATCATGCTTCAAATCAACCTTAATGATCCTCTTTTTGAAAATCGATGCTTTAGATCACTTTTTTTTTTTTAATAGACGCTTGATATCACATACTTTTTTTGTCAACACTTCAGATTATATTGCATTTTTAAGATTCTAGTGTGTATGTTTTTTTGATCTAGGCTGTATATTACATTGTGTTTTTTTTTAACAATGTTTTTTTTTGAGTTTGTTGTAGATGTTTTTTGATTGACATGTTCAATAAAATTATGTTTCTCTAATTAACGTTCTGATAGATGCTTCAAATTAAGTTTTTTTGATTGATGGTTCAAAATTTGGATTACATAATGTGTTTTTGTATGCTTGGGATCAACTTCAATGATCCTCCTCCAAAAGAATGTTTAAGTCTCAAATTTGATGGTATATATGACCATTTTTTCACTTTTGGACCCTAAATGACAACTTTAAAAATAAATTAGACTATACAAATTGACATGATATATTTTCTATTTTTTTGTTCTTATGGTCTTTAACCATTTTTATGAGGTGATGTACCTAGTGAGGTCTTTACATTGTTCTCACCCATCATTGCAACCTCTTACCTCTTAAGATTGAGGATGCCTTCTAGTTCACTTCAATAATTGATCAATGTGGGTTTGGTAGGGGAGGCTGCAATAGGGTTCCCTTAAAATGACTCTCAACCCTAGGCCCAAGAGCTGGACCTTATCTTGGTTAGCCTCATGGTCCTTAACCATTTTATGAGGTGGTATATCTAGTGCGGAATCTTACGACATTCTCTCTTCTTACACTTCCTTCCTTAACTCAACATGATTGATTATTGATGTCATTAAAGAAGCCACATCAATAAAAATAATTAATATCTTTAGCCATTTTCTTATTATCATTGATGTCTTAGTCTATACATTAATCACTACTTGTTTAATATTTGAAAATTGCGATGTCATATAAATAAGACAATTTTTTGTTCTTTGATGCAAGGTTTAATATCCTTTATTAGTCAGCCAGCAAGGTGATAGATATGAGTCGACTACCATGATAATGTAATGCATCCAATCTCTGGCATCCCTTATGTATAACACATGTATTTTTCTTCAACTTGTCTTGAACTTGCCTTCAATTTTGTTAACATCGTTCCATCTCTTGTTTAATTTGTCCACACATAGGATTTCTAATGGTGGCAATATGAATTCTTCTTTTTCAATATGCCTAGCCTCAATTCTGATAGTCTTTGACATCTAGACTTGTGTTTAGGTTCTGGACATTAAGATGCTCTTTCAATAAACCCCAAAATGAAGTTCATTCTTTCATTTTATTTCTTTGGGGAAGGGATCTATCTATTGAAGATATTCGGATGTAGATACTAACCATTAATTCTACTTTTCCCTTATAACTATTCTTGGTAGGGTGAGACATTGTTCATTTTCTTGTATTTATTCACTTATGGGAGGTGTTCCTCTAACTGTTTGCATTTGGTGTGTATGTCAGTCATGTCGTTAGTTTGTGATCCTTCTTTTGTTGAGCTACTATGATGATCTTTGCACACTCTCATGATTTCTATGATAGCATTGTATTTTTCATTTCCATATCAATATTGCTTGTGATCCATGGCATTGTCCTTTATCTTTTACCAATCCCACTTTGTCATGATACTCGGTAGCATGCCATGATCTGATCTCTCCTTTTGAATATGGTGTCCTCTTCAAAATTGTATTATTTTAAAATTCACTATCATAGACCATGTTTGACACAAGATATTATTCAAACCATAGTTATAATGAATGATATCACCTATCTCATACTTTGACTTGGTATGGAAATAATGGATGTTCTTATCTAGTGGATGACTCATTGCTATGCACCTTGATGAAAGGAAACCTTATCATCATCTTTTATAGTAGACAAGCAGGAAGGATGCTTAGAAATGTTCTTGATTCTCTCTAGATTTGGTTAATTTCATCTTAATGAAGTTAAGCCATTAACCTCACAATCATAAATGAATCCAAGATCATATTTATGCAATCATGAATAATGGTAGTAGGCCACCCAACCTGATTCAAGCTTTACCCCAATCAAATTTTATGTAGAGAGGAGGTTTTTTAAACTTGATATTTCTCCCAAACACTCAAGAAGCAATATTTCTAAAAAAATTTGACCTAGCTTAAGCTATAGTCCAGTCAATGTTTTTCTTGCTAGTACAATTATGAACAATACAATCATGAATAGTACAACTGTGAACAATATTATCCTTACTGAAATCATTGTGTTTGTCCACACTTCAGGCTATTGATGGATCCTATTGAGAATATTGACATTTTATGACATGTAGCTATGGAGACCACATACACTCATCTTCTCACAACTCTTCTTGCTTTTTTTGTCATAGCTAAAGTAGTGTTCGACCGAGAAGGCAGTGCATAAATGGGTAAACAAATAAGAAAAAGAAATTCTTTTTATAGAATGGTTAATCATTCCAATGATGTGGATTGTCATTATTAGATTCACATGAGTAGAGGAGCCTTCTTTCATCTAGCTAGTATCCTAAGGATGAATGGAAGATTGACAAATACGATACACTTGAAGTTAGAAGAACAACTTGTGATGTTCCTCTACACCCTTGGGCATAATTGAGGAACCCAAAGATTGCCCATAACTTTGGGCACTCAGGAGAGATAGTCAGCTACTTTTTCCACAAGGTGTTGAGGGCTATCTTATGTTTTTGTTTTTGTTTTTTCTTATCCACTAGATTATCCACGAGATATGGAACTTTAGGGATGCTTGTTAAATTCAAGCTCATTACATATGACATAATTTTTTCCTTCCTATATATAATCATCTTCCCCCTCCTATATATAGAATCATATTCTTTCTACTATTTTATTTGTTAAATTTGATACTATAGATCAGAATATTATCCCTTCTATATATATATATAGAATCATATTCTTTCAAACTCCATGAGGATTACTTTATACCACCTGGTCCAAACACTCCTGAAATTAGTGGGAAGGACTGTTTTGATCCATTCTTCAAGGTAATTCTTGTGTTGTTGCAAATTTCTTGTATGGATTTTTATCCTTATCAAATTATCGGTTGACTGTACAATTGATGATTGTATCATATCATATAGGATTGTGTTGGAGCTATCGATGGAACCCATATACCAGTCACCATCAATGTCGACATGAAGGGTAAATATTGTTATATAAAAGGCAGCTTATAGAAAAAAATTATGGGTGTGTATTCCTTCAATTATAAGTTTCAGTACTGCCTTGCTAGTTGGGAAGGGTCTACTACAGATAGTCATGTTCTAGCTTCAGCTCTTTTAAGAGAAGATCCACTTGTTGTTCCCCCCGATAAGCCAAATCATAGTTTAATATACTCAAGGGTACAACCAATGTTTCAAGTTTTAACAATCTACTTTATTTATGTAGGAAAATATTTTCTTGTGGATGATGGATATCCCAATGCACCTAGATTTCTCACTCCTTATTAGTGTACACACTACCACCTCAAGGAGTTTTCAAGAGAAAATCCAATAAAATCTTGACAAGAGTTGTTCAACCAATGACACTCCTCTCTTAGAAATGCAATAGAGCTTACATTTGGTATTGTAAGGCAACATTTTCCAATCTGGAGACATGCCACATCTTATTCTATCATGACACAAGCCCATATTGTATTAGCATGTTGCATACTACACAACTTCATTACGATAGAGGACGACAATCCATCAGAGATTGGTACCAAAGAGGAAGATGATATAGTGATGGGATAGATGTACCAATGCTTGGGACATATGGATTGTCTCAGCATGATAGAGACTAGTGGGCATAGTTTTGAGATGATATGGCAAGTACAATGTGGGAAGACTACAGATCCCAAGAATAGTTTTGTTTATGGGTCAATGTGTTTTATTTGAGTAAACTGATGTATGAAGGTACTTTGATATACATGATGGTTCCCTTTTTCTTTTTTTTGTATCTCGAAGTATTGGACTTTTATGAGTTAATGTGTTTTATTTGAGTAAACTGATGTATGAATATACTTTGATAGACATGATGATTTCCTTTTTCTTGTGTTTGTAGCTGGAGGTAGTGGACATGTTGGTTTTTTATTTTGTATATTATACAAATGTATGCAGATATAATGATATGTCCATAAATATGTTCCATGTGATATGTTTATACCATTAACAATAATATTTTTATACCATTAACAACAATATGTTTATACCATTAACAAAAATATGTACATTGTGAACAGCTGATCTAGACCATGGCATACACAGAACTAATGATGAGCACAAAAGAAATTGGTAACATGATCCAGATATCTTCTTCCTCAAAGAAGGTAATGTGGACAAAAGAGATAGAATGCAAGTTTCTAGACTTTCTCCTTGAGAAAGTACAACTTGGAAGAAAAGGTGACGAGGGATTCAAAAAAGAAGTGTGGATTGCCATTGAGAGGAGGTTCAATGTGGATATGCACCTCAATCTAACAAAGGACAATTTAAAAAACAAGCTGAAAACATGGAAGCTTGCATATAGAGTGATGAAAGAGTTGAGAAATACAAGTGGTTTCTTTTGGAATGAGGCAACTCAATGCATGGATGTTGAGGATAGTGTGTGGGATGAAATTCTAAAGGTAGGGTGGTCTTTCTACTATTTTGATTGAAATAATATTACCTTCTTATAAAGTTAATAATGAAAGACAAAGAACGTAATCCATTTATTTATGCCAACATCTAGAGAAGAGAATTCAAAAATGCCAAAGTGTATAAGAGGCAACCCTTCCAATACTTCAATGAATTGGTTGTAATTGTGGGCAATGACATTATTGAAGGTAATGTAGCTATGATGGCCAATGATACTGAAGAAGGGAACCCTCTGGAAGAGGTATTCGATGTGCATGATGAAGAGGATATTGGTTTCAGTATACATCTTGACAATGTTGCTGATTTGGACCAAGACCTTAATCATTCCAATCAATCCACTACAACTACAAGTGGTAGAGGAACTCCTACATCATCATAATCAAGGATGGGAAAGAGGAGGAAGGCAAGTATGACCACTTCCTTGGATGTCATCTATGAAACAATCAAAAAAATAAAAGATGGCCTCAACAATGTTCACCTTCACAAAATAGATAAATCTAATGACGATAATGTTTTGATTACTGCATATACCTCTCTCAAATCCATCCCTGAATTGAGTCAAGGTGTTTTCCAAAGGGTATACGACACCTTTGTGGTTCAACGTGAAAGAGCCAAAGGGTTCTTGTTGATGAATGGGCAGGAGAGAGTGGAGTGGATTGCAATAACATTTGGTGGATTGTAGTTATTTTCTATCACTTTGAAGATTTCAAATTTGATCATAGTTTGTTCACATATGCTGATATAACTATGTTTTGGTTGATGATTTTTACGCTGATACTTGTTTTTTGTTATTGCACTTTCCTCAGCACCTTGCTAGTTTTTGTTTCTATTCTGTCTATCTAAATTATTGAATACTAATCAAAATACATTTAGTTACAAATTTGGATCTATGGTAGTAAAGGCTGGAGATTATTAATTTTAAGGGGTTTCTTTTTTATATAATTATGTATCGAAATCAAAGTGCTTTGGTTGCAGATTTGGATTTCTGATTGTAGAAATGCAACTTATTATCATTGTCTTTTAGTGGGCAGTTAATTTTTTGATGTGGACTTTGGAATTAAATGGAAATTCATATCTTTGGCTGTAGATTAAGACTAGATAGGGACTTACTAAAATGAACATCTATTTTGTTTTCTAAACATCATTCAACAATGATTAGTGGTTGATGACTCCTAGTTGAAATGAAAGTAGCTCCTTGGTGCTATATATATGCAATCGATTTCATGTTAGGATGATAGATATCATTGGAATGTCACTTTTCTTTGTGCTTGTCCAACTAAGGATTCTAATTTTGAAAAGACTTGATGAACTCTCTAATACCCAACTACGTTGATATCTTTATTGATAGATAATAAATAGTGGAGACTCCTCCTTCATGATGTATATTTATGTGTCCTTGATTCAATTATCAATTGCATCAATAGTTCTATCCTTTTAACTATTAGATACCAATTTCTAGATCTTTTTGATACGATCTTGATGACAGTGAAAATAAGGAAATCCTCGATGCTCTTCCAACACCATTGAAGGAGAATATGGGTTAATGTTGTGTGCTAATAAGAAAAATTGAATATGTAATTCGTAATAGACTCGGTTGCTAATGTCTCATAAATTAAATGATTCTTTCTTTATTTGTGCTTCTCCTAAATTGGTCCACATCCCCCCCAATGTTTTTCTTCATTCCTTACATTACCAAGGCCACCATTCATTACCTGCAAAACAATGGGAAGACAACCGTTGTTCTGATTGTTTCCTTTAACAATTAGAGCCCTTGTACTTCACTTCTCTCTTTGAGCCTTCTTCCTTCCACTCCACCCATTCCAGATGTAATTCTGTCCAAAGCATTCTAGATTGATGAAAGTGAGGTGGAGAAAATCATGAAAGAATTTGGTGGTTGACAAGCTTTGGGATTATTTTAGTTCCATTTTAGGTGTCAGTGTTTTACTGTTTCTGTCAATTCTTGTTAGTTACCCGAAAACCACATCTCTTGAGATGGGAAATCTTTCAGGTGTCAAGTACTTTTATGTGCATCTGTAAATCATTATTAGCTACTTAAATAAGACCCAGAATATGATTGATTTTTCTCACTGTGTTATGCAAGGATAGGTGCATATTATATGTGATTATGGGAGGGCTAAGCTGGATTGTTACAAACCACAGTTAAGATATCCACTTATAAACTCATGTTAATAATTGCTTTCTTCTACATAGCTCGAAGTTGAACAAAGGACAGTGATAATCACACAGCCTATTTTCTAGAAGCCCAATGGCATTCATACAAAGTCAAGTCATATTGCAACCCTCATAGGATAGTGCAGTTAAGATTTTTCTTCAATAATCTATTTCTTTTTATTAGCCAGTCATTATGATATCCATAATCTACCCGAGTTGTAATATAGACTTCAACCTAGTTAGTTATTGAGTTTCTAAGTCAATCTCAGATTCTTCTTAATTTCTGATATGCGATATGGTTTCTACTTTTGAAAATCAATTGCAATAATACCTTAGTTAATTTATTTCTACTTTGAAGACGATTAACATTGTTATGTTTGATATTACTGAAGATACTTCAGTTTGATATAATTTAATTGTCATTGTTACACCTTGGATAGTTTCATTCTTTAGACTGAATAATTTAAACATGGTTCTTTACAGCTGCTTTAATTTGCACTTTTAATTGTGGTTGGTACTCTAATTGATTCATGGAAGAAAATAAGCTCCATGTAACTCCCATTTTCTGAAATTCACAATCATTGTTGAGTCATTTCATGCCTCATATATTCCATATTGTGAAATAGAGATACTATTTAGACAACTGGAAGAATATGGTCTTTAGCTAAAGATCGAGTTAGATTCTTCAAATTATATAAAAGAGTTCACTTTTTTGAAGCAGTTATGTGGAAACAATATATGTTCTATCAACAATCTGGTAAATAAAAGTGAATAGGACACAACCCTTTTAGATAAATGCTTCAACTTTTCAAAAGATATGATTTGATTGCAAATTCTCAGTGCTATTAATAAATTATTGTTTAGAACTTCAGAATGCCCTTTACTCCACTGGCATGGAATTACAAATTAAGTTTCAGGATGTTTTTGTTGGGATTGTTTTCCTTGTGCATTACTTGATAAAAAAAGTTATGTAGAGTTTGATTCCACCACAAGTGAGAAGTAATTAACAACTAGACTGTATAGAGGGTACTTTCTATTTGGTACGTGATGTGGTCATTGGCTCACTAAGTTGTTGTTAGATGAATTTATCATGTTTTAACATGAAGGCCTTGATGTGTATACCATTTCTTATACTTTTAAAATTGTACTATTATACATCAAAGATATATACATGTTAGTCTTGTTGCTTTTAAGAGAGATTATTGTTCTTCTTGCATTTATTAGTCTTGTTGCTTTTAACATATTTAAGTGGAATACACCAAGGAGTACACATGATGAATGCTTAATTTAATGCATTGTCAAGGTGTACTCTCACAACTATCCATTTCTAGTTCTCTAGTACAGATGATGATATAAATGTGTTTTGGTAGATGACTGTATTGTTAATGATTCTGTCCCATGTTATATGTATATACCCATTGAATTTGTTATTACTTTTTCATTAGGATATTAAGTGGAATAATTCTACTTTGTTTAATGATCTATTTCATCTTGACTTTCTTTTGATATCAAAAACCAAAAGAAAGTCAAGATGAAATAGTTATACAAATAGAGAATACAAGGCATAACTTATTATCAATGATACCAATAGTACATTAAACATCAATGCTAATGAAACATAATACCATACCATGAAATTAAGATACCAGAATACTAGAATGGCGAGGAAATACTATATTCTTTATTGATACCAAAAATTAACAATTTTACATCAAAGACCAAAGTGCTTATAAGATAGTCTATTGGTTGGGAAAACCAACGGACGCACCTCCTCACTCCTAACTACCCTCCCGAAAAGACATGACTAGAAGTAATACAATATTACTTTATTTATCTATACTACATTTATCCCCCCCAAAAAAAATAGTTGTCTTCCAGGTGACAACAATGCTAAAAAAAAAAAAATAGACTGCAAATTTGGGTTGTGAAGACATCCCTGGACTCAAAGCTTGTTCCCAGATGTGTGAAAGATCTCATTCCACCATCTTCTGTTTGGCCTAAACTCCTTGGAGAACCTACAAGGCATCCATCTTCTTTGCTTTCGCTTGTGCTACTCTCTCTTCCAAGTCAACTTGTTCCTTCTGCCATGTAGCCTTTTCTTCTGCCCACTCCTTCATGCCACTAGTCAGATCCCTTTCTAGTTGAAGTTCCAAGTAGGTCTTTCTAAAAGCCCCCTCTATTTCTGCCAGAGTGTGCATAAGTGATGGTTGTTCCTATACATGCGGTATAATGCCTGGGGCTGCCCACATTTTAGCAAGTTCTCTTCCTTTGTATCCCCCTACTAAAGTAGGCTCCAATCTATCTGGCAAGCTCCTTTCATGAATGTTGCCAAGGACTTTGTTGCTCTGACTATGGCTTCCAGATTTTGGCTCTTGGCTTGCTCTATGATTTCTCTCATGGCATGCTCCATAGATACCAACTCTTTGAGGAACCTTGCTTCCCTATCTTCTAATGTGATCATCTTAGCACCACACCTAGTTTGATTTTGGGTTCCTGTTGTGTCCTCCTCTCTTGGTTCACTAGGTGGTGGTGAAGGTGATAGTACCATTCCAACTTCCTCCAACAGTCTATCTACTTCTTCTAGAACTCTATCTTGTCCCACATCCTCCACTTGTGTATCTTTCTTTCCCTCCATACCCACTTGGCTCATTTTTCCTTCAACCTGTACCACCAAAGCAACCAGTTGGGTTATGTTAATACCTTGTGGGGTGTGGAGTCTTATATTGTGTCCACACACTTGTCTTCCTCTGATATCTATGACCTTGGTGTGAGTTTGTTGATCTGCAAGAATCAGATTGACCATGCTAGGTGATGAGCTTATAATTTTTCGTGTTTATTTCATTTGTTATAATACTTTGGATCATATTTATAATACAATTCCAATTCATTTCCATACATTGCCTTGATTTATGAAGCATTAACTATGATTAATGATTTATTGATTAGCATTTGTATGTGTAGCTAGTTAATGCTAAATTATGATGATTTATTATGATAAATGGTTATTATTAAATAATAAATATTTTAAGATGATTAACATGTTGTTTGTGAGATATTTAAGTTATTCATCCAGCTGGAAAGAAGGAGAAGCAAGTTGACACTTGTCAATATTCAGTAGTTGCAGAAAATGCAGAAAAAGTCAAAAACCACTTTCAGTAAAATAGGCATATCTCACTCAATTCTTAATGAAATTCGGATTTTATTAATGATTTGAAAAGATAAAACAAAGGGAAAATTTTTTTTATAAGGGTTTGATCCAATTCGCAATAGTTAATGAGCAACACTTATATGAAGTTGACTGAGTAAAAATAGCAGAGTTTGAAGGTAGCCAAAACCTAGTCTTGGTAAAATGATCATATCTTTCTCATTTCTTAATGAAATATAGATTTTAAAAATGATATAGAAAGATAAGGAGGAGCATAATTTGAAATTTTTTTTTGAGATAAATAGCAATAATAAAAGAGCACCATTCGTCTGAATTTGGCTGCAGGAAAAGTGGAATAGAAAATCAACAGACTTGGTCAAACTTCTTCTATTTATTGTAATTTCAGTTATAACTTTAAAGGAGGTTGGATATGATTTGTATTTTATTTATGAAACAAACAAATATGCAACAAATCAGCTTTGTCATAAAAGATTCCAAAAAAACTCTTTTTCCCACTCAGTCAAGAAGACAAGTTGTAATAGGACTCTTCTTCTTAGTCATAGTTTTAGAATAAATCTCTTCCTTATTTAAAGGAATGATGAGAAACATGTTAGATGGTTGTTAGGGAGTCAATAAGCTTATATATTTGAAATTTTAATTTAAAAAATAAAGGAACAAGTAGTATTTGTTCATTAGCTTTAGAGAGTCATCATTTTGTAGAAGGGATTTGTAACTGTTAGAAAGTAAAGATCCCGAAGATAACTGAGAGGGGGGGGGGGTGAATTAGTTATCTGATAATTTAACCATTCAACTACTTTAAACAATATAATCAATGTAGTAATCAACCATAGAAAGATAACCATACATAATTTCACAATAACACAAGATATGTTGACTAGGGAACCTCTTGAAAAGAGTAAACTCCAGTGGGAATGATGCCCACAAAATGATGCACTAAAATGAAAGTTCCTTGTTAGAGGATGGACCCTATTAGGAGTCTTATGAAATACATTCAGTACATATAAATCCCTATTAGGAGATTTTGAATCTCTGTTAAAAGATTCTAACCTAGTTAAGAGTTTATGGAAGACAGAAGGACCCACTACCCAAACAGCTTCAAGGCAAGATCTCTGAACCCACTGTCCAAAAGATCTTAGAATTATTCAACAGAATAATATGAAATATATTACCTCCTTCATACTATGCCAAAACTGCACTCTCTGCTACACAAGATCACAATTCCAGATCTCTGTACTCACAAGTCTTCTTTCATCACTGAATTAGCTCTTTTCTTCACTTCATGCATATATTCGCATCTCAACTTTCACAATTCAATCCTCTCTACTCAATTCTCCTTTTCTCAATTCTCTTTTTCTCAATTCTCTTTTTCTCAAATATTTTTTTCTCAATTCTCATTACAACAAGGAAAACATTCCTTCTTATATACCAAACTCAAATAATTACAAATGAGTCGGTCCTCAATTACAAAATAATAATTTCTACACGCTACACACAAAATTCACATAAAACTGTCAGCTTCTAGATACTGTAACTTTCTCCAAACATATCCTCAAAGTTTGCACTATGAACCACATCATCATTAATGAGTCTCCAACATCCCTTTAACTGTGCAAAATTAGATTCCATCCCAGCTAAGAGATATCCTCCGATTTCTAAAAATCGCTACACAGAAACACTGTCTAAACACTGCTTTCACCAAAATGCTCATAACTCTCATGAATGAATGAATTTCTTTTTGCACTATTAACCATAGGTTAATAACACACCAAAGAACATACCATCAACTGCACAAAAGTCAATCTACAATACAACATGTGCACAAAACAAAACTGTACCTACTTTCCTGTTGATATCTAGAATATCACTGTGTTGACATCAATGACAATCCAAGTCATGAATGCAAAAACAACTGCTACAGAATGACTTCCAAAATACTTTGCATTCATTCCTTACAATCTCCCCCATTGGCATTGATGGCAACATAGATGAAAAACATCCAATGTTCCAAAAATTCAGTACTGCAACATCACTGCAAAATATCAAATTAAATCTTGCTTCGTTCTCCCATTCAGCTTTCTCATACAATCCACAATGTTTTTCATGTATATCTCTCCCCCATTGACATCAATGACAAAAATTCTATCACTAATTCAACAACAACTTAATGTCAAAAGACACTGTTCAGAAAAATACAATAACAAGAGTCCTCATGACTCAGCTCATAAACTCCCCCATAGAGGAAGTTCCAACATCCAATCTAGAAGAAAGATAGGGCTCATATACCACTGGATGGATGCAATCATCTGCATCAATTCTCAAAAATAGGTTGGGCATAACCCCAAGCATACCTCTCAGATACACAAATGTATCCTTAGGTAAAAGTTTTGTAAATATATCTGCTATCTGTTCCTTTGTGCTTATGTGCTCCAATCTTACTTCTTTTTCTGCAACTTTCTCTCTTACAACATCATACTTTATCTCAATATGTTTAGTCTTAGAATGTAAAATAGGATTTTTTGACATACTCACTATACTGGTGTTATCACAATGTATAACAATAAGATCATCAAATTTTATTCCCATATCCTTCAATATCTGCTTCATCCAAATAATCTAATTATAATTGTTTGCTACTGCAACATATTCTACTTCTACTATACTTTGTGAAATACAATTATGCTTCTTACTTAACCAAGAGACCAATTTTTCTCCAAGAAAAAAGGCTCCACCACTGGTGCTTTTCTTGTCATCAATGCTGCCTCCCCAATCTACATCAGTATAGGAACATAAAGTAAAATCATCAGAATTCTCATACCATAATCCATAATCCATTGTTCCTTTCAGATATCTTAGTATCCTCTTTACTACTGCATAATGTGATTCTCTAGGTTCTGCTTGAAATCTTGCTACAATCCCAATTGAATGTGCTATATCAGGTCTTGTATGTGTCAAGTACTGCAATCCTCCAATCATAGATCTGTACTTTTTCTACTCAACTGCTAGTGTCTCATCTTTGCTAGATAACTTATGTCCAGTTACCATAGGTGTTCCAACAGGTTTAGAATCTTCCATTCCAAATCTTTTCAATAAGTCATTCAAATACTTAGTCTGACTTACAAATATACCTTCCTTGCTTTGTGTTATCTGTAATCTCAAAAAATATTTCATTTCTCCAATCATGCTCATTTCAAATTCAGTCTTCATTTCATCTGCAAATTTGTCACTGGCTTCATCTTATCCTCCAAAGATAATATCATCAACAAATATAACTATAACCAACAAACCATTCTCAATTTCTTTTGTGTATAAGTTACTATTTGTTGTTCCTTTTATAAATCCCAATTTCAATAAATACTTATCCAATCTCGCATACCAAGTTCTAGGTGCTCATTTTAATCCATATAAAACTTTCTTTAACTTACATACCATATCTCCTTCTTGTGTCAAAGGAAAACCTTCAGGCTGCTCAATGTAGACTTCTTCTTCCAATTCACCATTCAGAAATGTTGACTTCACATCCATCTGATACACTTTGAATTTCTTGTAAGCTGCATATGCTAGAAACATTCTTACTGCTTCAAGTCTGGCCATAGGTGCAAAAGTTTCTTCATAGTCAATTCCTTCTTGTTGTGAATATCCTTTACATACCAATCTTGCTTTGTTTCTTATCACTTCTCCTTGTTCATTTATCTTGTTTCTGAATACCCATTTTGTTCCAATCACATTCTTGTCTTTAGGTCTAGGGACCAATTCCCATGTCTTGTTTTTTTCAATCTACTCTAGTTCTTCTTTCATAGCATTAATTCAATGTTCATCTTCACAAGCTTCATTAGTAGTCTTAGGTTCAATTTGAGAAATCAAATATAAATGTACCTTATTTTGAGTCAAAACTCCTCTGTCTAAACTTCCAATAACTTGCTCAACAGGGTGATGTCTTGAAATATACTTGTTAGGTGTCATAGTTACTGATCTTGTTCCAACTATAGATTCTTCTCTGCTTTCTTTTCTATTTTCTTCTTTATTTTCTTCAGTATGACTTTCATTCAGCAAATCACTGTTAGTTTCAAAAAATAATTCTATATTTTCAATGTTAGGCTGAGGTTGTGCTTCTCCATCGAATTCATAATCAAGCATTCTTTCCTAAATTTTAAACTTCTCATCAACTTTGACATTTGCACTTTCAACAATAGTCTTAGTTCTTTTGTTATAACATCTATATGATTTGCTTTTCAAAGAATATCCAAGAAATATTCTTTCATCACTTCTAGGATCAAACTTTCCTATATCATCATCTCTCTTAATATAACATTTACTTCCAAAAATTCTAAAATACTTAACTGAGGGTGCATGTCCAAACCATAATTCATAAGGTGTCTTGTTTGTATCTGCTCTGATTTGTACTCTGTTCATAGTGTATACTGTTGTGTTCACTGCTTCTCTCCAAAAGGTTTTAGCCAAATCATTCTCAAACAACATAGCTCCTGCTGCTTCAATTATTGACCTGTTCCTTCTTTCTGCAATACCATTTGTTCTGGTGTTCTAGGGGCTGAAAGTTGTCTCTTAATACCATTCATTTCACAAAAAAGTATTAAACTCTCTAGATGTAAATTCACCACCTCTATCAAATCTTAGGCACTTAATCTTCATTCTAGATTCATTCTTAATTTTGCTTTTCATGATCTTAAATTTATCAAATGCTTCAGATTTTTCTTTCAAAAATGCAATCCACATCATTCTTGTAAAATCATCAACAAGAATCATAAAATACCTTTCTCCATAGAATCCTCTAGTCCTAGTAGGACCACTCAAGTCTGTATGAACAATCTTCAGCTTCTCTACCGATGTGAACTTCTTGCTAGGAAATGAACTCCTTTTCTGCTTTGCCATCATACATTCTTTGCAAATCATGTTAGTAGGTTTCATAATTCTAGGTAAATCTCTTACTGCAAGTGTAGTACTCACTTTGACAATATTATCAAAGTTTATATGACAAAACCTTTTATGTCATAACCAACTGTCATCAATCTTAGTTAACAAACATGTCATCTCAGTATGATTCAACTAAAATATATTACCTCTAGTTCTGGATCCTTTTCCAATTAGATTTCCATCTTTATCTTTTATCACACAAGTTTTCTCATCAAACCAAACTTGATAACCCTTATCAACCAATTGTCCAACGCTTAGTAGATTATGTCTCAACCATCAACAAAGTAAACATCATCAGTGTTAGTCTTTCCATCAAGAGTAATAGACCCTATACCCTTAATCAAACAAGGTGCATTATTACCAACTCTAACAATTTCTCCATCATAATTGTCTAATTTAACAAACTTTCTTTTATCTCCAGTCATATGATGTGAACAACCACTGTCTATAATCCAATCAGATTTCTTTTCAACTTGAAAAACTAATGCTTTTTCTTCACTTTCATTAGATTCAAAACTTTCTTCTTTAATTGCTACAAATCCTATTTCGTCAAAGTTATCATTATCACTGTCACTTAAATGTCTTTCAATTCTTGCTTCAAGATCTTCATAATTTTCATAATAACATTTTTTAGATCTCCTAGGTTTAAAGTTGCTTCTATACATCTTAACTCTTTTAGGATATTTAGATGCAAAATGACCATATTATTGACAAGTCTAACATTTAAAGATTTTCTTACCTTCTAGTTCTCTTTTTACAAGTAATGCAATACCTTCTTCAATCTTCTTATCTTCCTCAGATTTAGATCTGCTACTGCTGGCATAATCTCCATTCACACTAGTACTTCTTGATAATGTAGGTCTAATGTTAAGAGCACTGAATGTTGTCTCCATTCTAGGTAGCTCTCCTGATAATCTCAAATTCATCTCTTCTATTTCTAATCTTCCAAGAAGAGTTTCTCTTAAAAGTTCGGTGTACAAGGTATCACTTGTTCAATCATCTGTGTTGTCTCCTTGAATACTGGTGTCAAAGTTCTCAGAATTTTCCATATCACTTCATTCTCTATCTTATCACCTCCACAAGACTTTATTCTTGTTACAATCTCAAACATCCTACCAATATAGCTTCTAATAGATTCATCTTCCATCATTCTGATATCTTCAAATGCACAAATCCAATTATGTAATCTAGCCTTCTTTGCATGTTCATAACCTTCAAAAGTAGAATGTAAAGCTTTCCAAATTGCATGAGATGTTTTCAAATATCTTACCTGACTATATTCATTCTCCAGTAGTGCTGACAAAAGTGTTTCTCTTGCAAGTATGTTACACATGAATAGATTTAGCTCATCTTTAGTTCCTGCCTCTAGATTGTCTTCCTCAATGATAGTCTTCTCATTTTTTGTAATCAACCAATAACTTGGTCCTAAACACAATAAATGTGTCTTCATCTTTTCTTTCCAGATGTCAAAGTTTACTCCATCAAACTTAGGGCTTTCTTTCCTGAAATTCACCACGGATCTCCTTAAGTTGTTAAACTTTTCTTTCAAGGACCTGCTACTCTGATACCAATTGTTAGAAAGTAAAGATCCCCGAGATAACTGAGAGGGGGGGGTGAATTAGTTATCTGATAATTTAACCATTCAACTTCTTTAAACAATATATTCAATGTAGTAATCAACCATAGAAAGATAACCATACACAATTGCACAATAACATAAGATATGTTGACTATGGAACCTCTTGAAAAGAGTAAACCCCAGTGGGAATGATGCCCACAAAATGATGCACTAAAATGAAAGTTCCTTGTTAGAGGATGGACCTTGTTAGGAGTCTTATGAAATACATTCAGTACATATAAATCCTTGTTAGGAGATTTTGAATCCTTGTTAAAAGATTCTAACCCGGTTAAGAATTTATGGAAGACAGAAGGACCCACTGCCCAAACAGCTTCAAGGCAAGATCTCTGAACCCACTGTCCAAAAGATCTTAGAATTATTCAACAGAATAATATGAAATATATTACCTCCTTCATACTATGCCAAAACCGCACTCTCTGCTACACAAGATCACAATTCTAGATCTCTGTACTCACAAGTCTTCCTTCATCACTGAATTAGCTCTTTTCTTCACTTCATGCATATATTCGCATCTCAACTTTCACAATTCAATCCTCTCTACTCAATTCTCCTTTTCTCAATTCTCTTCTTCTCAATTCTCTTTTTCTCAAATCTTTTTTTCTCAATTCTCATTACAACAAGGAAAAAATTCCTTCTTATATACCAAACTCAAATAATTACAAATGAGTCGGTCCTCAATTACAAAATAATAATTTCTACACGCTACACACAAAATTCACATAAACTGTCAACTTCCAGATACTGTAACTTTCTCCAAACATATCTTCAAAGTTTGTGCTATGAACCACATCATCATTAATGAGTCTCCAACATCCCTTTAACTGTGCAAAATTAGATTCCATCCCAGCTAAGAGATATCCTCCGATTTCTAAAAATCGCTACACAGAAACACTGTCTAAACACTGCTTTCACCAAAATGCTCATAAATCTCATGAATGAATGAATTTCTTTTTGCACTGTTAACCATAGGTTAATAACACACCAAAGAACATACCATCAACTGTGCAAAAGCCAATCTATAATACAACATGTGCACAAAACAAAACTATACCTTCTTTCCTACTGATATCCAAAATATCACTGTGTTGACATCAATGACAATCCAAGTCATGAATGCATCAACAACTGCTACAGAATGACTGCCAAAATACTTTGCATTCATTCCTAACAGTAACAACAACAATAATTTTAATATAAGTTGTAGATTGCATTTTCATGGAGACATGTTACTTGTGTATGATGTTTTAAAAATATATATCTGAGTTTAAATTATCTAAGCAAGGCCCACTTATGATAGTTTTTATCTTTGGTACTTATAGAAGTAGAACACATAGCAAACTACTATGTATTACATAGTTTCCTACAACCATTACTATGCAGTTCCTCCAGCCATTACTGTGCATTTAGATTCATTTACAACATTGTTATACTTTTAGTTTTGCAATAATAAAATAACTTAAAGAATCTCATAGTGCATATACTTTGCAAACTTGTTTCAAGTATATGTCCCTGGCTTGATAATTTAAAAGTGCATTCATAATGATGAGATAACTACTTGGTATGGATGTCCAATCCCTAAGTTATGGTTGTAAAGCCCAGTTATTAAAACCATTATAGGAGCCCAAAATTTTTGGTGCCACTCCTGGGGGTAGGTCAAGATATGAGAGTCTTTGAGTTTTTAATAGCTCTTTGTCATTTTTCTAGTATCATAGTTTTCATTCCAAGCACTTAGGATTAGAAAATTTTTCAAAAGTACCACAAGCAAAAAAAAAATGGATTTTAGATCCATGAATAAAAGCAACCAAGAGCCAATCTCATTTGTAGCAAGTCTGGAAATCAATGAAGATATGTTCTCTAGCATCATAGAGGAATTTTGCTCACATATTGATGACAAGATGTTGATTTATGAGGAGGCAAATGAAGACAACCTTGTTTTGAAAAATGAAGAAATAACCATACACAAGGTTGCTACTCAAGATGAACATGTTGTCAAATCAAAACTCCTACTTCATGAAGAGAGCTGTAATAAAGTGCAAATTAGTCCCCTCATGTAGAAAAGTAAAGAAGATATTGAAGAAGACCAGTTTTGGGATGATTTAGAGGAGTTTTTCTCAACCTTAGATGCTAAACCAACATCTTTTGTAGTGCAAAACTATGAGCATCATGAAGAGGGTTCAAAATTTGTTCTTTCACAAGGGTGTCCTATCAGACATATCATTTATATGGAGGCAAATAAATCATCACAAGTTATTTTTGCAGCAAAGAAAGAAGTTACAATTGAAGATGAAGCTAAATATGCAGATGCACCTAAAGAAGAAATGTTTCATCTTACTTATGTACTTCAATACAACAATATGTATTATCAGCATGAAGTGATAAGTAAGTTTGTTAATGTCTTTCCAAAATGTTGTTGTTTATTAAGTTTCTATTGATATTGCAACTATTTCTAATTGCTCAAAAGCATGTGAATCATTGGAAGTTGCTGAGAAGAGGAAGATACTTCAAAGAACCAGTCAATGGTTTTGTTTAATAATGTATTTTTTGTTGGTTAGTGTAGGTCAATAATAGGTTTTTCATTCAATAAGTGTTGTTACACAATGTCTTAGAGTTAGTAGTTGTCTAGTCTAGTTTGTTTCCTAGTTCTTCTTGTCTACATGACTATTTTGGAGGAGTTTATAACTAGTTGGTTTCTCATATTCTAAATCATTTTTCAAGAGTGTGAGCGAGTCAAATCTCTAATTTTGGAAGAGAGTCTTTGCATATATTGTTAAAAAGTTTCATAAAGTGATCTAGTCTTCATGATGTCAAGAATGTTTATTCAATGATGGTGTATAGTTGGTCTAATTATATTTTGTTTAATGGAGAATGGACATCCAAAGTTATATTATAAGTCATTGGATAAAGAGAGAAAAATTGTAGGTTGCATGCAACAACTATTGTATAATTTAACAGTAAGTCCTGCAGCCATTACTATGTGATTGAGCAGTCAGTCCTACAGCCACTACTGTATGATTGAACAATCATCCTGCAGTAACTACTATGTAATTCAAAAGGAAACTTGCACCAAGTATGAGGACATCTAGAGCTACTAATATTAAATATGCAACAGTCTCAAAGGGACCTAAATATTCAACAATGAAGGGACCTATACTTTCAACTATATGCCAAGTTTGAAGATTATCACAACACAAATGGTACTACATTTATGATCTCCATTTATCCATAATATTTATCATTTTTTTAATAATTTATTATCTATGCATTGCACTATGTTTTTCAATTATCGTTATTCTAATTATATGCTTCATAACTGATTTATTTTGCTACCCTCATACATACATTATCATTTGAGGACAAATGACCTTTCAGCTAGGGGGAACACATGTACACCTTGTGTTGTTGTCATAGACCATAGGAGGATGACATTTCCTATATATTTTTATAATACCTCTTATATTTATGGTCATTGATGAAAAAATAAGAATGATAAAGTGAAGAAAATGGAATGTCTTGTGAAGAGATAATAAAGGAAAAAAAGTATGACAATATGAGTGTTGGAGATGACATAAAACAATGATAGGAAGACTTAAGGATACAAGAAATAGAGAAGAAGAAAATAAACCATAGTCATGTCAAATGAAATTCTTCTTAATGATCAAATACACATGCATGACATGTGCTATGAAGGATTGAAGTTGTCATGGGATTTCATGCTAATAGCCTTCATGTCTATCTAATGCCTATCCCTTGCTTGAGGACAAGCAAGATTTTAGTTGGAGGGAATGATGAGCCTATAATTTGTCATATTTATTTCATTTGTTATAATAATTTACATCATCTTTATAATACCTTTCCAAGTCATTTCCATACATTGCCTTGATTTATGAAGCATTAACTATGATTAATGATTTATTGATTAGCATTTGTATGTGTAGCTAGTTAATGCTAATTTTTGATGATTTATTATGATAAATGGTTATTATTAAATAATAAATGTTTTAAGATGATTAACATGTTGTTTGTGAGATATTTGAGTTGTTCATCTAGCTGGAAAGAAGGAGAAGCAAGTTGACACTTGTTAATATTCAACAGTTGTAGAAAATGTAGAAAAAGTCAAAAACCACTTTCAGTAAAATAGGCATATCTCACTCAATTCTTAATGAAATTCAAATTTTATTAATGATTTGAAAAGTTTTTGATTAAGGTAAAAATAGGTTTTGAAGGGACCTTGAAACCCTTTACAATATCAAAACTTAAGATAAAATTTTAAGAGTTCCATACATACAATAGTCTAGCCAAAACATAAGCCCGAACACCACAAACCCCTCACAAAGAAACAAATCTAAAGATACCAGCTAAAGACCCCCAACCAGCCAAGAAAGAACATTGTCACCAAGAAAAGGGAAACAACCCAAGACATAATCTAAGATTTTCCATTACCTCCCTTCTTCTTAGAATGGAGAGTCATTTCAAATTAAGGAGAGGAATTTTTATGATGTTTATTAGTAACTGGGGTCCACCCCTCCTCCACCAAAGAAGCCTTTTCCTGCCATTCTTGAGAGGAGGATCTCAAGAGAGAAGTAGTAGAAGAAGTATGGACAGAACCAACCAAGGAACCTGCCTCCTTAAGAGAAGCACTAGGTCCATATTTCTCTATACCATTAGAAGGACCAGCCAAAATAGTGTTGACTGGAGGGAAACCAGCAAACCTAACAAGAACAAAACCAACAGAAAAGACACTAGCAGACTGACTAGTGCCATGACAACTAGCAGGAAGAGAAGATAAAATAAGGCTAGCTGGAAGGAAACCAGTAGATCCAACATGAACAGGAAAAAAACTAGTAGAATCAGACTATCCAACACCATAGGAACCAACAATAGAATTACTGGGAGAAAATACAAGAACAGTGCCATCATAAACACTAGCAAACTGTCCACCAAAAAGAGAATTGCTGGGAGAAAATACAGGAACAGTGCCAATAGAAACACCAACAGACTGTCCACTAGCAATACCAAAATCAACAGGATGACCCCTAGCAATAAATGGATTACTGGGAGAAATACAATTAGAAACAGCAGGAACATTACCAACAGAAGAAACACTAGCAGGCTGAACAACCTCAGAACTACCAGCATAATTGAAGGAAGCCCCCAAAGGAACAATTCCAATAGCAGGAAAATCCTCAAGACCAACATTCTCATTCTTCTTAACAACTGTATAATGATCCAAGGAAGCACCCTTCCACCAAGATGTAGACCTTTTAGTCCTAGTCCTCTGTAATCCACACTGAGCCACCAAATGACCCATTTTAAAACACTTCCTACATCTGAAGGGAATCCCTTCATAGTCCAAAGTTTGAATCCAGGAAGTATTTAAGTACTCTAACTTAATCATTTCTGGTAACCTCTTAGAGATATCCATCTCTACTAGAATACATGCATAAGTCGAATGCATAGTTCTAGAAGATTCTACATCTATCATCAGAAAGTCTCCAAGAGCATCACCCACTGCTTCAAATAGGGAGTCAACCCAAAGATGGATGGGGAGGTAGGGGAGCCTCACCCAAATTAGAATCTTATTAAAGATTTTAGAAGAGGGGGAAAAATCAAGAGACCAAGGTTTAATAACCAACATATTACAGTTTTCCCAACAGAAAGAAAGATTACACATAATCAACTTTCTATCTTCGACATTATTAAAAGTAGCAATAAAAAAACCCCTAGCCATGGGAAAGATATGAACAGAACTAGAAATAATAGGTTCTCAATGAATAGAAATCCACTTGTGCAAGTTAGCAAGGCTTGGCCACAAACGCAGGAAGTGACAAATAACACCAAGAGATGAATAATCAGAAGTTGCACATTCAATATCTTTCACCACTTCCTCATCCAAAGAGATTCAGATAGGGTTCGAAACAAGAAAAGGTCCCTTAGAAAAACCCAAACCAACACCAATTCCAACCCCACTAGAGTGAGTGGTAGAGGCCCCAGAAGAAACCATACCAGCATATGATAATGTTCCCTTTGGCAATCCAATACCACCAAGAGGAACAAAACCAGCAATTGAGCCTCCAACAAGGAAACAAGTAGAAGAGGAAACCCCAGTAGCTGACTGCAAAACCACACTAGCAGCTAGAGAGACCTCTAGAGGCCCATCAGCTGCAACTGACAAAACCCCAACGAACACACCAACATCCAATGAGATCCTTCCATCTGATTGAAGAACACCAGTGGGTGGAGGAGCCTTGGGTGAAACCCCAACAAACTATGGAACTTCTAGCAATGCATTAGCAGACTGGAACTTTCCATCTGGAAGCAAATCTGCAATGAGAGGAAAAATGCTTAAAGTAACACCAGCATCCCATGAATCTCCCAGCAATGCTTTAGTAGACTGGAACTTCCCAACAGGCAAAAAATCTACTGCGGGAGGAAAAACCCTAGAAGAAACCCTAGCATCAGGCAGCAAATCTACTGCAGGAGGAAAAATCCTAGGAGAAACCCCAGCATCCCGCGAAGCTCCCAGCATTCTCCCAATCATTATGCATACATTAAGGTAGAAGATTGTTGGTTGTAATGATTTGGAAAGTTGAAATAGAGGGGAAATTTTTTTTTAAATGGTTTGATCCAATTCACAATAGTTAATGAGAAGCACTTATCTGAATTTGACTGAGTAAAAATAGCAGAGTTTGAAGGCAGCCAAAACCCAGTCTTGATAAAATGATCATATCTTTCTCATTTCTTAATGAAATCTAGATTTTCAAAATGATCTAGAAATATAAGAAAGAGGAGCATAATCTGGTAATAGCATCTGAGATAAATTTCAATAATAAAGGAGCACCATTCATTTGAATCTAGCTGTAGGAAAAGTGGAACATAAAATTAGTAGACTTGGTCAAACTTCTTCTATTTATTATAATTTTAGTTATAACTTTAAAGAAGGTTGGTTATGATTTGTATTGTATTTATAAACAAAAAAAAATATGCAACAAATCAGATTTGTCATAAAAGAGTCCAAACAAACTCTTTTTCCCATTCACTCAAGAAGACAAGTTGTAATAGGACTCTTCTTCTTAGTCATAGTTTTAGAATAAATCTCTTCCTTGTTTAAAGGAATGATGAGACACATGTTAGATGGTTGTTAGGGAGTCAATAAGCTTATATATTTAAAATTTTAATCAAGAAAATAAAGGAACAAGTAGTATTTGTTCATTAGCTTTAGAGAGTCATCATTTTATAGAAGGAATTTGTAACAACAACAATAATTTTAATAGAAGTTGTACATTGCATTTTCATGGAGGCATCTTACTTGTGTATGATGTTTTAAGAACATATATCAAAGTTTAAATTATCTAAGCAAGGTCCACTTATGATAGGCTTTTTCTTTGGTACTTATAGAAGTAGAACACATAGCAAACTGTTGTGTATTACATAGTTTCCTGCAACCATTACTATGTAGTTCTTGCAGCCATTACTATGCATTTAGATTCATTTCCAGCATTGTTATACTTTTAGTTTTTCAACAATAGAATAACTTAAAGAATCTCATAGTGCATATACTTTGCAGACCTGTTTCAAGTATACATCCTCGGGTTGATAATTTAAATGTGCCATCATAATGATGAGATAACTACTTGGTATGGATGTCCAATCCCTAAGTTATGGTTGTAAAGCCTATTTATTAAAACCATTATAGGAGCCCAACACTAGGTAAGGAAAGTCTTGTGGCTCCCCATCTCAGAATCTTCTCCTATCTACTCCCTTCTTCCTTCGTGCCCAATTTCCCTTTTTTTGATATGTTGTCCACCTCCTTATATACATTTCCACTTCCACCTATATGGATTTCTTCCACACTAGGAGGGGTATGGATGACCTCCGCACTAAGCCTAGTACTCTCTCCCTCTATCATGTTGATGGTCTTGTGAATCTACACGTACTCAGGTACCCCTCCTGGCAATGGCCCTTCTGCTAGTGGTAAAAAAGTAACATCTCATGGTGTTTTGTTCAGGTGGCCAAGGCGGTTTTCCTCCTCTTGAGAGTCTATCGAGGTGTCACTCATCCCATCCTCTTCCCCAATGTCTTATCCTACCTCCTCCTGGCTGGAAGAATCTTCAACAGAGAGATTTTTCTCTACTTCTTGCCTTAGTCACTTTTTCCATGGCTCACCCCCACCTGATCATGTTCCCATGGTGTCCAAGTGAATCCAATATGTCATGGCTAGCTTGTAGGGATCCACTTTGTTGGCTGGAACGAGAGGTCCTATGTGTGTTGTGGCCACCTAAATGTGAACTTCTTCCAGAAATAATGCTATGGCATGATGGGGCATATAAAATGCTTTATACTTCAATTCCATGAATTCACGTAACCTGTCTGAAAGAAACTATGCACAGTTGTATATCTCTCCTTTTTTTAACCTATCAACTACTGGCAACATCCAAATGGCTATGAATGTGTGACTTTTGGTAGTAAGTTTTCTTTTTACTAGGTCCACAATGCATCTCCATTCTACGCTAGCTATGAAAATATTCTTTAGGCCTCTACTGTTCCTTTTGTTGATAATGGCATTCCATACCTGACTAGTGAGATTCTTTTTACATACTAACTTCAGCCACTTCTTCTCCTCCTCCATGGCCATTGGGGTTTTTGGATTTTTCCCAATTTCTTGTCCTTGGTCTGGTATTCAAAATACCTTGTTTATTTCCTTGGTAGAATATGAAATAGTTATAGCTTGATGGGAGTACTCAATAACGGATTTGTGAGCCTACCTGTCATAGCCAGCCACCATAGCCCACAATATAGATTCAAATTATTTTAGATAAAAAATGGGCATGAAAATGATTTTTTCTACCTCTTCCTTGTGTAATGCTTCTTTGAGGGTGTGTCTCTCTTCTGCATTCTCCCACCAGGCATGGCATTCACTTCAAACTATGCTTTCAAAGTTGATATTGGCTGTCGTAGTCTTCTCAAGAACATTCCCTTTGCTCTTTTGACTTGTCATCTTCTTCCCCTTCCTCACCTGCAAGACCTGATTTTTCTATTTGGAATCAATGATCTATCCTTTGATTGGGTTCCCCACGCTGATTTTTACCATTTTATGGGAACTCGTTAATGGTCTTCCAGTGATATTTTTTTGTGTGCCCCAATGGTTTTGTGCTCCAACCATTTTCTTCCTTTCTCGAATGGCTGACACCTATTCTTTCCATACCAATTTACTTCATGCCCGAATTGTTCATACAGATGACTGTACAATCCACCTCCTTCTTGTTCCACTCATGTTGCTTGCTTCTGTATAGATCACTAGTCATATGGCTCGTGACCTGATCTTCCCACGTACGACTTCTATCCATACTGATGCCACTCCTTCATTTGTATGGCCTCTTCTTGTACAAATGTAGGTCGTTGCTAATTCCATATGGCCTTCCTCTTTGCACCGTATGCTCTAGTGTTCTTCTACTCATATAGCCCTGCTTGTACCTCCTTTCATCTGTACGGCCCTACAACTTGTACCAAGCACCCTTGTACGACCTCCTTCTACCTCCTTCCATCTATATGGCCCTACAACTTGTGCCACTCCCCCTCATGTCACCTTTTTTACGGCCACTTCCCAACTATTGTCGCTATACTTGTACAGAGGCTATCCTCCTCCTAGAATGTTGTCTAATTTATGAGTGCATGCCTTGGTTTTTTATAACACTCCTTGGTGTTAGGGTTTTACTTTAGTATTTCCTCCCCCTTGTTTTTTACTTTTTCCTTGACTTCGTTTATTATGTCTAAGTGACATATGGGATATATCTTGTTTTTTTTATTATACAGCCTTAACTTAGATCCATTGACTGGGTTTATTAAAGCATTATTATCCAGGGTGGATAATTTTATGGCCCCATTATCCTTTAACTCCATGACTTTGTAAGGTCCTAGCTAGTGTACCTTGAACTTGTCAGGCTTTATTTCATTTTTTCCGTTATACCTCAAAACCAATTGTCTTGGTTTAAAATTCATCTTTTTCAAGTGTTTATCATGCTACAATTTTTGTCACTCCTATTCCATGTGGGTGGCCCATTAGGCCAGTGTCCTCTTTTCATCGAGCTTTATCAAAGCATTAAACCTTTCCTTTAAGCTTTAGATCTCTCCCAATCTGTGTTCTACTGCTATTCTTAGGCTCGGTACTCCAAATTCCATAGGCACCACTGCTTCCTACCCATACATTAAGTGAAAGGGTGTTTTCCCCATGGTGGGCTTGTAAGTCATCCTGTAGGCCCAGAGAAATACTGGTAGTCTTTCTTCCCAATCTCCCTTTTCTAATCCACAAGTCTTGTATAAGATTGTTACTAATATTTTATTTGTGGACTCTGCTTGACCATTTTCTCTTGAGTAGTATGGACTGGAGAATGAGTGAAAAATTTTATAGTCACTTGTCATTCTCTTGATAGTCTCATTTAGAAAGTGCACCCCCTATCATTTTTGAGTTGCAGTGGTATCCCAACCCTTGTTACTATATGTTTGTAGAGGAATTTGGCAATACTCTGGGCTATGTTGTTTGGGAGCTCTCTTTCCTCTGCCCATTTTGTAAGATACTATGTCACCACTACTATGTACCTACATCTGTGGTTATTGCTCATGGGAAGGGACCCCACAAAATCTAAACCCCATCACTCAAAAAATTCCTATGGTTGAGATGGAAATAATGGCATAAAGTCTCTTTTTAAGGGTTTCCCTATCCTTTGACATGTATCACAACTAAGGACCCATTCTCTAGCATCCGTGTACAACGTAGACCACCATAGACCTACCAATAATACCTTTCATGTTGTTGCATCAGGCCCCATATGGACCCTTTCTAGTCCTTCATGAGATTCCCCTAGGACTCCTGAGATCTCCTCCTCCATGACACACCTTCTTAAAATCCCATCTGGCCTCTTTTTGTATAGAAATCCATCAATCAACTGGAATGTCCCACTTTTGAGTGCAATTTTCCTTCTTTCTTGTATGCTCATTTCCTTGGGAAAAGTAGCCATTGATAGGTACTGGCCTACCCCTTCATACCATTTAGGTGATATGACAATTCGAAATAAATGGGCATCTGAAAAATCCTCATTTATTCCGCTTCTTGGAGCTTCTCCGGACTTGATCTTGGATAATTGGTCTGCAATTACATGATTTTCCCTGGTTGGACTATGATTTTAAAAGTAAATTATTGTAGGAGGATTAGTCATCTACTTACTCTCCCTTGGATTATAGGTTTATTCACAAGATACATGAGTGCTTGATGATCCACAAAAAATTTAAAGGGAGTGGCTAGTAAGTAATGT
The DNA here is from genome assembly GCA_027943335.1 of Chamaecyparis obtusa. Classification (NCBI taxonomy): domain Eukaryota; kingdom Viridiplantae; phylum Streptophyta; class Pinopsida; order Cupressales; family Cupressaceae; genus Chamaecyparis; species Chamaecyparis obtusa. The sequence continues at coordinate 91,445 of BSBK01000517.1, read as the reverse complement.
CTAAATTTCTGCACTGCATAAACCATACCTAGTGCCTCCTGCTCGGTGGTACTGTAATTCTGCTCTACTTTGGAGAGTAGCCAACTGGAAAAGTACAATGTATGGTCCAGTCCTTCCTTCCCTATTTGTGTCAAGGTGGCTCCTATTGCATAGTTGGAACCATCCACATGGACATGGAATTCTTTGCCCAATCTGGGTATATGAGTATTGGAGCATTTACTAGTCTCTCCTTTAGTTCTTGGAATACATCCTCCTGTTCCTTCTCCCAACAAAACTTTTCCCCTTTCTTGGTGAGATTTTCTTAAGGGCAGAGATACATCAGAAAATCCTTTTATGAACCTTCTATAGTACCCCACATGTTTGAGGAAGGACTTCACCCCCATGACGTCCAATGGAGCTTCCATTTCTAGTATTACGCTGATCTTGTAAGGGTCTATTTTTAGGCCTTCCGTACATACTATGTGGCCGAGGAGTCTACCTTGAGGTACCATGAATCTACATTTTTTTAGATTCGGGGCTAGTCTTGCTCTTCTGCATTGATTCATGCATTCACCCATGATCTTAAGGTGGTGCTCCTTTCCACTATAAACTGACCAGTCATCGAGGAAAGCTTTGAAATCGCCCACATACATACCCTGAAAGATATGTAATATGATTCTTTGGAAGGTGGTTGGTGCATTGCACAACCCAAATGGCATTCTATTATAAGCATACACCCCATCTTCCACCAAAAATATGATTTTGAACTTATCCTCCTTAGCAATGTTGATTTGGTTATAGCCTAAAAACCTATCCATAAAGGAATATATTTCATGGCTTGCTACCTCTTTGAGGATACTATTAGTAAAAGGAATTGGGAAGGGGTCTTTTATAGTTATTGCATTCAAACACCTAAAGTCCATGCATATCTAAATTTCCACACCGTCCTTCTTCAAGGATATGACTATGGGGGAAATCCAATCATTGGTTTGTACCTTGAATATGATCCCTGTGGCAAGCATCTTTGTGATTTCCTCTTGTACCTTGGTAGCATAGTTCTTGTTCATCCGATATGGTCACCTATGCACCGATATTTCACCTAGTATCAATGATATTCGATGGACACATGATTCTCATGGTACTCCCTTTAAGTCCTTATATGTCTATGTGAATACATCCTTGTACTCCATAATTTTTTTGAAGGTTGTTGTCTTCAACACTGGGTCCCAATTGTCTCCTATTAGGATTTCCTTGCATTCACCCTTTCCACCCAGGTTAATAGTTTGCAATTTGGCTTCCTTGTACTCCACCTTTTCTTTGAATATGTGTGTAGGTTTATCATTGATAGTTGTCGCACCCTCCTTGTATTCCTTGTACCCCTCTTGGTAACTTTATTCTGCTTTTTGAACTTGCAACATATTGCACTTGGGCTAGAATAACTCATATGCTCCCATCTGCCAATGAAATAACATGTTGAGGGAGCTAGTTTAATCTTCAAAGCATTTTCCCAACTAGAGTACTCCTTTATCATCTAGTTCTACTCTTTCTCGGTCCTCTTCCTCTGAGTCAGATGTCAGATCCTGACTCACACACTGATTTCTCAAATCTATTATATATTTTCTCCCGTCTACCTCTATGGATAGGGTGTTTCTTTTCCAATTGTGGGTGGCCTTTTCTACAATCAGCCAACCCCTCTCAAGCAAGGCATTGTACCCCTTCTTTTCCAAGGTAATCACCACAAAGTTGAGGAAGAACTCTTGTGTACCAATTATTACCTTTTGTCCCACCAAGGTTCCTATCAGCTTGATTCCATGTTGGTCTACTCTGACTAAATCTAATGTGGATGGCCAGAGTGTAGGTTTCCCTAGCACCTTCCAAGTCTCCTCTGGTAAGATTTTCACACCAGACCTCCATCCACAATAGTGTTAGATAGTTTACATCCCATTAGCCCCATTTCCACTACTGCAGGTGTCCTGCCTGTCCCAATAGTGAATAGGGTATCCCTTTTCTCCACTGGTTCCTCTTCTAGTTTCTCTATTTTCTCTTCCCTCCTAAGATTTTCCTCTTGATTCCTTATTCCTTTTGATATTGCTACCTAAAGTTGCAGTACCATCTCCAATAGATCCATAATTTTTATGGGGATGGTAGTTTCCAGCACTTGTTTCATGATGTTTGGTACTGGCCCCTTGTTTGGGGTTTTAGTCATACTTTCTCTCATTTCCTCTGTATTATGCCTAATGTCTTTTGTGGCTTCTTGAAATATTTCTCTTTTTGTAGCCATGTCAAGGTATTCAAGTTTCTTTCCTGCATTCTTGTGATGGCTAATACTTCCCTCTCAGAGTTTGCAATGTCCAGCCTGTTTACCCCCTTTTGTTTAGGGCAATTGGCATCCTCATCGTTGCCTGATCCACACCATTTACACAAAATTCCTTCATTCCTTGCCCCATTCTAGTAATCTCATGTGAAGTGTCCCCATTGGTTACATCACCTACATATGATCATGGGTATTCCTTTAGAGTCATACTAGATTTCTCTCTGAGGTGTGTTGTTATTACTGTTGTTATTGCTTCCTCATCTATTGTTCTGGTACCCTCTTGGTGATGCTTCCATATTAGCATTACATGGAGGCATGATGGGTGGTTTGGATTGTCCTCCTTGTGTGAAAAATACTTGAGCATGTTGTGCCTTCAAGTTGTAAGGCCAGTCTTTGATTGCGTGTCCTAACACCTGATAGATGTCACAGAAGGCTTTGCGTGGACAAGTCTATTTTGTATGTCCCTCACAATCTGTGCACTAGAGTTCCCTACCCTCTTTCTTTTCCTCCTTTCTTCCTTCCACTTCCTTCATTAGCTACATCATGTCTTTCCTCAGGGCTTGGATGGTCTTAGATTCATCCCCACTTTCTTCTAAACTTTCACTTCCACTTCCCTATTGCTTAGCCTTGGAAGTTTTATTCTCACTTTATATATCCATAGCTCGGGTGCATGCTTCTTTAAAAGATGATGGTGGCACTATCTTCATTTTTTATTTTAGGGATGGGTCTAATCCTTCAATGAACCATCTTTTTTTTAATCTGTCGGCAGTTTTGTTATCCAACTTCCCTATCAATTCTCTAAGTTTCCTTGTATAACTTCTAACTGACTCATTTTTCCCTTGTCTGATGTTATAGATTTCTATGACTATCTCATCATCATCCCATAAGAGTCTGAATTCCTCCTCAAATGTAGTACGAAGGTCCTTCCAAGTGGCTCTCTAACTGACCTCCAAGTCTATATACCAATCAATAGCCATCCCTCTTAGGGTGGCCGGGAAGGCTTGTAACCATTGATCTACATCATTTTCTCAATTGGGCTGCCATATGGTAATGCACATTTTACAATGTCATGTAGGGTCCTCTGACCCATCTCCAGTGAATCTAGGGAGTTTTTGCTTAACTCCTTGCCATTCTCTTCCCTCCTATCAGGATGCTCCCCGTTGTCGAGGCACTTCTTTTCAAGATGCTTCCTCCTCTTGGGATGCTTCCTCCCACCAAAATGCTACCTCCTTCCAGAATGCTCCCTCCTACCGGGACTCTCCCTCCTATCAGGATGCTCCCTCCCACCAAAATGCTCCCTCCTATTGGGACACTCCCTCCTCCTACACTAGTATTCTTTATTTCCCCTTGCAATTCTTCTTTCCCACTTCATGGTTGTTCCTGGCGTGCTAAAGTTTCAGGATTCTTCCACCCTTCCTTCCTTCCTAAGGTTTCTGAAATGGCTAATTTGGCTAGACCTTCTATTGTGTGTTCAATAAGCTTTTCCTCAATTTGTCTTGTACTTTGATATTGATCCATCAAGACTCTCAGATAGTGATGCCTCTCTTCCTCTTAACGTAACCCTAGGATCTGCCTCACGACTTCTCCTTCAGTTTCTTCTTCTGATCATCGTGTGGGGTATTCATTTGGAAGTAGGGGCATGAATTATTTTAGTCCCTCATTGTCTTCCTTGGTTTGTCACACTCCCCTACTTCATGTGTACTTCTTTCGACTGACTGGTGGAGTATTGTTGTCTCCTCCTATCCCTTATAGTCTCCTCTCTTTCTTCCTCCACACATACCAGATTTCTTGCCAATAGTTAAGGGATTTATCCAAGTAGATTGTACACTATTGGTGGCACTGAAATCTTGTCATGTACTATGCTCTTTGGAACCGCTCTCTCTCAGGCTTCCCTTTGCACATACTGGTCAATAGAGACTTCCCAGGCTGACACTAGATCTTGTGTCACTTGATCTTCCCTTGTTATTTTCTCCTCTTCTCCGTTACTATTCATTATCAGTACACATGGTAAGAAGGGCTTTCCCATTACTCCATCCTACCCAAGTTGGGACCTCCAGGTTTGAACTTAGGCAATGATGCCAAAATGTAGAATAGTTATATAGACAAAGAATACAAGGAAAAAATTATTATCAATGATACCAACAATACATTTAACATCAATTCTAATGCAACATAATACTATACCATGAAATTAAGATACCAGAATACCAGAATGGTGAGGAAATGCTATATTCTTTATTGATACCAAAAACCAATAGTTTTACATCAAAGACCAAAGTGCTTATAAGATAGTTAGTTGGTTGGGAAAACCAACAGATGCACCTCCTCGCTCTTAACTACCCTCTTGATAAGACATAACTAGAAGTAATACAATATTACTTTATTTGTTTGTACTGGACTGCTATTCTGGTATCTTAATTTCATGCTATGGTATTATGTTGCATTAGCATTGATGTTTAATGTACTATTGGTATCATTGATAATAAGTTATTCCTTGTATTCTCTATCTGTATAACTATTCTACAACCAGAATGGCGAGGAAATGCTATATTATTTATTGATACCAAAAACCAATAGTTTTACATCAAAGACCAAAGTGCTTATAAGATAGTTGATTGGTTGGGAAAACCAATGGATGCACCTCCTTGCTCCTAACTGCCCTCCCGACAAGACATAACTAGAAGTAATACAATATTAATTAATTAACAACAATCATTTTTCAAAACCACATGATAGGTAAAGAAACAGAAATGGATAGTTCTTAGACTACACATATGATGATATTGTGAGACTATACATATGTTGATATTAAAAATATTTGAAATAGATTCAAGATTCAATTGTGTAGATATGTTTGGCATCAATGTTTCTGATCACACTTTGTGATCCTTCATCATGATGAAAGAGAGAAAAATGATTGAAAGAAAAGTCCATCATTCTTCTCTATCTCAATCATTTTTCTCTCTTTCATCCTAATGATGGATCACATAGTGATCCAAAAAGTTGATGCAAAAAATATGTATGCAATCAAATGCAATGAACTATCTGATAAAAAATCTAATGTACCCAAATGTGCAAGACTCCACATATGCTGATAAAAAATGAGCTATCTAATGATTGTCTACTATTCATGTTTGTAAACGGTCAATATTTTTGATGGTACTCCTTGGTGTATTCCATTTAAAAATAAACAAGTTTTAGTTTTTGTATAATGTTTAGTTTGTATATGCAGGATTGACCATCTAACAATAGGGACAATAATAAGAAGAATGAGCATGATATGAAATGGTTTCTCGCTGAATGTGGGGCATAAGAGCGTAGAGCGTGGATTTCCTTGTATTTTCTTATTTAACAGTGTGCTTCACACCACCATTCAGTTCATGGATATTGTTCTTCCCCATCTTCTATCTAATGTTATAGATGTTTCATTGTATTTTTTGTATAAATTTGTAATATCAATAGAAATGAAACTTTTTTTGTTTTGTACTTATAGAAAATAGTCATGTTGTTATCTATCTCCAATACTAAGTTTGGTTTCTTCAATAGTATGAATGAAGAAAAAAATGTTTGATACAGTGGTGATGGATATGATCATGTCCCTATATGTGACTGTGGTGATGGAGTGTGTTGCGTGTTGAGGACGTCACACACAAACACTAATCCAAAGCATAAATTTTGGACTTGCATAAATAATAAAAAGGTTATTAATTTCACTATATTTAAATGTTTACAAAGAATATAAAATTAGTCATTATAGCAATAATAACTTTCATTTATATTGTATGATGGCGATGGATGTGACTACTTTCGGTGGGCCGATGACACCCCATCATTGTCTACATCATCTACACTATCTACACATATACCTGTTGTGGATGATTAGTGCAAGTCTTTCAAGGTGCTCAAGACAACTATTGCCACCCAGAGTACGTCAATGGTAAAAGCAGAGGCTACCTATAAAGCTGATATCATGTTTCTATTATATATTTTTTGTGCAACAATCACACTACTTTGTTGGGTCATTATGTAGAAATAGTTATATATGTGGACTATAAGACTTATTTATATTTTTATGTGATATCGGGAAATGAAATGATTATTTTCTTGTTATAATATTGTTTATGATAATCTATAAAATTATTTAAAAAGTTAAGTTTACTATTTAAAATATAAGTGAAAAAAATATGAAATTTCAAAAAATTAATCTTGTTTATGACTTACTATATAAAAATATAAATTAATAAAATAAAATATAAATAAAAAATGGACAAAATAAATTAAACATTATATAATAATTAAAAAAACTTCAATTTTTTCTTGTCAAATTCCAATTCTAATTCAAAATGTAGAACCAAACATAGAAATGGTTAATGTAATTCCAATTCCAATTTGAAATTGTAGAACCAAACATAGAAATAGGAATTTCAAAGTTCTAATTCTAATTTTGAAAATTGCAACCAAACGTAGAAGATAGATTGTCTTAGTCATCTTCCGAGTTAGCCAAACTGTCCAAACTATCTTCTAAATACACAAAACCAGAATTTAAAAACCTTATTTTGAGATAATCAGGTTTTGAGTGAAATTTTAATTCCTCAACCAAACGGGACCATAGGGAAATTCAACAAGTAGGAAGTAAGTAGGATGTGGGAATCAAATATTAACTCATTAGAACCAAGAACCTTAAAAATAGGAAACAAAAAATCTTTGAGATTGATGGGAAAGGATAATATATCAAGGTCAAAATCAGTTCCATTGAACAAAAAGAATAACGATAAAGGATTGGAAGATAAGCAGGAATAAGGATAAGATTACTACATTGAATAAAGTTATATCTCAGATTGTAGAGATGAATGAAGGATGCTCACCTCTTGGGAAGAAAAACAAAGTATAAATCAAAGGTGGTCTAATACCACTTACAAACCTTTAAAAAAATAAGGCAATGATTTGGAAGGAAGATAGTATAAAGGATTATCCAACTTAGGGGAAATTAATCAAAATTAAAATATATCATGAAGACTCCAAGTAGTATATGAAATCTTTGGAATAGATGAGAAAGGTCTAGTGGATTCTAGAGATGAGAGTATAGAAAGAAGAAAATATGAAGTTGGTAGGATGTTGGATTTGGGTTTTCCAGATGAAAGGGCTTTATTCTATGAGGGGAAAGATATTTTTGAGATAGAGATTACATAACATGAAGAGATAGAGGTAGATTCCTTTGATTTATCCCAATTTGATGACAAAGACAATTGTGAAATTCAAATACAAAAAGTGGAGGAATCTACAGAGCCATCGGGAATGATAGAAGTAAGAATTCGAAAACTAGAAATACAAAGAAATTTTCCAGGCAAATTAACTCTAGATTGTTGGAAGAAAAAGAAGAAAGGAAAGAGGAGAAAATACCTTTCTTAATTGAGAAGTGAAGACGGGGAGGAGTCATACAAAAACAAAATCACAACTTATTTTCATTTAGGGAAGGGGAAGTTCCTTCTCAAGGATAAATGAAAAATATTGTATTGAGTGTTAGGGGCATGAATGCTCCTAAAAAGCAGCATTTAATCAAATGTTATAATTTTTCATTCAAAGAAAGTGTAATCATGCCTCAAGAGAGAAAGTTAAATGCAGACCAAATAAAAAAATTCAAAAGATCAATGGACAAGTGGGAATCAGAATCAATAAAAGCCACAAGTGCCTCGGGGGCATTGGAAATCCTATGGAACCCAAGCATAGTTCTCTTTCAAAAGTTGGATGGTAGATTCAATTGGCTAGGAGGATTAGTGCACAAAGTGTATAGAAATCTGAAGTTCTCTTTAATTAATGTTTATGGTCTGATAATGACAAATAAGAAAGTGGAAGTATGGGCAGAGATAAGTAATATTTTTAGATCCTGGATAGAAAATAATTTCATCATTGGTGGAGACTTCAATGCCATCCTCCATCTATCATAAAAAAAAGGGGTATACGAAAATAATTTCAGCCACATATTGACTTCAAAAACTAGGTGACAAAGGAAAATCTCATGGAGGTTGACTTGAAGAATGGAATGTTCACATGGAACAAAAGAAGACATGGCTTTAGTAATATAGCTGAAAATTAGATAGATTCTTCTACAAAGGTGACTTAACTTCTTCCCTTTTTTATTTGAAGGAATCCATTTCTGCCATATTAGAATCAGGCCATTTTCCCAAATAGTTGGGCATATTAAGAGAAGATAAACCAATGTTCTATCACGTCAAATTTGAAAACATGTGGATGAAATATGAAAAATTCTTAGGGTTGATAGATGAATGGTACAAATAATCTTAGTTTGAAGGATCCAAATTATATTTCTATATATCCAAACCAAAGAAATCAATAGAAGATTGCAAGAGAGAAACAAGAACCACTTTAAAAATAGTTTTGAAATAAAGAGATCAATTAAACAAAACATGAAGGAACTAAATGAACAAGTCACTCTTCAAGGAATGGACAAGGAAGTATTCTATTGGGAAAATGAGTTATTAATGGAATATGAGGACATTTTGGCTAAAGAAGAAATCTTTTGTAGGCAAATTTTTTCCACAATAGTCCAAAACAAAGGAGAATTGTTAATAGAACTCATAAGATCAATGTGATGCAGGAGCATCCTGGGTGTAAGAGAAATCTTGCATCACCCAAAAATATTTCTATTTTTGTATTCAATAAGGGCTATCTTGTGCAAAGCTGTTATTTATGGAAACTTTCTATTTTTAGTAAGTTGGTCATATGATCTCGAAATGTTCTGATTTTACATGTGAAAGTTCATCTCAATCATATCAGTCTGCCAGTAAAGTTTCATGGCTAGATCAGGTCTAGTTTTGAAGATATTGAAGATTTTCAGTATTGGTAGCAGGGTACAGAAACTTTGAACTTAGTTTTGAAGGCTTTAGAGGCCCCGAATGAGGTCAAAACTTTAGCTGAATGAAGCTTTCTTGATTAAGGCATTGTAGAGCTCCTCGCGCCCTTTTTGAATTGGGGTCATAATAGTCAATCAGGTCAACTAGTGATGACTTACGGTCCCTGAAAGTTGGGCCACCTGAAATGACAGAAAATAATTTTCCTTCAAAATTTTTGTTCGGGTTTCAAAATTTATTTTGAGCCGACTTTATGTAATAAATTAAAAAAAATAATAAAATAATTCTAAATTTGGTCGGCCCTATGGGCTAAATTTCTGGAACCTTCTCAGGCGGTGGAAATTGCCTATATAAAGAAGGCCTATAGTGTTGTCTTAGGCAGTGCGGGGACAGTTCAGGGTAGTAGATCTAGGTATTGATTTGAGGCTTTGTCCTATAGAATATTGTAAGGGAATGCCCATATGGCTCTACATATTGTAATTTTGGAAGTTTGTAATTCCACATTTATGGAGATAATAAGAAGCTAATTTCCTATTCTTGCATATTGTTGTTGTTTCTCTATTTCAGTTATGTTTTTGTGGTATTAAGGGGAGCACCCTTCATCAAGTGGTATTAGAGTAGGAGTTCCTGAGCGTGTAAACAAATCACCAATTGTGAGGTAGTTTGCACTAGGACTGTGGGTTAGGGTTTCTATGTAAACAGATCGCTGACTATGAGGCAGTTTGCACCAAGACCATGGTTAGGGTTTCAGGGATTAGTGTGAAAATGCCTCCACAAAGGGAATGTGGTAGAAGAGCTAGTGTTTTAAATGTTAGGAATGAATACTGAAGCCTTTGGTAGTCATTCTATAGCAGTGGTTGTTGCATTCATGACTATGATTGTCATTGATGTCAACATAGTGATATTCTGGAGTTTAGCAGAGTAGCAGGCATAGTTTTGTTTTGCACACATGTTATATTGAAAATTGAGTTATGCGTAGTTGATGGTATGTTCTTTGTTGTTTTATTAACCTATGGTTAACAATGCAAAAATAAATTCATTTATTCATGGAAGTTATAAGCATTTTGGTGGAAGCAGTATTCTGGCAATGTTCCTGAGTAGTGGTTTTTGGTAATCGGAGGATATCTCCTAACCGGGATGGAATCCAATTCTGCACAGTTAAAGGGAAGTTTGAGACTCATTGGTGGTGATGTGGTTCATAGCACAAACTTTGAGGTCACATGATTGGAAAGTTATTGTATCTGGAAGCCGACAGTTTTTATGTAATTTTGATGTAGCGTGTTGAAATTATTATTTTATATTTGGATGCCGACTCATTTGTAATTATTTGAGTGTGGTATAAAGGAAGGAATTTTTTCCTTGTTATGATGGGATTGTAATAGTTGTGATATGAAATTGTGAAAGTTGTGATGCGAATGTATGCATGAAGTGAAGAAAAGAGCTAATTTAGTGATGAAGGAAGACTTGTGAAGTACAGAGATCTAGATTTGTGATCTTGTGTAGTAGAGAGTGCGGTTTAGGCACAATGTGAAGGAGGTAACATATTTCATATTATTCTATTGAATAATCCTAAGATCTATTGGACAATGAGTTCAGAGATCTTGCCTTGAAGCTGTTTGGGTAGTGGGTCCTTCTATCTTCCATAACTCCTAACAGGGTTAGAATCTTTTAACATGGATTCAAAATCTCCTAATAGAGATTCATATGTACTGAATGTATTTCATAAGACTCCTAATAGGGTCCATCCTTTCACAAGGAGCTTTCATATTAGTACATCATTTTGTGGGCATCATTCCCACTGGGGTTTACTCTTTGATCAAGAGGTTCCCTAGTTAACATATCTTGTGTTATTGTGTCATTGTGTATGATTATCTTTCTATGGTTGGTTACTGCATTGATTATATGGTTTAAATCTGTTGAAGTTGATATTGAAGTTGATAAATGGTTTAATTATCAGATAACTGATTCACCCCCCCCCCTCTCTATCTTGGGGATCTTTGCTTTCTAACAATTGGTATCAAAGCAGCAGGTCCTTGAAAGAGAAGTTTAACAACTTAAGGAGATCCATGGTGAATTTTAGGAAAGAAAGCCCTAAGTTTGATGGAGTAAATTTTGATAGATGGAAAGAAAAGATGAAGACACATCTCTTATGTTTACGACCAGGTTATTGGTTGATTACAAAGAATGAAAGGACTATAATTGAAGAAGACAATCTTGAAACAAGTACTAAAGATGAGGTAGATCTATTCATGTGTAACATACTTGCAAGAGAAGCACTTTTATCAGCACTTCCAAAGAAAGAATACAGTCAGGTAAAAGGTTTAACTAGATCTTATGATATTTGGAAAGCTTTACATTCTACTTTTGAAGGTGATGAACATGCAAAGAAAGCTAGGTTACATAATTGGATTTGTGCATTTGAAGACATAAGAATGATGGAAGATGAATCTGTTAGAAGCTATATTGGTAGGATGTCAGAAATTGTTGCAGGAATAAAGTCTTGTGGAGGTGAAAAGACAGAGAATGAAGTAATATGGAAGATTTTGAGAACATTGACACTAGTATTTAGGCAGACTACACAAATGATTGAACAAGTGATACCTTGTACACCAAACTTTTCAAGAGAGACTCTTCTTGGAAGATTGGAAGCAGCAAAGATGAATTTGAGATTATCAGGAGAACTACCTAGAGTGGAGACAGCATTCAGTGCTCTTAGCATCAGACCTACTTTGTCTAGAAGTACAAGTGTGAATGGAGATTATGCTAGCAGTAGCAGATCCAAATCTGATGAAGATAAGAAGATTAAAGAAGGTATTTCCTTTCTTGTGAAAAGAGAACCAGATGGTAAGAAAATCTTTAAATCTTGGACATGTCAAGAATATGGTAATTTTGCATCTAAGTGTCCTAAAAGAGTTAAGAAGTATAGAAATAATTTTAAGCCTAGAAGATCTAAAGAATGTTATTATGCAAATGATGAAGAAATTGAGGCAGGAATTGAAAGGCATTTGAGTGACAGTGATAATGATAACTTTGATGACATAGGATTTGTAACAATTAAGGAAGAAAATTTTGAATCTAATGTTAAGGAAGAGAAAGCCTTAGTTTCCCAAGCTGAAAAGAAAGTTGATTGGATTATAGACAGTGGTTGTTCACATCATATGACTGGTGATAAAGGAAAGTTCATAAATTTTAACAATTATGATGGAGGAGTTGTTAGAGTTGGTAACAATGCACCTTGTTTGATTAAAGGTATAGGATCTATTACTCTTGATGGAAAGACTAATACTGATGATGTTTATTTTTTTGATGGATTGAAACATAATCTTTTGAGTGTTGGATAGTTAGTGGATAAGGGATATCAAATTTGGTTTACTGAGAAAACTTGTGTGATTAAGGATAAAGATGGAAATCTGATTGGAACAGGATCTAGAACCAAAGGTAATGTATTTCAGTTGAACCCTACTAAGATGACATGTTTGATGACTAAGATTGATGACAGTTGGTTATGGCATAGAAGATTCTATCATATAAACTTTGATAATATTGTGAAAGTAAGTTCTACACTTGCAGTAAGAGATTTACCTAAGATTATGAAGCCTACTAACATGATTTGCAAGGAATGTGTGATGGCTAAGTAGAAAAGGAGTTCATTTCCTAGCAAGAAGTTCACATCTATAGAAAAGTTGGAGATTGTTCATATAGACTTGAGCGGTCCTACTAGGACTAGAGGATTCTATGGAGAAAGGTATTTTATGATTCTTGTTGATGATTTTACAAGAATGATGTGGATTGCATTTTTGAAAGAAAAATCTAAAGCATTTGATAAGTTTAAGGTCATGAAGAATAAAGTTGAGAATGAATCAGGAATGAGGATTAAATGTTTGAGATATGATAGAGGTGGAGAATTTACATCTAAAGAGTTTAACACCTTTTGTGAAGCAAGTGGTATTAAGAGATAGTTTTCAACCCCTAGAACACCTAAACAAAATGGTATTGTAGAAAGAAGGAACAGATTAGTGACTGAAGCAGCTAGAGCTATGTTATTTGAAGGTGATTTGGCAAAGACATTTTGGAGAGAAGCAGTGAATATAGCAGTGTATACAATGAACAGAGTACAAATCAGAGCAGACATAGACAAGACACCTTATGAATTGTGGTTTGGACATGCACCCTCAGCTAAGTATTTTAGAATTTTTGGAAGCAAATGTTATATTACGAGAGATGATGATATAGGAAAGTTTGATCCTAGAAGTGATGAAGGAATTTTTCTTGGATATTCTTTGGAAAGCAAAGCATATAGATGTTACAATAAGAGAACTAAGACTATTGTTGAAAGTGAAAATGTAAAAGTTGATGAGAAGTTTAAAATTCAGAAAAGAATGCTTGATTATGAATCTAATGAAGGAACTAGCCCTCAGCCTAACATTGAAACTACTGAACAATTTTTTGAGACTGACAGTGAATTGTTGAATGAAAGTCATGCTGAAGAAAATAGAGAAGAATCTAGAGAAGAATCTACAGTTGAAGAAAGATCAGTGACTATGACACCTAACAGGTATATATCAAGACATCATCCTATTGAACAAGTGATTGGAAGTTTGGACAGAGGAGTTATGACTAGAAAGAAGGTACATTTATGTTTGACTTCTCAAATTGAACCTAAGTCTACTAATGAAGCTTGTGAAGATGAAATTTGGATTAAAGCTATGAAAGAAGAATTGGATCAGATTGAAAAGAACAAGACATGGGAATTGGTCCCTAGACCTAAAGACAAAAATGTGATTGGAACTAAATGGGTATTCAGGAACAAGATGAATGAACAAGGAGAAGTAATTAGAAACAAAGCAAGATTGTTATGTAAGGGATACTCATAGAAAGAAGGAATTGACTATGAAGAGATGTTTTTCCCTATAGCAAGACTTGAAGCAGTAAGAATATTTTTGGCTTATGCAGCATTTAAGAAATTCAAAGTGTATCAGATGGATGTGAAGTCAACATTTCTGAATGGTGAATTAGAAGAAGTCTACATTGAGCAGCCTGAAGGTTTTCATTTGACTCAAGAAGGAGACATGGTATGTAAACTAAAGAAAGCATTGTATGGACTAAAGAAAGCACCTAGAACTTGGTATGCTAGATTGGATAAGTATTTGTTAAAATTGGGATTTACAAAAGGAACAGTTGATAGTAACTTATACACAAAAGAAATTAAGAATGGATTGTTAGTTTTGGTTATTTTTTTTTATGACATTATTTTTGGAGGAGAAGATGAAGCTAGTGACAAATTTCTTGATGAAATGAAGACAAAATTTGAAATGAGTATGATTGGAGAAACGAAATACTTTTTGGGATTATAGATAACACAAAATAAGGATGGTATCTTTGTAAATCAAGCAAAGTACTTGAATGATTTGTTGAAAATATTTGGTATGGAGAATTGTAAACTAGTTGGAACACCTATTGTTATAGGACATAAAATATCTAGTAAAGATGAAACACCAGCAGTTGAGCAGAAGAAATATAGATCCATGATTGGTGGATTGTAGTACTTGACACACACTAGACCAGATATACAACATTCAGTTGGAATGGTAGCAAGATTTCAAGCTGAACCTAGAGAGTCACATTATGCAGTAGTAAAGAGGATATTGAGATATCTTAAAGGCACAATGGACTATGGATTGTGGTATGAAACTTCTAATGATTTTACCCTATGTGCATATACCGATGCTGATTGGGGAGGCAACATTGATGATAAGAAAAGCACCAATGGTGGAGCCTTTTTTCTTGGAGGAAGATTAGTTTCTTGGTTGAGAAAAAAGTAGAATTGTATCTCATAGAGTACAACAGAAGTAGAATATGTAGCAACAGCAAACAATTGTAATCAGATAATTTGGATGAAGCAGATGTTGATGGATATTGGAATCAAGTTTGATGAGCCTATTGTCATATATTGTGATAATACAAGTATAGTTAGTATGTCAAGAAATCCAATTTTACATTCTAAGAGAAAGCATATAGAGATCAAGTATCATGTTGTAAGAGAGAAAGTTGCTGAGAAAGAAGTCAGACTAGAGTACATAAGCACAAAGGAGCAGATAGCAGATATATTTACAAAGCCTTTTCCTAAGGATACATTTGAGTATCTGAGAGGTATGCTTGAGGTTATGCCCCAACCTACTTTTGAGTAATGATGCAGTTGGTTGCATCCGTCCAGTGGAATATGGCCCTATCTATTTTCTGGATTGGATGTTGGTACTTCCTGTATGGGGGAGTATGTGTATTTGACCTGAGTCATTGAGGACTCCAGTGAATATTTTTTTTCTGAACAGTGTCTTTTGACATTGAGCTATTGTTTGACATAGTGATGGAATTTATATCATTGATGTCAATGGGGGAGAGAATCATGAAAAAAATTGGGGAACCACATTTGTTGGAGAGATTGTATAGGAAAACGAAGCAAGATTTGATTGATGAAGAGCAGCAGAGCAGTGATTGGATTTTTGGAACATTGGATGTTTTTCATCTATGTTTCCATCAATTCCAATGGGGGAGATTGTTAAGAATGAATTTTGAAGCCTTTAGCAGTCATTCTGTAGCAGTGGTTGTTGCATTCATGACTATGATTATCATTGATGCCAACATAGTGATATTCTGGAGTTTAGTAGAGAAGCAGGCACAATTTTGTTTTGTGCACATGTTATATTGAAAATTGAGTTATACACAGTTCATGGTATGTTCTTTGGTGTGTTATTAACCTATGGTTAATAGTGCAAAAATAAATTCATTTATTCATGGAAGTTATAAGCATTTTGGTGGAAGCAGTATTCTGGCAGTGTTCTTGAGTAGCGGTTTTTGGTAATCAGAGGATATCTCCTAACCGGGATGGAATTTGATTCTATGTAGTTAAAGGGAAGTTTGAGACTCATTGGTGGTGACATGGTTCATAGTGCAAACTTTGAGGTCACATGATTGGAAAGTTATTGTATCTGGAAGCCGACAGTTTTTATGTAATTTTGATGTAGCGTGTTGAAATTATTATTTTATATTTGGATGCCGACTCATTTGTAATTATTTGAGTGTGGTATAAAGGAAGGAATGTTTTCCTTGTTATGATGGGATTGTAATAGTTTTGATATGAAATTGTGAAAGTTGTGATGTGAATGTATTCATGAAGTGAAGAAAAGAGCTAATTCAGTGATGAAGGAAGACTTGTGAAGTACAGAGATCTAGATTTGTGATCTTGTGTAGTAGAGAGTGTGGTTTTGGCATAGTGTGAAGGAGGTAACATATTTCATATTATTCTATTGAATAATCTTAAGATCTATTGGATAGTGAGTTCAGAGATCTTGCCTTGAAGCTGTTTGGGCAGTGGGTCCTTATGTCTTCCATAACTCCTAATAGGGTTAGAATCTTTTAACAGGGATTCAAAATCTCCTAACAGAGATTCATATGTACTGAATGTATTTCATAAGACTCTTAACAAGGTCCATCCTTTCACAAGTAAATTTCATATTAGTACATCATTTTGTGGGCATCATTCCCACCGGGGTTTACTCTTTGATTAAGATGTTCCCTAGTTAACATATCTTGTGTTATTGCGTCATTGTGTATGATTATCTTTCTATGGTTGGTTACTACATTGATTATATGGTTTAAAGCTATTGAAGTTGATATTGAAGTTGATAAATGGTTTAATTATTAGATAACTGATTCACCCCCCCTCTTAGTTATCTTGGGGATCTTTGCTTTCTAACAGTAACACCTAAGGTTAGAGCACTCTAGAGACAAGTGCAAGCATTGCAAGAAGAGATTCACAAAGGAATGAATCGTAATGTCAGAGATGAAAGCAAGGATGAAGCCGAAGAAGAAGATCAAGAAGGAGAAGGTGAAGTTGTGAACCTGGAGGAAGAAAGACTTTTTCGGGCCATTTCTAAGATCGAGAAAAGACCTAAGATTGAGATTCTGACATTTTTTGGAAATCTTAACCCAGAGGATTTGATCAACTGGATCAATGAATGTGAAGAATATTTTGAGTATGAAGATATTGAGGATCCTGATAGGGTCAAATTTGTGAAGGCCAAACTAAAAGGTCATGCGAAGATCTGGTGGCAAGAGATTCAGTTGGAGTGAAATTGAAGAGGAAAGGATAAGATCACAAGATGGGGGTAGATGGTGGATAAATTGAAGTGATAGTTCATTCCTGTTGATTATGAGCTTGACCTACTAAGGAAAATGAAAATTTTGAAGCAAGCGGGATGATTTTTTCAGGAGTATACAGAGGAGTTCTATTGAATCCTCATAAGAAAAAGCCATGCAGAAGCTGACAAGGAGAAAGTTGCCCGTTACCTTAATGGGTTGAGGCCAAGCATTCAGGAGGAGCTAAATCTAGTTTGAATGAATAGTATTGAAGAGGCATACTAGTTTTCTGAACAAGAAGTTTGAGAGCAGACAAAGCGGAAGAGGTCACGATGGAAGATCTAGTGGACGGTCATATGAAGATCAAAATGAAGATCCTAAAAAGCAAGATGAGGCTAGTAACAGTTAGAATTAGAGAGGAGATAATTTCAATCATTTCCAAGATCAGAATAGTAGAGATCAGAGAAGAAGAGGAAGAGGACAAGGTTCAGGAAGAGGAGGCTTTTGTGGAACATGTTTTCACTGTGGAGAAGAAGGTCATAGGGAATTTGAATGTCCTCAACACCAAGGAAGGATGGATAGGAGGAATGAAGGCTAGGCTAGAGTTGCACATGTAGATGAAGATGCCAGATCATCACATTCTGAAGATGTCAAAAGAGGAGAAACATTGATTAATAGAAGAGTCCCGTTGAGTGGTGAAAATGAACCTGAGCAAAGAAGGAGCCTATTTCGCACCAGGTGCAAGTGTGAGGGTAAGTGTTGTGATGTGATTATTGATAGTGGTAGTACTAATAATTTGGTGTCAGATGAGATGGTGAAAAATTTGAAACTCAAAAGGTAGAAACATCCACATCCATATCGGGTTGCCTGGGTGTAGGATGACCACAAGGTCATGGTTAGTGAATAGTGCCTAGTGAAGTTCAAGATCGGTAGGTACCAAGATGAGGTACTATGTGATATCATACCTATGGATTCATGTCACATGTTGTTGGGTAGGCCATGGTAGTTTGACAGATGTGTTGTACATGATGGTCATGCGAATAAATATTCCCTGATAAAGGATGGAGTGTGACATAAGCTAAAACCATTGAAGGAAATAGAAGAAAAGGTATGTGGTAGTGCAAGAATAACTTTTGTTGATAGAGAAAATTTCTTAGATGGTATGCAGCATGAGCATATGTGTTTTACCTTAATTCAAAAGGCTGAGGAAGTAGAAGATGTACCTGTAGAAGTTACAGAATTATTGAATGAGTTTTAGGATATTGTATCCGATAATGTGCCTGATGGATTACCACTAGTAAGGAACATCAGTCATCAGATGGACCTGATTCCAGGAGCTAGTTTGCCAAATAAGGCAGCACATAGAATGACAGTAGTAGAAAGTGAAGATTTGGAGATAGATTTGAAGTTTAGTTCATCACATCATCCACAGATTGTATAAGGAAGTAGTCCTAGAAATGCATTCAAGTTGAGAAAGATAGATAAAGGAGAAATAAGTAGTACTGAAGCTGCAAATTTTGTAGAGCACTTGAAGAACATCCATGAGGAGGTGAGGAAACATATTGCCAAGATGAATGCATAGTATAAGGCTAAGGCAGATGAGAAAAGGAGGCATAAGGAATTTCTGGTTGGAGATGAAATCATGGTTCATTTGTGGAAGGAGCGATTTCCAGTTGGTACATATAACAAGCTAAAAATGAAGAAGTTTGGGCCATTTAAAATACTAAAGAAGCATGATTCAGGAAATGCATATGAAGTAGAATTGCCTACTGAGTTGAATATTTCACCAGTGTTTAACATTTTAGATCTGACAAAGTATCATGAGGGAGGTGTTGAAGATGAGATCACAACAGCACAGTGGAGTATTCCAACAACTAGTTCAGATACCAAAGAGATTTAGGATATACTAGATAGCCGTGTTGGCAGAAGCACAAGGAACAGGACATATGAAGAATATCTAGTCAAGTGGAAAGGATGACCTGTTGAAGATTCATCATGGCTAACAAAGGAGGAGGTTAACTGCCTTGGTTTTCCTCTACACACCTGAGACATGATGGTGTCACTTCTCAAATTACCTTAGGTGTCTGATGCAGGAGCATCCTAGGTGTAAGAGCAATCTTGCATCACCCAAAAATATTTCTATTTTTGTATTCAATAAGGGCTATCTTGTGCAGAGCTGCTATTTATGGAAACTTTCTATTTTTAGTAAGTTGGTCATACGATCTCAGAATGTTCTAATTTTACATGTGGAGGTTCATCTTAGTCATATCTGCCTGCTAGTAAAGTTGCATGGCTAGATCAGGTCTAGTTTTGAAGATATTGAATATTTTCAATATTGGCAGTAGGGTACAGAAACTTTGAACTCAGTTTTGAAGGCTTTAGAGGCCCCAGATGAGGTTGAAACTTCAGCTGAATGAAGCTTGCTTGATTCAAACGTTGTAGAGCTCCTTGCGCCCTTTCTAAATTACGGTCATAATAGTCAATTGAGTCAACTGGTGATGACTTATGGTCTCTGAAAGTTGGGCCACCTAAAATGGCAAAAAATAATTTTCCTTCAAAATTTCTTTTTGGGTTTCAAAAGTTATTTTGAGCTGACTTTGATGTAATAAATTGAAAAAAATAATAAAATAATTCTAAATTTGGTCGGCCCTATGGGCTAAATTTCTAGAACCTTCTCGAGTGGTGGAAATTGCCTATATAAAGAAGGCCCATAGTGTTGTCTTATGCAGTTTGGGGACAGTTCGGGGTAGTAGATCTGGGTATTGATTCGAGGCTTTGTCCTACATAATATTGTAAGGGAATGCCCATGTGGCTTTGCATATTGTAATTCTGGAAGTTTGTAATTCCACATTTGTGGAGATAATAAGAAGCCAATTTTTTGTTCTTGCATATTGTTTTTGTTTCTCTATTTTTGTTATGTGTTTGTGGTATTAAGGGGAGCACCCTTCATCACAATGATGGAAATGGTGGCATTACAGATGATCAAACAGAAATTAAAAAATAAGGATAGCGATTTTCTATTCAAATTTACTAAATAATTTTTAGGGTTCATAGCTAATTACCTCTAATAGCTCTGATATCATTGACCACCAATTGCCTCCATTATTTCAGTCACCAACCTCCACTTCACTCAACTTTCACCACTTCATCTGATTTGAGGAGTCATTTCATTCACCAACTTGGAGAGAGAATCTATCATTGCATTTTGCTCCCTATATATGTGAGATATTTTAAAATTAGAAAAATTAATCAACTTTTTCCTAAGAAAGAAAATGAATTAAAAATATAATTATTATAACATGATCATCATCTATAATTAAATTAAGTGAGTCAAATATCTATAATTTATTTGAATTTGACAACATCCATCCAAAGAAGTAAATTAAAATCATCATTCATAATAAATATCCATCCAAAAACCATTAACCACTTTCAATATATATAAATTGACAAGTCAATACCGATAAGATCATCATCATATATAACTAAAACATGTGAAAGTCCAATATTCCAATTGATAAAAAAAATATGTCAAAATGATACATGTCCAATATTCGACATAATTCAAAATGATACATGTACAAATGATATAAGAAAAAATTATAAATTATGTAATTGAAAGTGATACAAGGGAAGATAGTACATGTCTAAATGATATAAGTGAAAATGATACATGTCAAAATGTATCAACTCAATAATGTGATACTACATATCATGAAAAGATACAAATAACCATGGAAAGAGGCATCATAATGATATATTAGTATTTATCCATGATGCAATCTATATGATCATGAATGCCACTATTTACTAATACAAGCAAGTGCCTCATCATCATCACCATCAACATAGTCATTATCAGCATGATCATCATTATCGTCATCATCATGTTCATCAACATTGATGTCTTCTATATCTACATCATCATCATCCTCTACCATGTGATCTGGAGAATAACCAACACATTTTGGATCTGTATCATGAGGATCATCTTCATCCTCTAGAAGAGTCAAGTTCTACAAATAATGTTTTAATGAAAAGTTATTATTTATTTATTCAATAAATTTTTTTTCTATTATAAATCTAATATTACAACATATGAAATGAAATCATAATCATATTACATGAATCAAAAACTAAACTAGACTAAATGAAATTACATAAATGTAGTTCTTAGAAAATAAATAGGAAGTAATTACTTTCTTTTTCCTTGTTCTATTACTTTGTTACCATAATGGTCTCCATTACCTTAATTTTGAGAAGTGTCTACTTTGTGTTCTACATAATGTTATGTATTGAAGGTTTATTCAATATGTAGACTTTTGTCATAGGAATACCCTCTTGATCTTGTCATGATTGAAGTGAAGAAGTTTGTTCAAGCCTTGTCGAGTTGGTGTTTTATTGTCCTGCAAGATAAATCTCCAATAATTTCAATGGTTGTAGAAATATTTACAAAAAAGAGCTCCAATGGTTCCAATAACAATTAGAGGAAAGAGTTCTAATGGTCGTAGGAATTGTCACAAAATAAAGCTCCAATGGTTGTGGGAATAGTCATAGAATATAGTTCCAATGGTTGCAACAATAGTTATCTGCTAAAACTTATTACTGAATAGAAAATAAAATACTTAACCAAATGAGAAAAATTATGGGCCCCCTTGGACAAGTCTTCCAAAATCTTAACTGAAATATAGACAACTAAAGTATCATTATATTCATCAAAATGTTGTTACAACATGATAGTAATATAATAACTTTAGTGTGCACAAGATAATAGTATATCCATAACCACTTTAGAATAATATTCATTTCATCACATCCAAGAGTAATATAGATAGATCACATAGAAGATTGATATCAAAATAAAGATATACATAGATAGGTTCATGAACGTAGCTAAATAATTTTAAGAAAGAAAGAATTATGAAAAGTATCATCAACTAGGTGTTAAATCTCATAATAATGGCAATAGACATGTAAGAAATCTTATGAAAAATGAGCCATTATTTGGGCTTATCACTCCCTCCAATCTAATGGATTGTTGGTCCTATAGAAAGTGCAAGTATAACTTATGAAAGGTATATTCTCTTGTAGCTAGGATCTAATATTTGTATTCAGGTTTGTAGATAACTCTATGCCAAGTATAGAAAATGTATGCAAGTTCACTTGATTCTTCCCTTAAAGACAAAGGGGTATGGATCTCCCTATCTCTATGTGCTATGATTTATTGCTCCCAACTATTTTCATTTTGGATCCAAGAAATTAGTGCCATTAAATTTATATATTTGATATGTAATAATGGATTCCACTCATGATCATTAAGAACAACATAGTTGTGCAAGTATAATTCACAAAGTAAGTTTTTAGTTTGTATTGGGGAAGACTAGTAATCTTGTAAGAATTCTTGTAGAGTCTCTATAGAAGGGTTTAAACTAGAGACTACTCTTGACAATTGAAATAAAATACTAAGCTCCTTGAAATGCAGTGCATATATCCTTGAGGGAGTCCTACACTCTAAAATTTATGGCATTAAGGTCATCTCATTGTTTACCTAATCTGTTAATGCAACAATTTATGCATTCTTCCCCTCAATCTCCCTATATTTATTTGTAATAACTTCCTATAGGTTATTCTTCTCTGTATTCCATTCTTCTTCCTTATTGTTCATATCTTTTCATAAATCTATGGCTATTGATTCCCATAAGAAAGTAGTAGGTTGGTGAATACCTACTAGGAATTACCTGTATTATACTTCTTCACCTGCCACTTGCTCAACTACAACAGTAAGCCTTGCTAATCCTAAATTATCATTTTCCAAGTTTCCTTCCATCAACAACCCCAATTATTCCTAGGGAAGTTCCCTTTCTTAAGATACTTGTTCAACACCCTCCTCAGATTCTTCTGTAGGCATCATTGCCATATCCTGTTGCTTAGCTAATGAGGAAAATTTGGGGCTTCCCCTAGGAGGCCTATTTTTGGATTATCCTTTCTTCTTCAAAAGGAGTGGTATGTGTAATCACTCAAAAATAGTCATCTAAACTATTATCCCCTTTTGCTAAATAATCAATTGCTTATTCTTGATCAAATCCTAATTTTATCATTTGTCTGATTTTATTCTATGGGCTAACCATTTTATCCTAAGTCTTTATTTAATTAAAAGGAATTTCCTCCTCTTTTATTAAATAAAAAATTCCCCACTTTTCCTCTTATCCTAAGTTGCACAAATAAAGCATTATTCCTATTTTATAAAAAGGGAAAAAGGCCTTTTTGTTTCATATGGGGCACAAAAGTTAACTCTTATTTTCTCATTGGAGGAATCTTGTGCACATGGATTGTTCCTTCTTCAAGCTCCACCCTTGATTAAATATTTTTCCTCTTAATCTCCATGGTCCATTCTTTCTCATTTCTTATAAAAGGAGAGCTCTCTTCTCATTTTAGCATCCATCTTTTGAATACAAACCTTATGCTACATGATTGCTTGGAGACTTTGGAGCTTTTTGAAGACATTCTTGCATCCATCTTTCATTTCTTGCATCATAGCTTCATGTTTATGCTTTTATAGATTAGCTTCATTTCTATGCTCTAGATTAGCTCACATAGATTAATTAGCTTGGATTGTAACACTTGCATCTTTCTTTTCATAGCTTAGCTTGCATTCTCATTTCTAGCATAGTTGCATTCCATTCTCATCTTGATTCTTGAGGATATTGGCATTCTTTCCCTTGTCTCCATTGAATCTCCCATTGCATGGTTTACTAGCAAGGTCATAGGCTTAATAGCTCTAGCTGAGAGCACTCTTAATATCCTTGCACTCCATGCCTAGGGAGCTCTAGGTCATTTTTCAAAGTTTCCCATTCATGGATTCCCTTGGAAGTAAAGACTTAGAGAAGTGCACATCTTAGTGTGTACATTTTTGGCGCCCACCATGGGGCAGAATAGCTTCATTTTGTCCTTCTTTCTATGCATTTCCACACTTTATTTTCATCATTTTTAGCTTGTTGTTTTCAGCTCTCTATTTTTTTATAGATTATCATGTGATAGTCTACCAATATCATGTGATACTTCATTCTATAGCTGTGCGATATTTTTTCAGTAAAAATATCATGCGGCCTTGCAGGTTCTATCTCCTAGTCATACATTTTTCTGTCACCCGAGCATAGTGAGAAGTGTTAGCCAAAAAGGAAATATCACACCAGTACATTGAAAAGTATCGTATGATTCTTCTGGTGACTGAACCATCACCGAGATCTGGCAGTGATTGGTTTTGATCATTTCTTTGCAAAGTTTGGCTTGATGATTTTGGTTTTCTGATTTGTTGTAGCTAGATAGTGGTTTATTTGTAGATTTTACTTGCTTTTATTGTGCTAACTCTTTGTGGGGCTAATAAGTTGTGCTTGTAGGTACCTCCATTGCTTGAAAAATTTTCTATAAAAAAAAAAGATCGCATGTCAAAGCTCCAAAGGCAAAAGGGCTACTAATTATGTTTTACAGGGCTGCTCAATGCCTAAAAACAAACAAGTGCTTGTTTATTACTTTCCTTTTAAGTGCGGCATATACTAGTTATTTCATTTCTTAGGCACTTAAGATCTTGTTGTAGGAATATTTTGGTGGTAGGAGAGTATGCTCTTCACCCTTGTGGTGAAACATAAATCTTGACCCATCTTTGGATTTTGAAAGCAAGAGGGTAATTGAACTCTTTGTTTGGTGTGTTTGGGAGAGGATTTTGAGCTAGGAGATTATGCTCTTCACCCTTGAGGTGAACCAGAAATCCTCACACTCAAAAGTTAATCCACTCTTTGTTTAGCATTAAGATCCTTTAGCGGACCTGCTCTTGAGCAATCAAGAGGAATGACCCAAGTGGGGACAAGCTTATTGCCGGCTATTCTGACCCACTATAAACTCAAGGCTATCAAGGACACAAAACCTTGGTAGATGTATTACTTGTCTTTGCTTAATGTGAGTACTTGTAGGATTGTGACCATGAGGAAAATGTTGAGCAAGAATGCTTAAGTTACTCTTGTGGCTACAAGGTCCGTTACTTTTTGCAAGGTAAGGAGTCCCTTCGGGGAGCAAGGGGGGTATTACGAACAAAAGCCCTTACTAAGAATCATAGATAGAGGCCACCCTATTTTTCCACTTAGCATCTTGGTGCAAGGATTGATCCTAGTGGACTAACCCAGATCACCCCAAGATTACTCACCATCTGTGTTCCTTTGGTTGTGTCATTGACACCTCCATGACAAAGCCAACATCTATTGTGGGAATCCACTTTATGTGAGGTGATGGGACATCAAGTGTGGGCCAAGTTGCTAAGTATTGAGCCTTTGTCCTTCTAGGCTAGTAAGTGCTTGAAGTGTTCTCGATGTGATCTACCTATGCAAATGTTCTCTAATATACAAACATCATGGTAGTGCTCATAGAATTTTTCATTTTGATATCACAATTGCTTATCTTGGCAAGGTTGCTTTTGCTCTTGCACAAGTGAGTGATGACATGTTCAATCACCTACTATTTGCAAACCTACCTAAATATTGCTGTCACTATGTTTGAAATCAATAAATCACTCATCAGATTGCAAAATTGACAAAATCACCTTTAGAAATAGAGACTTTTTGCACTCATTGGTCAAGATTCATATGACACTAGAAACTAATCACACATTGTTTCAAGATTTATCATGCGACATTTTGCTACTAATTTTTCATCACCCTGCTTGCCTAGATTCTATCACACATGCTACCTGGAAAGTATCACCCAACCTATGTCAAAAATATTTCCTAGTCAAATTCTGTTGCCCTAGTACCTTGCAAACTATCACCCATAATCCTTTTGTTGTCTCACTGCTGCCAAATTGAAATTTAGTTTGTTGAGTGTCTTTTCCTATTCTTACTCAAACCTAGTCTGTTATATGCATGTTTAAATCTATTCTAGACTAAGAAAATGAGTTAAAACTATTGGATTTGAGCTTCTCAAATGCTACTTTTGATCACTTGTCACATTACGGTTACCTCTCTAGTTACTTGCTAATCGAGCTTCTTGCTCATATCTCGGCTTGATTCAATTGATTGTTGTAAGTTCTTGAGCACTTTTGACTAGCCATCTTTATTGTTCTATCTTGACAAGTGATCTTCTTTGGCTTTGCTTATCTCAATATCTAGGAAACTTTGTCTGATTCTATTTGTCAACCAACATTCCTTTTTCATGCCAGTTTCAACTCAGTCTCAATTTGAGCAAGGGATTCACCCTCCATTCAACTATACATAGTTACCCTCACCTACACGATGCTCATGAGTGCCAGTTAGCAATGATAGTTCTAGTCCTAACCAATCTGAGGATTCTAAAGTCACCCTGTGGTACAAAGGAGGCTTCCTTTTTTCTGCATTCAAGACCTCCAAAAGCACAGATAGTATCTCACTCACTCTGACCGAACAAGAAAAGTTTCACCATTTGCAAGAACATTTTGAGAATAAGGACAACCAAATGCATTCAGATAAAATGGATGCTACTAGGTGCATGGCTATGAAGGGAATGTCTCAAGAACAACCTGAGATTAGTGGTTACGAATATATACCCCCTCCTTTTGGTACTGTTGGCAACTATGGCAACAACACGCCACCAAGATCTCCTCCAAGATAGACTTTTGTTGCTCCTTCTTCACCTCCTAGACCACCTCCCTCTCAGCATGAGGAAGAAGCCAATGATGAGGTTTCTAGTGAAGAGCTTATGAGATTTGAACAAGATGAAGCCTCCCAATGTATGATGCTTAAACTTTTAGAATGAAATGGAGATCAATACTTTCAATACATAACTTCTAGGGGATACAAGCTCCCTCCTGGCTATGATGTACACCAGATCGTTCAAGAAATAGTACCAACTAAATTGGAAATCCTTAGAGATGAATTGTAATGAACAAATCAACATCTTGGTCAACTTACAATAGAAAAAGTCCAAAGACTTCTTTTGTAGAATCTATTTGTGCTCTTCCTTTTGATAGGAGTCTATACATGGTCCCATTTCCTAGGGATATTGAGGTTCCCAAATATGACAAGTACGATGGAAACAGTGACCCCCATGACCATGTGTGTCACTTTTACACTCTTAGCATGGACTTCATGAAGACACATTTCTTCTATGATTTTTCCCTAGAATTTTAAGAGGACAAGCTCTAGAATGGTTTGCAAAGTTGACACCACCTCTTAAAACTTTTGATGAGTTGGCTAGGTGCTTCACCCAGCATTATTCATACAAAATCCAATAGCCTATCACCATGATAGATCTCAGTGCTCTAAAGAAAAATCAAGGTGAGCCATTTTCCACTTACTTACAATGTTGGAGGTCATTGTATTTTTGATATCCTTGACAACTACCCGAAAGGGAAAATATTGACCTTTTTGTCAACACTCTTGTGCCAAAACTATATTATGATCTAAGGAAACAACTGTTCTCCTCTTTCAATGAAATGGTTGAAAGTGCATATCGGATTGAGGATGTGGCCATAAGAAAGGGGGATATTGTTATTAATAAAGATACTAGGGGAAATGACAAGGACAAAAGCAAACCTTTGAATAAAAACAAGTATGTTGTTAATGATGGTGTTGTGGATGTCCCAAAAGCCAAAGAGCCTTCTTTCAACCTCTCTAATGTTATGTATGTAGTGAAACAACAAGAGGCTACCAATGCTCACAGTGCTCCTAAGCCTCAGTATGTAGACAAGCCAAAGAAGCAATACCACCGATGAGTCTACACCAAGTTGGTTGAACCATATGATTTGATTCTTAAGACTTTAGTTGCCAATAAGTATCTTACACTTCTTGACAATTCTCATCCCTATGACCCATGGTTAAGCCTGATTGGTGGAGAGAAGATCATTTTTTCCATTATCACAGAAATAAGGGACACAAGACAGATAATTGTTTTAAGCTTAAAGATGCCATTCAAGATCTTATTGATGGAGGCACTGTTCTCATAGATGGCTTAGTTAAAAATTCTAATCACAAAGCTTTCAAGACTCCTCTACCTAAGTATGAGAAAGCAAAATCCTCTCAAGCCAATAAGAAGAATCATGATGCAAAGATCAACTATACATATACTCTCGACTCACCTGTGATTAATATGGTAGAGCCCATTGAGAGTATTCTTATGATGAGATCTCAAGATGATATTGATGCCAATCATGGTATGCTAAAGTTGGTCTTGCAAACACTAGATGATTCATCTTCCCGAAGTGAGACACTAAATGCTATTACTAGGGGGCAAGCCAAAATTATCCTCAAAACCACACATGATCCCAAGCAAGCATCTTCTTCCAAACAAGTGGTTCCTTTAGTTTTATCTAGCTATGACCTTGTGCACCAATTACAGTGGACACCAACTCAAATATCCATTTTTGAGTTTCTTAAGCTATCCCCTTTGCACAAAGAGATCCTTGAGAAATCTCTTCATACAACAAATGTTCCCAATGATATTGATCCAGATCGATTCTAGGCTATGGTCAACCACATCATGTCTCCCCGCTACCTATCCTTTTCTGTAGAAGATGGCACATCTCTTAGTCACCCTCATAATCTAGCTTTACACATTGAAGTTCTAGTCTACCATACCCAAGTCTACTGAGTCTTGATAGACAATGGTGTTGGGCTAAATATTGTTTCTTTCCATGTGGTGCAACAGTTGAGATTGTCTGAATTGGCCGTAGATCCTAGGTGAAAGATTACCATAAAAGCATGTGATGAAGTGGAAAGATCTTCCAAAGGTCTTGTTGTGCTACCTGTCCAAGTGGGCCCTGTCATGAAAGATGTTGTTTTCCAAGTGTTGGACATCCCACTCGCATATAATATTCTTCTAGGTTGACCTTGGATCCATGAAATGCAAGCTATCCCTTCCACCTATCATTAGTGTGTCAAGTTTCCACACAATGGAGCTAAGATTTTGATTCCTGGGGACAATGCTATTGCTATCAATACTCTAACTACTACTGAGATGTTTGTTCCTCACAACAAACCTTCTCATGATCATAATGCATCCCTTGTTGCTGCTGAACAAAAATTAAAGATGATGAGTATTGGTATGGGGGAATATACAGTGGACTCTATTGCTACTATGCTTGCTTCTCCTAAGTCCTATGGTAGACCTTCAAATAAGAAAAAGCCTTCCACTTCTACCATGACCATTTTTGGTACATTTTTTCAATCATCCATACCCTTAGAGGCCAAAAAAGAAGAACAAGTTGTTAGGGAATGGATTTATAGAGAAGAAGAAGATAGTATGACAGTTGCTACTCCCATCTCTCCTAAATGCTATGGTAAAGGCTATAAATTTTTGTAACAAATGGGCTATTAAGGTCACAGACCATTAAATAACAATGGGCACGCTCTAGTTGAACCTTTGAGTCATACTGATGGCTGGCCTTCTAAAGATACCACAGGTCTAGGATATGGTGTTGACAATGACATCCCTGAATGTTCTAGAAATACTCCCATGATTAGTGACTCAGATACAAACATCAAGGAATCACCACTATGCACTATGGCCCAAATGGAAGACTATCTTCCTTCTACTTCACTTCTTTGGGGAGGAGAATGCATGCCTACTGATGATACAGCTGAAGCCTCCACATCTAGAAATTTTATGCCTAGTGAGTCATTGAGCTTTGATAGATAGCATAGAAATATTACACAGTTGATGGAAAGATGAGACCTCACATATAATGACATGAGTACCTCTACTTCTAGGTGTCCTAAGCCTTCTTGGTGCAAACATCTCAGTAGAAGTTCCACGACCAATTCAAATGATTATGAATTGGAAACTCTCTCAAATGGATCTTCCATAATAGATATGGATGTTGATGTGATTCATACCTATAGTGACCAACCCAACATAGTTGATGAGTCTCACGTAGGGTCTAACGAGTTTAATCCACATATTGCTTTAATGGACCACTCTGGTCCTTCCATGACAAATTTAGATCTCAATACTTTTGGAGCCTACCCTATAG
Organism: Chamaecyparis obtusa; assembly: GCA_027943335.1. NCBI lineage: Eukaryota > Viridiplantae > Streptophyta > Pinopsida > Cupressales > Cupressaceae > Chamaecyparis > Chamaecyparis obtusa. Next base: position 61,156 of record BSBK01000517.1, on the reverse strand, counting down.
GCTCGACTTCTCTTGTCACCAGAGATGATACCCCCCACATCAATAATCTTGAACCTTTTGTTTCATTTTCCCTCATATGCTCAGATCTCATAGATTGGTCCACCCAAGATCAAAGACCTATATTACCTTCCTTTCAAAATGACTATGAGATCACCTGCTACCTCAATGTCATTGAACCTGTTACTTCTTCCACTAGCGAACCAGTAGCAAACATGACTGAATCAGATATCAAGTACCTTAGTCATAAAATTAAAAGAAAAAAGAAATGGTCAAATGGTGAAAACCACATTATGGTGCTATCCAAAACTCAAAATAGTAAAAATAAAGATGTATCTAAGGGTGAAAACCTCACTGAGGCACCTGAGGATGAGGTACTTGGTAGTCTGCTGAGCTATTTCAAGAAAGGTCTTCAGTTCTAATAGAACCCACACAACCCATCAACTTAGGGACAAAAGAATTTGCTAAAATCATACATGTGGCGCAATCCCTCTCAGCTAAAGAAAAAGAACAATTTGTTACATTCTTTCAAGAGAAAAAGATCAATTTTGCATGGACATACTTAGACATGTTGGGTTTAGATACTGAGCTTATTATGCATCATCTCTCTATTGCTCCAGAGGTAAAACCTGTCAAAAAAAAATTGAGAAAGATGCATCCCCATGTGGCATTACTAGTTAAGGCTGAACTTGAGAAGCTCCTAAAAGCCAATTTCATCAAAGCTATTGAATACACTGAGTGGATTTTTAACATTGTCCTTGTTTCCAAACATGACAAGTTCGTTCATGTATGCACTAATTTTTGAGACCTAAATAAAGCATGCCCTAAGGATGATTTTCCACTTCCAAACATCGACATGATAGTGGACATGACGGCGGGCTATGAAATGTATTCCCTTATGGATGGCTTCTCCAAATATAACCAGATCAAGATCACCCTTGAGGACCAAGAGAAGATAGCCTTCACATGTGCATGGGGTACCTTTTGCTAGAATGTCATGTCGTTCGGGCTTAAAAATGCCGGTACAACCTATCAAAGAGCCATGACTACCATCTTTCATGATATGATGCACAAAAACATGGAGGACTATGTTGATGACATGCTTGCCAAATCACAACAAAGAAGCACTCATTTGTCTAATTTGAGTTTGATATTAGACCGCATGGAATGATTCCAACTCAAATTAAATCCTAAAAAATGTACTTTTGGTGTCACTTCTAGGAAACTACTAGGGTACATCATATCAGCAAAAGGAATAGAAGTAGACCCAGAAAAGGTGCAAGCTATCATGGAGATGCCACCTCCTCATAACATCAAACAATTAAGGATTCTTCAAGGCCATCTCCAATCTATCAGGCGATTCATTTCTCAGCTAGCTGACAGAGCTCAACCATTCAATCAAAATTTGCATAAAGGAACTACTTGTATATGGAATGAGGAGTTTCAAAAGAACCTAGACCAGCTCAAGGATTACCTAGCATGACCTCCTATTCTTATGCCACCTATCCAAGGGAAACCCTTGATATTATACATTTTTGCTACAACAAATTCCTTAGGGGCTCTCCTTACACAACATGATGATAAGGGAAAAGAACAAGCTATCTATTATATTAGTCACACTCTGGTTGCTTATGAACTTAATTACACTAGTATTGAAAAGGCTTGTTTAGTTGTGGTGTTTGCATCTCAAAAAATCAGACATTACATGCTTGCACATACTACACAGCTGGTTGCCAAAATTGATCCTTTAAAATATCTCCTAAGTACAGCTGCGCTTACCAGATGACTTGCCAAGTGGATGCTGATTCTTTCAAAATTTGATAGTTAGTATGTTGAGAGGAAAGCTATTAAAGGGCAAGAAATTGTAGATCAATTGGCTGAGTTTCCCATGATTGATAATGCTCCTCTCTAGATAGATTTCCCAGATGCCTCAATCATGAATATCACAGGGCATACATGGAAAATGTTTTTTGATGGTTCTCATACACAGAATGGCGTTGGTTCTGGAATCCTATTTGTTACCCCTCATGGATACACCATTCCTAAATCCTATAAAATTCTCTTTCCATGCACCAATAACATAGCTTAATATGAAGCCTCACTGAATGGTGTTAAGCTTGCCCTTGAATGGAGGATTTCTGAGTTGCATATTTTTGGAGATTCTCAGCTTGTCATAAACCAAGTAAATGATGATTACCAAACAAAGGATGACAAGTTGATTCCCTACAAGAGGATCATAGACTCACTCAGGAATTATTTCACCTATGTTTCATTTCAACAAATTCCTAGAGCTGAGAACAAGGCTGTTGATGCCATGGCTACTTTGGCATCCATTCTGCAATTGGAAGAGTGCAAATCACGCTTTGAGTTCCAAGTGGAAGAATTGCGCTATCCTGTCTATAATTCCACTGATGACTATGTCATTTACACTGTGGTCAGTCACGACTCCTCTTGCTATGCCACCATCTTTTCTTATCTCCGCGATCAAGTTATCCCTAAAAATCTAATGTGCAATGAGAAGTGCCAGCTCATCCGTAATGCCTCACACTTTACCCTCATCTCTAGTGACTTGTATAGGAAGAGTCTAGATGAAACTCTACTTAGGTGTCTAGAAATAGAGGAGTCCTAAAAGATGCTAGCCAAAGTTCATGATGGCATATGTGGGTCACACTCTAATGGTCTTGCGCTTGCTCAGAAATTGCTTAGGGCTGGCTACTATTGGCCTACTATGCAAGCTGATGCTATTCGATATGTCAAGTCCTGCAAAAAATGTCAACTACATGGTGTACACACAAAAGTAGTGCACTTCTATGAATCCTTACATGCAAGGAAACTCAAGAATGATCCCTCACAAATCAATCCATAGCTCTTTATGCATGGAGTTGCAAGATTATGAATTTGCTCTCAACTAGAACTATTGAGCTTGTGACCTTGCTAGTCAACCATACAATGAGAGATTCGAATGAGGACAAGGGAAAGAGTGCCAATATCTCCAAAGAATCAAATGGAAATGTAATGCAATGCAAACTAAGAATGAGAATGCAAATGTGCAAGCTATGCTATGAAAATGGAAGTACAAACTAAGCTATGAAATGGAAATAGCAATGGATTACAATTCCCCTAATTAAGCTATGTGAAGCTAATCTATTGCATAAAAGGAAACTAAGCTATGAAATGAAGCTATAGATGCTATGATAATGCAAGAAATGAAGTCTAAACTATGAAGCAATAAGGAAATCCAAGAAGAGCTTGATGTAGCAATGATCTCCAAAAGCTCCAAATGCACCTAGAAAACCTGCAGCATAACAATAGCATGAAAGAGATGGATATGCAAATGAAGGAGAGAGCTCTCCTTTTATAAGAAATGCAAAGGAATGGACCATGGAGATTAAGAGGCAAAAGTCTCAATCAACGGTGGAGCTTGAAAGAGGAGCAATCCGTGTGCACAAGTATCTTCCAATAGGAAAATAGGAGTTGACTTTATGTCCATATGAGATAAAAAGTGCTTTTCTTCTTTTTATAAAATAAGAATAATGCTTTATTTGTGCAACTTAGGATAAGAGGAAAAGTGGGGGCTTTTATTTATTTAAAAGGGGAGGAAATATTCCTTTTAAATAAATAAAAACTTAGGATAAAATGGTTAGCCCATAGAAAATAATCGAAAATGATAAAATAGGACTTGATCAAGGAAATTGATATAATTGAAAAATGTTGATTTTTGAAAATATTGATTCAGGGATTTGACAAATTGCTGAATGGGGGCCCAAAGTCTAGGCGACCATTTTTGGGTGCATACATTTGCCCCTCTTTAACTAATGTGTGATCGATCTGGAACACATGCAGTCAAAGAAGAATTGAAATGTGAGATCGATTTGGGATCACAAAACAACCCAGATGTGTGTTCAACAAATGGGAACACATCGGGACAAGCATAAGCATAAGCTGAAAGACAAGACCAACACTATCGCTGCTAGGTGCAAATCAAGCCTTAGACAAAACTATCACCATTGCTGCTAGGCAATAATCAAGTGTAAAAAATAGGAGATAAAAATTGAAAGACAAAATCACCACTGTCGCTGCTAGGTGATAATCAAGTCTAAAAATAAGAATCTCAAGCTGAGCTGAATGATAAAGCTGAATCAAAGATTAAAGTTGATAGGTACTGCCCCCTCAAAATTGAAATCAAAATTAGATAGAGGAGAACAAAAAATTGATAAACCTGATCAAGTCACAATAAATCATAATCGAAGGATGGAGCATGATAAGATAACTATCAAACAGTGAAGATATGCCCCAGGTTGACTAGGTTTGACTGGGAAAGATATAGGATAAAAATTAAGTCAAACCTTAGACAGAGGAAGCAAAAGGGGTGAATGAAAGACTAGAAGTTTGGAAGACATGGAAAGGAAGAAATTCCATCAAAGATCAAAAAATTATGCCTCAAAAGGTCAGTCAACTATGTAGAAGAATGAGAAAGCTTGAAAACGTGACTCAGATTTTGATTTCGAGTCTGAAAATGGATAGAAAATGATGTAATATGAAAGACCAGAAGTGAAAGATATGATCAAGAAGAATTAGAAAATGAGCACAGTTGACCAACTAGTCTGTAGATGATAAAAAGGAGAGCTCTCTCCATATGCAAGATGCAAAAACTAAACTATGATGAACCTAAGAATGCAAGCTCCTATGAAAGTGGTTGACTTGCAAGGTCACAACACCTATAGACATCTAATTATCATCATCAAGCATTATTGGTAGTGTCGTAAGATCATACAATGCACACTAGCATAACTATGTGGATATGAATATGATCTTTATTAGATAGAAATGTGGAAATCCCACCTAGGCATCAAAGACATGGAGGTCAAGATGACTAATGCAGTGAGATTACCTAAGTTTGATATGGTGAGATTATGCTTGTATCAAGACACATGAAAGTTAGGATAACTAGAAGTATGCACTCGCAAAACAGTCAAGGATAATATCTTATCAATCCATAGTGTCAAGTAAGACTAGCAGAAATGCTCATGATAGTTAGAATCAACAAAATATACCCACAAAGAAATAAAACATGTTCTCATACCCTCTATCTTCTAGCTGTGCATCATCGAAAACTTCTCAAGGAGAGACCACTCATCAAATAAATCCTCATAGACAGCACACAAAGAAAAATAAAGTCATCATATCTCAACAAGTTGATTGTTTAAGTGCATGTGTGTTGGTCATAGAGTCAAACTTTGAGGATCAAATTTACAAATGAGAAATATCGCATCAAACTTAGACTATTGGGTAAGACATTTGATAAGTGTTAAGAAACACTCGACGCAAGGGTCGTGTTGAAAAACACTATTTGGGGTGGTGTTGAAAAACACTTGTTGTGAAATGCCCCAAGAGACAAACGCACCTAAACGACCTATGCTAACAGGTATGCCCCCTAGACAAAGACAAAGACCAATTTCAGACCAAGTCAAATAAGGTCAAGGCATGATGGAGAAAGGCTAAGTGTCAAGGATGCATGCTAACAAATAGGGGTGCAAAGGCCTCAAGTAGCGCTCATTTCCAAGTTTTCACCACTTGGATTTTTATTGCAATTTTTCTCTTTTTTCTTTTTTTTTTTAAATTTTTGCTACCAAGGCGCCTGTTTCTAGGTTTTCACCAAGGCACTTTTTTTATTTTTTTTTATTTTTTTGCTATTTTTTTATTTTTTTGTATTTTTATTTTTTTTTTGTATTTTTTCAGGACTTTTTATGCTTTTTAGGATTTTTTCAACATCATATATGATTTTTTTTGGTATTTTTTCAGGATCATATAAGATATGTACAAAGGATGCCCCTAGATAGAACGAGCATCAAAGATAGAACTTCTTGAGGTGCACAATGTTGATGGGCTCAGGGAGCTATTCTCCATCTTCATTTGATAGTAAATATGCACCTGTACCAAAAGCTGCTATGATAATGTATGGTCCAAGCCAATTGGGTTTGAACTTGCCCTTTTGTTCTCTATTCTGTTGATTTTTAGGATTCTCTCGCAAAACAAGATCACCTATTTGAAACTCTCTAGGGTGAACCTTCTTGTTAAATGTCTTGGACATATGCTTCTTATATACTCTTATGTGATCAAAGGAAGCCTTACGCTTCTCATCTAAAAGCTCTAGTTCTTGTAACCTCATGACACAGTAATCCTCATCTATAATCAAACCGTTGAGAGAGACTCTAAGTGAAGGTATCTCTACTTCTAAAGGTAATACCACTTCAGCACCCTAGGTAAGGGCAAAAGGAGTGGCTCCTGTAGGTGTGTGAATGCTTGTTCTATAAGCCCATAGTGCTGGATTGATTAGCAAGTGCCAATCCCTACCATTCTTGTGCACTATTCTATGAAGAATCTTAAGAATGGTTTTATTAGAGGCTTATGCCTATCTGTTTCCCTGTGGAAAATAGATGGAGGACCAATGTTGCTTAATTTTAAACTTCTTGCATAAATGTTTTAGGTCCTTGTTCTTGAATTGACCTCCATTATTAGTAATAAACTCAGAAGGTACTCCAAATTGGCAAATAATATGATTCAGGATAAAGAGTGAAACTGTTTTGCCCAAGGCAACAGAAAGAGGGACTACCTCTACCCATTTTGTGAAATAATCAGTAGCTATGATGATAAACTTATGTCCACCTGATGAGTTGGGGTGAATTTTCCCAACAAGGTCAAAGGCCCAGCACTGAAATGGCCAATGAGAAATGGAAGGAATTAGCTCCCTACCTGGTGCATGAATCAGGTTTCCATGTTTTTGACATTTCTCACAAGACTTAGCAAAAGCTACTACATCTGTCTGCATTGTGGGCCGGTAATACCCTTCCCTAAGAAACCTTTGGGCCATGGCAAGACCATTAGAATGTCCACCACAAATGCCCTCATGGATGTCTGCTAATGCTTGGTTGGATTCCTCCTATTCCAAGCACCTAAGAACTTTCCCATCTAAACCCCTCCTATATAAATCACCAGAGATAAGGGTGTGGCAAGAGGCATTATGGATGAGGTTTCGACGTGCAGAATGGTTGAAAGTGTCAAGGATGATACCATCTTGTAGATATGAATAGATAGAACCATAGCGGGAAGACTCATGTGTGACAAGGGTACAAATGACATTGCTTTCAGATGAGTCAAATATGGGATGGTGTAGCTCTTCCACCAGGAATTCAAATCTTGATTCATGTTGTTCCAACTAAAGGAGTGAAGCTAATGTGGCCATAGCATCTGCAGCTTTGTTCTTTGTCCTAGGGATCTATTGAAATGTCACAAATGTAAAGTAATGTCTCAATGATTCAACCATCTTTTTGTAAGGTACCAATTTATCATCCTTGGTTTGATACTCCTCATTGACTTGGTTGATAATTAGCTATGAATCCCCAAAGACATGTAATTCTGTTATGTTCCATTCTATAGCCATTTTCAATCCATTGGTCAAAGCTTCATATTCGGTAATATTATTTGTACATGGGAATAAAAGTTTGTAAGACTTTGGAATGTTGTACCCATGTGGAGAGACAAATAATACTCCAGCACCTGATCCATTTTGCATGTGGGAACCATCAAAGAAAATCTTCCAAGTGTGGGTAGTCATATACAGTATGTGTTCATCTGGGAATTCTACCTGAATAGGCATACTATCCTTAACTGGAAAGTCAGCTAATTGGTTAGCAATAGCTTGCCCTTTTATGGTCTTTCTTTCAATGTACTCTATATCAAATTTAGATAAAACCATCATCCACTTGGAAAGCCTACCCATGAGGGTGGCCTTACTAAGCAAGTACTTAAGAGGATCAATTTTTGCAACCAAATGTATAGTATGAGCAAGCATATAGTGTCGCAACTTTTGGGAAGCAAACACTATTGCCAGACAAGACTTTTCAATGCTATTATAATTGATCTCATAAGATACTAGAGTACAACTAATGTAGTAAATGGCCCTTTCTTTCCCAGTATCATCTAATTGAGCCAACAATGCCCCTAAGGAAGACTCTGTTGCTGAAATGTATAAAATCAATGGTTTCCTAGGAATAGGTGGCATCAAAATTGGAGGATTAGCCAAGTATTGTTTAATTTGATCTAGGCTCTTTTGGCATTCCTCATTCCACACGCAAGAAGCACCCTTATGCAATGTCTTATTAAAAGGTTGTGCTCTATCTACAAACTAAGAAATAAACCTCCTGATCGACTGAAGACATCCCTGAAGACTTCTCATTTGACTGATATTTCTTGGAGGTGGCATATATAATATAGCTTGGACCTTTTCAGGATCAACCTCTATTCCTTTTGCTAAAATTATGAATCCTAGGAGTTTACCTAAGGCAACTCCAAATTCACACTTTTTTGGATTCAATCTAAGCTTAAATTGTGCCATGCGATCTAGAATTACTTCCAGATCGTCGAGGTGTGTGTCCCATTTTCTAGATTTAGCCAGGGTATCATCCACATAATCTTCCATGTTCTTATGCATCAGATCATGAAAAATTGTGGTCATAGCTCGCTGGTATGTTTCTCCTGCATTCTTTAGGCCAAATGGCATGACCTTCCAACAATAGGTTCCCCATGCACTTGTGAAAGCTATTTTCTCTTGATCTTCGGGAGCTATTTTTATTTGGTTATATCCAAAAAAACCATCCATTAAAGAGTATATCTCATAGCCCATGGTCATATCCACTATCATGTCTATGTTAAGGAGTGGAAAGTCATCCTTTGGGTATGCTTTTTTGAGGTCTTTGAAGTCTGTGCAAATGTGAATGGACCCATCATGTTTTGAAAATGGAATAATATTGGAGATCCACTCAGCATAGTCAATAGCTCGAATGAATCCTACACATAAGAACTTTTATAATTTAGCTTTAACAAGAAGAGCTATGTGAGGATGCATTTTCCTCAACTTTTGTTTAATCAGTTTTATTCCTAGAGCTATAGATAGATGATGCATAATAAGATCAGTGTCAAGCCCTAGCATATCAGAATATGTCCAAGTAAAGTTGATTTTCTTCTTTTGCAAAAATTTTGTATATGCCTCTTTTTCTCCAACTGATAGAGACTGAGCTAGGTGCACTATTTGGGGAGCCTGTTCTGTATTCAAATTGACTGGTTATGTGGGCTCAATGAGAATTGATGACCTATCTTGGAAGTAACTCAGCAAGTTATTAAGTACCCCATCCTTAGGTGCCTCAAAAAGGTTTTCACCTTTGGATACGTCTTTTCTTTTTACTATTTTGGGTTCTGACACCGCCACAAAGTGGTTTTCGCCATCAGAACCATCTTTCTTTTTTTCTTTTTCTTTTATTTTTAGACTGAGGTACTTAATATCAGGCTCTGTCATACTTGTTGTCGGTTCACTGGTGGAAGAGACTACAAGTTCAAGAGCATTTAGATAACAGACAATTTTATAGTCATTCTGAAAAGTGAGAAGTTTAGGCTCTTGATGTCACTGAGACTAGTCAATTAGGTGGAAATGAACAAGGGGTGGGTCAATAACTGGTTCAACATTGTGTATGTGGAAGGTGTTATCTCTAGTGATCATACAATCAGGATTCATTTGATCCCCTCCTGAGATACCCGAGTCAGGATTTGTCCTATCAAACAAAGCATCGTCCACTAAGACAATTCAAGGAGTCCAATCCTCCAGTCCTACACTAGGCTCATTGGTCACATCGGGTTGAGTACTATAAGTATGGACAACATCCATGTCCAAATCAACTATTGCATCTGAAAGTGAGTCCCATTCAAACTCATGTGAGTCTATTTCTAAATCATTATTTGGGCCTTGTGATGTAAAAGCCTCAAGATTGGGAAGAGTTTCCCCTTCTCTAACACTAGCATTGTTACTATCTATCATAGCTAGGATAGCAACACTTTCCATTGTCAATCTAGCATTCATACTGTTAGTTGTCAAATCTTGTGAATCTCCCCAAAGGAGATTTGTTGAAGGCATCCAATCATTAGACATGTCTTGTTGATTAGAGAGATTAGGTGTGTAGTCTGAGTCATTGTCACTGTCCGTCGTAGCTGAGACAGGGACACTTTTTTGTTTCTTATTTTCAAAACCTAAGCCAAATGTTGACTTATTCCTTCATCCAAAAAGGGCATGGTTAAGAGGTTCAGCCCTAGCATCCAGCCTATGACTAAGGGGACCCTATCCTGGATAACCCATATTCTTGACCAATGTATACCCTCTCCCATAAGTTCTAGGGGAAGGTGCAAAATTCTCATTATGTAGGTATTTCTCTTCTTGGTAAATCCAGTCCCTAATGGCAACCTCTTCTTTTTCTTCTTGAATCAGAACTGAGGATTCCACAAACTTATCAAATAATGTCATGGCCGAAGACGAGGGCTTCATTTCTTGAGAAGCTTTGCCATAAGACCTAGGGGAAATTAGTAATTTTGTGAATGAATCCAATTTGTAATCCCCCATACCAAGATCTATGGTCTTGAATTTATTCTTGCATTGTTCAAATGCGGTATCAAAAGTGTTAGCCTCCCTATTCAAAGGAATGTGAGACCTTACTGAAATTGTGTTGACTGATAGTGTGCTATCTCCAGGTATGCAGACTTCTATTCCATTGTAAGGGAATTTTACATACTGATGATAGGTAGACAAGACTACTTGCATCTCATGTATCCATGGTCTACCTAACAAAATATTGTAAGCCAAAGGATTTGCATCAACAATCTAGAACAAAATATCTTTCTCTACAGGACCAATTCGGATAGGAAGAATGGCCAATCCTTTAGAACTATGTTCTGCTTCATCATAAGCCTTGATAGTTATTTTCTTCCTTGTGTCAATGACTTCTTCCAAGTAACCCAAGGCCTTCAATAAGCTCAAAGAACAAATATTAAGCCCAGCACCCCCATCTATCAACACACACCTGACACGGGTCTTGTGGATCATAACCTCTATATGAAGGGCCAAATAGTGTGGGTGGCTTAATGACTTGTCATCTTCCTTTGAGAATGTAAGGTAGTGAAGGCTAGCCAAGTGGTTGACCATATTCTAGAATTGATCTACATCTATATCATTAGGGACATTAGCCGCTCGCAAGGCATCCTCAAGGACACGCTTATGCTTAGGGGACAGTTCCAAAAGCTCAAAGATTGAAATTTGTGCTGGTGTACATTGTAATTGGTCAACAAGATTATAATTCAACTTAGGACCAATAGTAGATTTTGGAAGAACACCCTTTGACACTGGCTACTTAGACTTACTAGAGTTAGGACCTCTAATAACAATGGGAGCTTGAGACTGGCTTCTAGTGACAACATTGAGGGGTTGAGACATCCTTCGTGAGTGAGGACCTCTTAGGACCACAACAGGTCCTTCATCAAGCATAGGATTTGAATCCACATCATATCCATAAGGGTCTTTCCCTCTCATCATGTTGACATTGTCACCAACAACTTCAAGCATATTAATAACATTTTCAGCATTTGTGTAGGTGTGGTTGATAGCAGCCTTGCCATTCTTGTTGTTAGAATTCTCTCCTTTCTCATATTTGGGCAAGGGTTCTTTAAAAGCTTTATAATCTACATTAGTTGTTAAACCATCAACTTGTAATCATCCGCTTTCAATGAGATCTTGGACAAGATGTTTAAGTTTAAAAAAAAATTCTATATTATGTCCAATTCCATTGTGAAAGACACAAAAGGCCTTCTCATCCCACCAATGAGGCTTAGGATCTAGTATGCGATGTTTTGCAAGATCTTGGGGGTGTGCCAAATTATGAGCAATTAACATCTTGAAAATGTCTACATAGGAGTCCCCAAGTTTGGTAAATTGCCTCTTTTCTATTTTAGGTCTCGCTTGATACTTGGGTTTATTCTCTTGTTGTGTTGAAGATGTTTGTAGCTTCATGGCTTGGACTGCATTGGAGAGATTAAGAACTCCTTCATTCTTAGGTTGAGATGAGTCAACAACTCCGTCATTGACCACTTTCTTATTCTTGTTCCAATAAGGGTTCTTTTTGTCCTTATTACCATTATTGTTGTTGTTTTGGCCATTGTTGTTATTAGTTGGTTTAGCCAAAATTCCTTGTTCTTTTAGGACATCCTCTATGCAACATGCCACTTCCACCATGGTATCAAAAGAATTAAATGGGATCTTCCTGACCTCATACCTTAGCTCTGGTATTAAATTGCTCATAATGATGTCTATTCTTTCCTCCTTAGGAATTTTCCTTGGATATTTCGAGCACAAACGTCTCCATCTTTGTAGAAAGGTAACAAAGGATTCCCCCTGGTTTTGCTTGAGTTTGCACAAATCAAGCATGGTGACTGACCTTGATAAGTTGTAAGCAAAATGTTGGACAAATCTTTCCACAAGCTCTTTAAATGTCTTAACTAGAGGAGTAAGGTTAGTAAACCACTCCATGGCTTGACCCTTGAGGCTCCTTGGAAATAATCTCATCAAATAAGAGTCTTCATGGTGAAAAGAAAAACTCATTATATAAAATTGTCTAACATGGTCATGAGGATCACCAATTCCATCATATTTGTCATAGGTTGGAAACTCAATTTTCTTAGGAAACTCAACCAACACCACACTCTTGTCGATTGGGTTGGGACATATGGAATCCAAATTAAAGGTGCTCTTAGGAGCCCTCATCCTTTCTATATCCCTTTGAAGTTGTTTGATCACCTCATTAGTTGATGGATCTTGCTTCTTTACCTTTCGGTCCACATCAAAATTGTATGGGACCTTAGCACCTTTGTTGATGAGACTTTCTAAGAACTAATCCTTGTTTTGTTCCACATACCTTTCTACATATGCTTGAAAGGATGGTTCTTGTTGCATAGTCATAAAATTTATATGATTGAAGTCGGCATAACTTCCTCCATGTTGTGAGCCATGATGTGCTCATTGAGAGGGTTGCTTTGAAAGTCTAGGAGACGATTGTCTCCTATGGCGATCATATCTTGAAGTCCTTCTACCTCTAGGACTTGGGGATCTTGAGGGCATCCTTGACCTTCTTTTAGGACTTGGTGAAGGTGTAGATGGGGGTGAGTTGGTCCCACTATTGGTACCCCTCCCATTAAATTGATTTTGGAGTTTTTGTGCATAGAGCCTATCTTTTTCTTCTTTGGTGACTCTGTTTCTTATGTCCAATAATGCACGTTCCTCTTCTTCTAGTTGTCTGAATTTCTCCTTTTTGGTGGCTTGTTCATCTAGATAGGCTTGCTTCTCCCTTTCAATGCTTTTCAACCTTGTATTTTCATATCGAGAGGTATCTTTAAGTGGAGAAGATTGTCTTGAATGCCTTATTGCATTGGCTGCATTAATGTGATGGTCACAAGATTCATTGTTCTAGACCTCATGTTGTGACCTTGAATCTGAGTGAGTTTTCCTATAATGTCTCTCAGCTCACTGATGAGCATCAAAATACCTTGTGTTGTTGTGGGGTGACCCAGGTGGACTAGCATGAGAAGAACCACCATACACTCTGGTACTCCTATGTCATCGGAAAATATCCTCAAGAGTTTGATTCATGGCTTCTCTTTATTGTTGAGTGAAAGTGTAACTCATGTCCATACTTGATGAAAGTGGTGCTAAAGGGGTGCTCACTTCACTAGGATTACCTTTTGGATTAAAACAAACCTCAGATTCACTTTTAGGAGATTGATCGAAAAGGGGTTCTTTTCCCTTGTGCTATTGACGAGTCTTAACTGGTGATAACTGGCTAAAGACAATAGGGGGTCACTTCCCTTGATTGACTTGGTACCTTGTTGTAACTAACATGAAAGAAAAGGATTCTTAATGATAGGATGACCTCCTGAAATGTCAACAGCAGACCAGGATAATCAAAGTTCTCTATTGTCCAAAGTGGAATGAAAAGATAGAAAAAGGGGCTTTACCAACACTGTCAAAGAGGTGCTTCAAATCAAAGGGTGACTACCCTTGCACTTTTAAACCAGGAGGTTGGACTAGACCAAAATATAACTGAAATTGATTAAATGAAAGTGATTTGGACAATAAGAGCACTAAAATTCTCCAAGAATGTAGCTAACAACCCTAGAGATAAAATTTCTCACCAAGAATACCTTCTAACTTGACAACTATTTCCAAAGTGGCCTTGTAAACCAATTGATGTTATTCCTAGAGGGCAAAAACTAGAGATTTAAAGCCAAAACAAGTCTCCAATAATAAAGCAAGAAACCCACTCTAAGACTCAATTTGACTAGCAGCAACTGAAACTGACTGAAACTAAAAAAACCAGTAGAAACTGCCCAGGTGACACTTTTCAGGCAAGGAGAGTGACAGTTTATGTTTAGGTGACACTTCACCTTAATCTAGGTGACAGTTGCTAGGCTATCCGCGTGCCACTTCTCGTCAAACAGGGTGACAGTCTTTCAGGGGTGAACTGGCGTGCGATAATTCTCACAACAGGGTGTGCCACTTGTTTAGTGTCGTACGACTCTATGACTAGTGAGTGTCAAAATCTTAGTTTTAAAGATTGTTCATTCGATATTTTCAGTCCGAGGGTTAATTTTTTGAATGTAATCACAATGATAGAAGCAAATTGATAGGTTTGAAAATATTACAAGATCAAACGTGTCTTCAAACACTTGGAACAAGGGCAAAAGCAACTTTTCCAAGACAAACGATTGTGATATCAAAATTGAAAAAGTACCCTATGCATGCTACCAATTGTTTGTATGTTGAGAACATTTACACTAGTATCACACAATCGAGGACACTTCAAGAAATATCTACCTACAAGACAAGGTTCAATACTTATCAACTTAGCCCACAACTTGATGCCCCCTTGCCTCACACCAAGTGGTTGCCCACAAGAGATATTGGCTTTGTCATGGAAGTGTTAAACAACACAACCAAAGGGAGACATATGGTGATTATCTTGGGGTGATCTGGATTAGTCCACTTGGATCAATCCTTGCACTAAGAAGATAAGCAGCTAAATAAAGGTGGCTTCTAACTTATAGTTCTTAGTAAGGGCTTCCATTCATAACACCCCTCTTGCTCCTCATAAAGGACTAGGACCTCATGGCCTCAAGAGTACCTTAAGCATTCTTGCTCAATGCTTTCCCCATGGTCACAATCCCATGAGTTACTCACATCAAGCGAAGATAAGTGTTATGTCTACCAAGGTTTTGTGTCCTTGATAGCCTTGAGATTATAGTGGGTCAGAATAGCCGGCAAAAGGCTTGTCCCCACTTAGGTCATTCCCCTTGATTGCTCAAGAGCAGGCCCGCTAAAGGATTCTAAATCTAAACAAAAAGTGGATCAATTCTTGAGGTTCAAGGTTTTTGGTTCACCACAAGGGTGAAGAGCATACTCCCCTATCTCAAAAACTTCACCCAAACACACCAAGCAAAGATTTAATTACCCCCTTGCTTTCAAAATCCTAGATGGGTCAAAATTTTTGTTTCACCACAAGGGTGAAGAGCATACTCTCCTACCACCTCAAAATTCCTACAACAAGGTATTAAGTGCCTATGAAATGAAACAACTAGTATATGCCGCACTCAATAAAGAAAGAAATTAAACAAGCACTTGATTTGGTTTTTATGCTTAGGGCAGCCCTGCAAAAACCATTAGTAGCCCTCTTTGACATGCATTCTTTTGGAAAAATATCTCAAGCAAGTGCACCTACAACCACAACTTGTTAGGCCCACAAGGATTAGCACATCAAAAATCAGATAATCTGCAAGTAAAATAGCTAATCAATGGTAAAATCTGAGAATGAAACTAGCATGGTTGGATTAGGCTTGGAAAGACCTTTTCAACGATATATCACACTTCAATTTTTGATACCATTAGAGGTTGAAGTGTGATTTGAAAATGCTAAAAAATTTCAAAATTTTCAAAAAGATAGCAAAGAACCCAAAACTTGCAAGATAACTAAAATAGCTCAAAAATAGCTCACTGTCAGGTATAGGTGATAGCACAGTCACCATAAATGTCATGCGACACTTTTTCGTATACGGGTGCGACACTTTATTTCTAGGTGACAGTTCACACTATATGCAGGTGACAGAACTCCTCAAACAGTGCGACACTTCCTGTCAAAGGGGGTGACACTTTTAACTGGTAAAGTGTCACGCCGCTATACAGAGAACTATCACACGACACTGGCAAAGTGTCACGTGACACTCTGAGACAGAAAAACTAGAGACCGAAAATAAAGCCGAGAATTGACAAAAAATTTTGCAAAAATGCAAAAAATAAAGGACAAAGTTAATCTACTTTGCTCCACGGTGGGCACCAAAAATGTACACACAAAAGTAGTGCACTTCTATGAATCCTTACATGTGAGGAAACTCAAGAATGAGCCCTCACAAATCGATCCATAGCTCTCTATGCATGGAGTTGCAAGATTATGAATTTGCTCTCAGCTAGAGCTATTGAGCTTGTGACCTTGCTAGTCAACCATACAATAAGAGATTCAAATGAGGACAAGGGCAAGAGTGCCAATATCTCAAAAGAATCAAATGGAAATTCAATGCAATGCAAGCTAAGAATGAGAATGCAAATGTGCAAGCTATGCTATGAAAATGGAAGTACAAACTAAGCTATGAAATGGAAATAGCAATGGATTACAATTCCCCTAATTAAGCTATGTGAAGCTAATCTATTGCATAAAAGGAAACTAAGTTATGAAATGAAGCTATGGATGCTATGATAATGTAAGAAATGAAGTCTAAACTATGAAGCAATGAGGAAATCCAAGAAGAGCTTGATGTAGCAATGATCTCCAAAAGCTCCAAATGCACCTAGAAAACCTGCAGCATAATAATAGCATGAAAGAGATGGATATGCAAATGAAGGAGAGAGCTCTCCTTTTATAAGAAATGCAAAGGAATGGACCATGGAGATTAAGAGGAAAAAGTTTCAATCAATGGTGGAGCTTGAAAGAGGAGCAATCTATGTGCACAAGTATCTTCCAATAGGAAAATAGGAGTTGACTTTATGTCCATATGAGACAAAAAGTGTTTTTCTTCTTTTTATAAAATAAGAATAATGCTTTATTTGTGCAACTTAGGATAAGAGGGAAAGTGGGGGCTTTTATTTATTTAAAAGGGGAGGAAATATTCCTTTTAAATAAATAAAAACTTAGGATAAAATGGTTAGCCCATAGAAAATAATCGAAAATGATAAAATAGGACTTGATCAAGGAAATTGATATAATTGAAAAATGTTGATTTTTGAAAATATTGATTTAGGGATTTGACAAATTGTTGAATGGGGGCCCAAAGTCTAGGCGACCATTTTAGGGTGCATACACATGGAAATCTTATTCATGATCCTGGACATGAGCTCATTCCCTCTGTTACTTACTGGTCATTTCAACAATGGGCCTTTGACTAGGTAGGAAAGATTTGTCCTAGTTCTTCGAGTGGGCATAAGTTCATCATTACAACTACTGAATATTTCACCAAATGGGATGAAGTTGTCCCGCTATCTGCAGCTACTAGAAAATATGTTTCCCTATTTATTTTGAATCACATCATTTGCCGCTATGGTATTCCTTCCTCCATAGTCATGGATAATGACGGCCAATTTAAGAACAAAGACCTGAAGCACTTGTGCAAAAAGTTCAAAATCAAACAACATTGGTCTTCTGTTTACTACCCTCAAGGGAATGGCCAAGCTGAGGCCTCAAACAAGACATTATTAAAAATCCTCCATAGAACCATACACAAATGAGGCAAGGATTGGCATCTACAGATCAATCATGTGTTATGGGCTTACAGAACTTCTATTCACACTCCTACAGGTGCAACACCTTTTTCCTTGGTCTATGGTTCTAAGGTTGTCTTACCATTAGAGGTTGAAATACCTTCACTAAGAGTCTCTCCATGGTTTGATTACCGATGAAGACCAAAAGTCCATGAGAGTGATTGAGCTTACCACATTGGAAGAATGCCGTAAGGCCACTTTTGATCACATGCACACTTATCAGAAGAGAATGTCTACTACTTACAATAAGAAAGTTCATCCTAGAGAGTTCCAAGTGGGTGAGCTAGTTCTTAGAGAAAATCCCAAAAACTAGCAAAATCGAGAGCAAAAAGGCAAGTTTGAGCCAAATTGGTTAGGGCCTTACATTATCATGGTGACATTTGGGTTCGTGGCCTATCAGCTATCTACACCCAAGGGAGAAGAGCTTGCTGAGCCTATCAATGTTCTACATCTGAAAAAGTTCTATGCCTAAAGTTCTTGAGCTCTTTGTACATATTCTTTATGATCCTAAAAAAATCTCAAAAAAATTTATATATGATGCTGAAAAGAATCCTAAAAAGTATATAAAGTACTAAAAAATGAGCATCCTAGTGAAAACCTAGCAATAGGTGCTTTGATGTCTCACCAAAAAAATCAAAAAATGCAAAAAATTCAAAAAAATAGAAAAAGCGCCTTGATGAAAACTAGGAAACAGGCGCCTTGGTAACAAAAATACAAAAAAATTTCAAAAAGTCTTGAAAAAATCTATCAAGTGGTGAAAACCTAGAAACAAGGGCTACTTGAAACCCTTGCACCTATGTCTATCAATCTTGCGTGGCGCGCATTCGCTCCACTTCTCGCTTTGACTCTCCTAGCCTAGAATTGACTCTTGTCTTAGTCTAGGGGGAACATGTTGTTTTAGCTCATCTTGGGTCTCTTTTTGCATCGGGGTTTCTCAGGCCACTTGGTTCAAATAGTGTTTCTCAACACTCCCCAAATGGTGTTTTTCAACACTACCCTAGCATCAAATGTTTTTCAACACTTATCATATGTTTACCCACAGTCCAGAATGATGTGATATTTCCACTGGCAAAGGTGATACTCAAAGATTGACTCTATGACCTACACACACACACTTAAAACACATGACTTGCTAAGATTTGTTTGAATTTCTTTCTTTGTGTGCTATCTATGATGATTTCTTTGTTGAGTGTTCTCCCCCTAATGGTTTTTGATGATGCATAGCTAGAAGACTGGGGGCATGAGGACATGTTTTATTTCTTTCTCTGCTTGTGGGTATATTTTGTTGGTCTTAACTGTCATTAGCATTTATGCTTGTTCTACTTGACATTAGGACTTACAAGGTATTGTCCTTGACGATTTTTGTGAGTGCGTTCTTATAGACATCTTGACTTTCTTATGTCTCAGTGCGAGCATAATCTTGCTATATTAAACTTAGGGAATCTCACTACACTGGTCATCTTGACCTACATGTCTTTGATCCCTAGGTGGGGTTCCCACATTTCATCTGATATAGATCATATTCAGATTCACAATCATATTAGTGTGCATTGTATGATCTTGCAATGTTACCAACACTCGATGATGAATATTAGAGACTAATAGCTTTACGACCTTGCAAGTAAACCACTTTTGATTGTAGCTTGCATTCTTAGGTTCATGTTAGTTTAGTTTTGCATCTTGCATCTAGAGAGAGCTCTCCTTTCATCTTTCATGGACTTGTTGGTCAACTACACTCACCTTTCAGTCCTTCTTGATCATGTTTTTTGCTCTTTGTCTTTTTCATCACATCCTTTTCTAGTCATCACAAGGGGTTAATATTATCAAACATCTTGGAATTTCATGAAAATTACAACCCTAGCTAATTTTGACGTCTTGGATCCATTTTTGGGATCGAAATCAAAATTGAAATTCATCTTGATAGTCAAAATTGCATTTTAAAATTTTCCCTTCCTTTGTGCAGTTGGTTGACCATGTGAAGCCTGATCCTTTGATCTTTTTTGGGGCATCTTCATTTCTTCATCCCCATCTCTTTCAACCTTCTAGTCTTTTCATTCATTTTCATTCACTTCATCTCTCTGATGTTTGACTTCATTCTAATCCCATATCATTCTCAATCAAACCTAGTCAAACTAGGTCATATCTTTACTGCTGATGGTTATCCTATCGTTCTTCATCTCTTCGATTATGATTTCTAGTGATTTAATCATGTTGCTCTTTCTTTTGCCTTCCCTCTACCTAATTTTGATTTCGATCCTAAGGGGGTAGACACATCATATCCTATTGGCTATTCTCTAGAGCATATGCTTGACCATTCCATTTGCTTTGATCGATCTATCTTTTTTCTTGACATGTTAGTTCTCATCTCAAGTCCTAATACTGACCATCTCTTTCCTAAGTGTTCAATACTGTCGCTACCAGATTGACCATGCAGGATTTGCTATCTCTTTGCACTTCATTCTTTGGAGTTAGATCTCTATCTATTTTCCTTCTTGGTTGATCTATTCTTTGACATAATGTGTTCTTAGATCGATCACACATTAGTCAAAGAGGGGCAAATGTAATCACCCAAAAATGGTCATCTAGACTATTAGCCCCTTTTGCTAAATAATCAATTGCTTATTCTTGATCAAATCCTAATTTTATCATTTATCCAATTTTATTCTATGGGCTAACCATTTTATCCTAAGTCTTTATTTAATTAAAAGGAATTTCCTCATCTTTTATTAAATAAAAAAGTCCCCACTTTTCCTCTTATCCTAAGTTGCACAAATAAAGCATTATTCCTATTTTATAAAAAGGGAAAAAGGCCTTTTTGTCTCATATGGAGCACAAAAGTCATCTCTTATTTTCTCATTGGAGGAATCTTGTGCACATGGATTGTTCCTTCTTCAAGCTCCACCCTTGATTAAATCTTTTGCCTCTTAATCTCCATGGTCCATTCTTTCTCATTTCTTATAAAAGGATAGCTCTCTTCTCATTTTAGCATCCATCTTTTGAATACTAACCTTATGTTGCAAGATTTCTTGGAGACTTTAGAGCTTTTTGAAGATATTCTTGCATCCATCTTTCATTTCTTGCATCATAGCTTCATGTTTATGCTTTCTTAGATTAGCTTTATTTATATGCTCTAGATTAGCTCACATAGATTAATTATCTTGGATTGTAACACTTGCATCTTTCTTTTCATAGCTTAGCTTGCATTCTCATTTCTAGCATAGTTGCATTCCATTCTCATCTTGATTCTTGAGGATATTGGCATTCTTTCCCTTGTCTCCATTGAATCTCCCATTGCATGGTTTACTAGCAAGGTCATAGGCTTAATAGCTCTAGCTGAGAGCACTCTTAATATCCTTACACTCCATGCCTAGGGAGCTCTAGGTCATTTTTCAAAGTTTCCCATTCATGGATTCCCTTGGAAGTAAAGACTTAGAGAAGTGCACATCTTAGTGTGTATAGTATGAACAAAGTCTAAGGATTCAATTTGAATATTCACTATATGTACAGTAAATTTTCTCTCTTTACTAGGTTTACCCCTGAGCCTAGGACTCTTCCTCTAGGGTGTTTTCTCCATAATTTTTTTGTCTTAGAATTTTTAGTAGGATTTTTTTAATTCTCACTAGTTGCAGGAGGTTCTTCATCCCTAGTTTTCCATTTTCTATAGCTAGGGTTTTCCTTTACAATTTTATGCATTTTAGCCATTCCCTTTTCATCCTTAGTCTTTTTCCTTTTTGCATTTCTACTGTTGTCCTAGTAAAAAATATTGATTTAGGGGAAAAATCCTCACTAGAGTCTGTAGATGAACTACTTACATTTCTATGAAAAGATTTAGATAAACTATTTTTTGATCCAGGAGGGTTTGTGCTAGAAACCAGCCTAGAATTTGAATCCTCGGGGGTGCATTTTGTAGCTGTTGCCTCCCCACTAACCCTATGGGTCAAGGGTTGACCTTTGAGACCCACATTCACTTCTCTTAACTTTTTAATTTTCCAAAACTCATCCCATGAAATCCAAGACACATCTTGTACAAAGACCTTAATTAAACAGTGATGGGAAACAAAATTTTCCCTTCCTTTCTTTGTCTCAATAGCCATGATTTCCAACAAATTGTATAGCACATTGGGGACATTCATTCTCCTTCCATGTTGCATGTAGCGTAGAAGTTTGAAGTGTATATAATGTAGACATGATAATCGAACCTCATAGGAAATGTATCTGATGATATAAACAACAACATTTTTCTATGTTCCTAGTAAAGAAGCCTCATTGTTTCATGTTTATCGACTTCAAGTGGAGAATCCCAAGGTCTAGTAAACTCTGCTCTAGCTATTCTGGTGTCTTTATGTGGTCAATAAATTAATGAACCTCCCTAAAGGCTGGTTAAAAATTCAAGGGATGCACAACTTTCTTGAGCCACCTCATGTTGCTAGATAGGAATGCTAGGGAGATCAGACACAAGATGAAGGAAACTGCTTGGTTACCTTGATGTGACTTTATTTTGATAAAATATGACTGTCTAGATTCTTGGAGGTGAATTAGTTTGATGAAAATTCAATTAAACATTTATGTGTAAGTGTCCAAATGCAACTAAACTAATAAGATGCAAATAACTTAGATAGACGAATTGATTAAAGTGTTTCAATTATGGAAAGTGAAAGAGATAACTAAAAGAATTAAACATTGAGCTCTGTAAGCTCACTACCTCCGATAGCCACACAACCAAAGGATAACAACATAATTGATGGACACCATCATGCTATGCTAACATCTCATATGGGAAAAGTACAAACTTAGCAGAATGAAATAGAAGGATGTAAAAGATAGAACTATTATAAGAAAATGCAAATAAGGTAAATAAATAGAACAAAAATAGATGAAGTAAAGTATACACAATAAGAGGAAATGATAATGGAAATAAAAAATTATGATTCTACAACAAAATCAACTTAGTAGTGTGGACGATTCAACTATTTATGAATATTTTATGAGCAAATGAAATGAGGAGAAGAGTCGAGATGATAGAACTTGATGCAAGACCAAGTATGAAGTTTGGAGTTTCTTGATAATGCAGAAAAACCTACAAATATGTGGCATGTAGGGCCAAAAATGGTGGATAATGGAGGATATGAGAAACCAAGTAAGTGAATAATTAGTCCAAGAAGCTATTAGCAGTTTGGATAAGCATGCAAGAAGACCAAATGAGAGTTGCAAAAGGGTATTTGGTGGAACCAAATATATTTTGCATAGATGAGCCATCATTTCAAAGTGTTACAATTCAAGGTTGAAAATTCATAATGCTCCAATGACTACATGCATGTCCATAGATTTGAAAATGAGAGTATGTCATACAGATGTCTCTACTATGCACATGTGCCCAAAACTATTAAGGGCTTCATTGTGGGGATTTCAAGCAAGATGATGAGTTGGCTGATGACAAGGATAAATTGGGTGATGGCATTTTGTGGCTTAGGCTAAAGAAGAAAAAATTTAAAAATGACATCCTACATGGGGGTGTAAAATTTATGCCATTACACTTTACTTTTAGGGTAGGGTTCTTCTAAAAATGGTAACCCTAAAACTTCAAAAATCCTCTCCTCTATTGTAATAAATTTCAAACCCTTCACATTACCTCACCATTGTTAAATGTCTGACAAAATTCCATAGAAAATTCATAACTAAACCCATTAAACTTCAAAAAGTAATCTAACCAACCACAATTCCCAAATTTTGCATGAAATCTTGCTCACAAACTGTACATCCTACAAGATTACTTGATGAACTATTGGTTCACTTCTCATCGGTGGACCTCACATTTTTCTATTCACACCTTTTGAAACACATTTTCTCTATAATTATTTAGCTGCAAACTCGCATAATTCCTCTCTCAACATCATATACCCTTCTTGTAGTCATAAAACCAATGTCGTATAACCTTCTATTTACCCCCCTTTCAGTGATATTTATGACAACTTAAACAATAAGGAAGACATTAAAGAGGGATTCCATATTTTAAAAATTTGGCATCTTGGCATAGAATACATGTATGCATAATGACATATCTATGACATGTGAGCATAGACTCTCCCAACCTATACAGAAGCATGTGTCTACACACCCCTGGTTACAAAGAAAGTTGAATGCACCCACATATAGTGTTATTTTTTAAGTCTATTTTATTTTCACTATACCACGGTGCATTGTAGTTGCACCATAGCTAGTGCCATGTCCACACAGGACATTGGAAAAATATATGTCATGTGATGAAGAAAGAGGGAAGGTAATGATTAGATGGTTACTGTGACACCTACTTGATATTGTAGAGCTCAAGTAATCAATGTGACCGAAAATCATTTGTTTTGTCATCAATTTTTTTTGAGTATCCTAGTGGATTTGTTGTTACCAAGAAGAAAACCAATGATGGAGATTTCAATGTTTCTTAATAGAGTACTTGGCATCAAAAGAGAGATGTTTCCTAATCTATTTTATGTAGACTATCTTGTTGACACAAGTATATGAGTAAAATTCTACAAGTTCATTAAAAGGTTGTTTCTATTCAATATTTTGAAGAATGTGAACTATATTTCTAAGGCGGTAAGACTATAAATGACGCTTCTTGGTTCTAATATTTGCAATAGGTTGGTTTTCCTTTAATTAAGAAGGTTGAGGATGAAGTTGTTAGATAATATAAGTTTTTTCCAGTATAGGATGGAATGGTTTAACAAAATTCAATTATAGGAAGCATGCAAAGATCAAAAAATGGAGCAGTGTGATGCTAACATTGTACCTATAGGGATATCAAAAGGTTTTTTGGTTCCTACAGGGATACTAGAATGCTTCAGTGTAGTTATAGAATTTTTTTATAGTTTTAAAATCATTCCAATCCCTAGAGCTACCACTTTTATTATCTTTAATCAAAGTGATACATATTGGAGAGAGTTGAATTTCTTTGTACAGATAATAATGATGTAACTTAGCACGTATAAAATGGATTTTTGAGGTAGAACTTTATAATAACATGAGTGGGCTTGCTAATGTTAAGCATTAATATATTCAAAACCCACTAGTTAAGTTTCATCTATTCATAGGATCTTTTTAATGGCTTTACTTTCACTCAGTAGCATGAGATTGGGCACTGGACTGTTGAGAGACCTAGAGGGTTTTTTAATTTAAAATCAAATTAATCAAAGCAATTGTTCCTTTATGTTCTTTTCTTTTCTATTTAATTTATCTGTTTCTATATCTTCACATTCCTTACAAAAATGTGGAGGATGCATTTAAAAGTGTCTGCATAACACTCCTCCATGATTTTGATAAGGAGATATATAATTTATGTGTTCTCATTGTTTATTAAAGAAAATGGGATTACTTGTTCAAGTGATGAAATAAAAGCCCCATCTACATAAAATTTGAGAATTGTCTTGGTATTGCAGCTACCAATGCAAGATGAAATGCATGGTGTGGTAGAAGAAGTTTTTGTCCCGAGAGTGGCTGGGATATTGGGATATTGGAAGTTTGTGTTCCCTGTTCCACATTCTTAGAGTTTACTATTATTGAATTATTCTTAGATCTTATATTTGATCTGAGTGGTTGGTGAATCAATTGATTCCCTTTGAGATGGTTGATTTGGTTACATTATTTCTGGGTCTTTACTAGATCATTTTTCCATGTATCTAGAAAGCATTGTCAAGTCCATACAATCCAATTTGTTCACTACCTCTTCCCCTAATATGGAAGCCAACACCTCTTTTTCATTATCAGTCTCATGTCCCTTTATATGTATATGCATATGCATATGTATATGTATATGTATATGTATATGTATATGTATATGTATATGTATATGTATATATATATATGTCTTCGTATATGTGAATAGGATGGAATAGAGTGCATGAGTTCCAAAATGAATGGGAGAAATATGAGATCTACCTCTAAATCCAAATTCCCAAAGGAGAGATCCAAATTGATCAACCAAAAGGTTAATACACAAAAGAATCAATCTATGGAGAATATGAATGAAGGAGAAAAACCTTATATTTCCCTATGCAGAGTATATGCTTGAAATCTGAAATAATTGAAAGGCAAATACTAACCCCAAAATAGGGCAGATCTGGAAAATGCTAATTTCTGATGTTTGTGTGCAGTTTTGGGCAATTCTGCAACCTATTTCAAACTAGAAATGTTGAGATGAAGAAAACCCAGAAAAATTTTATCTTTCTGACCGCAGGTAGTCTTTGACCCCGATAAAAGGTCAAAGACTACTTTGGGATTTTGAAGGTTGTCCTTGACTTTGTTTGTAGATCTTAGAAGTTCGCCGAAAAGGGTATCCAAATCCAAGCTCAAATCCACAGTTTTGCACTTGTACCTAAAAGAAAAAAAAGGGTTTTTGTTGTTTGTATGGGGGTTTGCCTTGGTCAAACCCCAATTTAGGAATTAACCTTGAAATTGAATTAAAATTGTAATGTGCATAAACAAAGTAAATGAAACAATTCACCTTACTTATGTTGAAGTCCTTGTAGAGGATTCAAATCCTCAAATCCACAAGTATGGATGCTCCAATGAATGTAGAAGGAATGTAGGATGTCTCAAATCAATGGCATTTGATCTTCAACACCAATATTGAATGGATCTTTTCATATGAGGAGGCTTGGATGAATGTGAATGGAGAAATCTTCAAGGGGGCTCCAAAGAGATTGAATCCTTCATGGCTAACAATGGATCTCCTTGATGGATGCTTGAATTCTTGTCTTGAGGATGAATTCTTTCTTTCTTTCTTTCCTTCTCCTTCTTTCTTACTTGATTGCACTTGAGAGATTGATTATGAAATTTTTGGATATGTGTTCTCACCAAACTTGATGGAGAAAATGAGAGAGGAAGGCTTCCTTTTATAGTGATCTAGGGCACAAACCTCTAAAGAAGGCTGACATTGGGGAATTAAATCCCAATTAACCTTAACCCCTAGAAATGGACCCAAATTAAATGTAATTTAAGGATTTACCATTTCAAAACCTGAAATGGCCGACTCAGAAGCGGGAAAACAAATATTTCTAAAACCCAACATCTGAAAATCATGGGAACCTAAAATTTGAACCCTGTGTCAAGGATGAGGTAGACCCCACCCTAGGTCAGGGTCTAGGTCATCCCCAACCTAGGTCAGGGTCAAGGTAATCATTGACCCTCAAGGTCGTCTTTCACCTTGAGGTCAAAAACCTCAGGACCTCAATCCAGAGTGCTAGGAAATGTAGAAATAAAGTGAAAACAGGTGGAGAGAGAAGTAGAATAGGGGGAGAAAGCTAGATTCATGCAAAGACTTGGTCAAGGCACTTAACATGACCCCATAGCACTCACTTGGAGGGATAAACACTCTTATAATGGAAGTGCTTCCATTTTAAGATGATAGATTAAGCCCCCACTTTAGCAAGAGTATGGACTTGATGCAAACTCTTGGTAAAGGAGATCAAAATGAAAAGATAATCTTATTGTAATTAAAGGGACAAAGAGAAACTTCAAGTGCCCAGGGACTCAATTTTTTATCAACTCCAAGATCACAACAAGAGGGACATCTCTAGAGAGAGAGAGAGAGAGAGAGATTATCTCACCCAATGAGAACTTATGTCCCATTATGAACCACACAAGGAAATGACACAACTGGAAAGATGGAATTGAACTACCTAGTGAATGTGGCTACTCACTAGTCAACCCATCACGGATTCACCCTTAGGAATATTATATTCCATAAGAGCAAAGCAAAAAAAAAGAGATCCAGTCTTAAGGACACCTCCGACCTTAAGGGATCAAAAATATATTTGAAATTGGTGGGATCAAGAGATCCTCAAATATAAATCCATGCTTTAAGGATTAGTCACTAATCCAAAAAGGGAGACAAGGTAATTTGAAAAATAATATATGTGTATTGAAAAGTGCGTATGTGCAATAAGTGAGCAGAGCATATACCCCCACATTAAAGTCATTGCTAACACTTTAACAGGAGAAATGGCTTTAATGGAAACATAAACAACTCCACTAATTACATTTCCACTACAAGATGCCCCTAGACGAAGATAAATCAAGGGAAATACCACATAAACATACAAAGAACACAGAAGGGATCTATCTGCCATGGGGTCAGTATGATCATAAGATAATATACATATGATATTATTGAAAATGAATTGACATCATTCCCCAAAGAAAGTAGAACTACAATCACAGAGGAGGAAAGATCACATAAGATATACAAAGAAGAATATTTTTCAGACCATGACATGGAGACCAAAAAGAATCAGTGCTACCACATCTCGAATCCAAGCAGATTATACAAGGAAACATTTATGAACAATAGCACATTTACAACATAACATGAAGCAACATATAAAAGAATAGAGATACATATAGAGGAATTGTACAATAGGTTCAATTCCTTTATCACCTTGCACCAACTTAGTAACAAGGGTCATATAAAAGAATCTAACAACATTTAGCAAACACATCAAAGGAGAAGCACAGTACAATAGGCAAACACACAATAAAGCTACCATGAAGGACGAGTTGATCAAGCATGCCACCTACTCTCCCCATATTTTTGTATATCATTTAGGGAAGGTAGGTAACTCACAAGAGAGATTACATCCAACATAGTAGGAATGATAGCTAGTTCCAAACAAGGATCCTCTTGAGAATCACAATATTTGATACTAGGTGTAAGCGTTAATTGAGATGAAAGCATATTAGGTAAATCAATGCCAATGTCAATAGTCTCATATTCATCATTAACATCATCAAGAGTATCTTCTTCATCCAAATTAATCAAAATAGGATCTAAGATACAAATAGACTCATCATAATCATGCACCTTAACATCATTATTAGTAACAACTTCTTACACATCATACATAGGTTTATCCGAAGAAGGTAGAGATCTTTGAAGAACAAAATTATGAGCTTTAGCATGAGCATGACACTTCTTATGATGTTCATTAGTAGATCAATTACATTTTTCTTTACTTGAAATAGGTTGAGAACTAGGAGGAACAACCACAGGATCCTTCATAGGTTTTTTAGGAAGATCAATAGGATTATCAGCAATAGGAGGAACCTGATTGACAGAACTAAAAGCCATAGTTAAATGAGGTATAGAAGGAGTAGGCAAAAGACCATGACTAAGATCTATAGGAGGTACACTTAATTCAAGAATATTATGATGCTTATAGGCTTGATATGAATGGAATAGATTATCAAGTCGAGGAGGACATGAATTAGGTAATGAAGGCCAAAAAAAATCAAGAGCAACATAATCTCTAGGCTTAGAAGGTTGATATAAACTATGATTAACCATATTCACTTCTTCATCATGAATAAATTTAAGAAACTTATGGATAGGTGAAGCAACAACATGCATGGAATTTAACCATGACAGACCAAGCTTAACTTGAAACTAATCAAAAGTAGGAACAACAACAAAGGCAGTGTTCACAATTTTTCCACAAAGTTCAACTAGTAAGTTAATAGAACCAAATGATGGATAAAGAAAACCATTACAAGTTTGAATCCACACATCCGATGTATCATAAGAATTGTGTTGCAAGATTTTCATAAAAATATTTTCTTCAATAATAACATTGACTAAGGATGTAGGATCAACAAGACAACCACGAGTAGGTTTCTTAGAAATCCTAGCATAAATGTAAAGAGGACCATCATGAGCTTTAATAGTCTCAAAATCATCAAAGGTAATCAAAAGTTCTAGAGGTCTTTTATTCTCAGGTTATTGTCAAGGTTTAGGTTGAAGTTGAGATTGAACTTGAGGTTGAGTTGGGGATACATTTTGAACAAAATGCTCCACTTGATTAACAACATGATTGAGATCATCCATCTTTGAATCATACACAATTTCCATGGAAGATGGTTGAGCAATGGTATTAGTATCATGCGCAGGTAAAGGATTCGTATAGATTTGAAGGTTTTCATTAGGAGGAGAGATAGATTTATTCCTAGCACCATCAAGATTATCAATAGATAAGGGATTAGAATCATTTAAGTCTTGAACCTTATATTTCAAAGAACAACACTTCTCAGTATCATGACCATTTTGATGATGATATTGACAAAAAGATTTAGGATCAAAAGATTTAGATGTAATCATAGCATGTAAAAGAGGTAAAATATGAGGTAAAGTAATCATATTAGCAGGTAACAACCTATTCATAACATAATGTAAAGATTTAGAAAGAGGAGTAAATGTATGAATTAATCAAAAAGTAGTGGATGTAGGAGTGGCATTGTGAGATGCAACAACAACTTGATCAACAACTGCATTCGCTTGTTTGTTTATCCTGACATAATTGTTAAATTTTTTAAATTTATTTGGATTAGGAGCAACATCACTTTTATCAAATGGAATAGGATCCATTGGAGTGTTTCTCTCAAATTGACTCACTTGTAATTGATAATGATGAAGTGTTGCACAAAGTTGTTGAAAAGAGGTAAATTTTGTAAGCAGAATCTTATCTCTAATATCTTTTTGCAAATTTGAAATAAACATATGTTGAATATCAATATCAAGAACATGATAGGAAATCTGAGCATACAAATGCTTAAATCTACCAATAAATTCAGTCAATTTTTCTTTAGCACTTTGTTTACAATGAATCAAATCAGTCAAAGACACTTGCGGGCCAATGTTGTTTTGAAATTTTTTGAATAAAGGCATTAGAAAGTTTTGGAAATGAATCAATAGAATAAGGAGGCAAGGAACAATACCATTGTAAGGCCTTGTCATGAAAATATCTAGCAAACAGTTTGGCTAAAATACTATGGTCATGAGCATAATCACTACAAAGGATTTGAAAATTTTTAATGTGATGAAGGGGATCTCCTTTTCCATTGTAATTCTCAAGATCAGACATATCAAATTATTGAGGAACAAGAGTACGAATGATGTCTAGGGACAAAGGACTTCCCATGTCACATGTAGGAATACTAAACTTGTTTTGAGTTAAGGAAGCAAGTTGTTGTTGTAAGGATGACATAGTTTGAGCCAAACTGATAATTGTTGAATCATTAGATGAAATAGGAGTAGCAACATTAGAAACACTAGGTAAAGTATAAGAAGTTGTAGGAATAGAAGACATGACTGGAGGAACACTAGGAACTATAGTTGGAAGTAGATTGGAATAAGTAAAAGGAACATTATGATATGAAGGTTGTGATGTAGGGAGGGACACAAGAGGAACACTCATAGGAACTGTCACAGTCACCAAAGAAGGAGTATAGGTAGGAACACTAGGTAAATGATTAGAAGAAGGTTCTACACTAGTGATAGGAGGAATCAACCCTAAGTCTTGAGCTTCTTGAGCTAAAGATTTAACATTTGAATGCATGAGGTGAGTAATACCATGCAAGAGGTTAACACCTTGATCACTTGACAAGTAGGAGATATTTTTCCACAACAACTCAAATTGTGATATTGCTATCAGGATTTAGCTGTGTAGTTTTTTGAGTCAAACTCATTGACCCATCATTCATGAGTAGTGGTTCACATGAACCCATCTCTCATGATAATGAATGGAACACTTATCACTCATTGGATCACTATCACAAAGAAATTTTTTAAGAGCCTCTATAGCTTGAATAGAATCTTGATTATGGTTTTCTTGAATAAGCCAATTACCCATTTTATCAAGTTCAGTTGAAAGTTTTTGGACTTGTTTAGGAGGAACTCTTAAAGCATCATCCTCATCATGAGATGAGTGAGAAGAGTTTTTCTCCATAATAGAATTGGAATCATGAAGAATTAAATTATCATTCAGGATCCTAAGGAAAGGAGAGGAAGATTCAGGATCAAAGGCACCCATGAGTCTACGACTTCTTCTAACCAGAATATTATAAGTAGGACTAGTAGTAGTAAAGCTCATAAACCAATACAATGCAAATGAACTAAACTAAGAACACATAAAGCATGAATATTTTTGTATTTTGAAAGAAATTTTGCAATTTTTTGTTTGTATTTTTGAAATCTAATTAGCATGCAAAAGAGAAATCTAATACCAACAAGATAAAAGGAAATCTGACACCACAAAACACAATAGGGCATCTAATTCCACAAAAGAAAGGACAGTAAGTATGTCGGGTTCACCAAAATGAATAGGATGGAATAGTGTGCATGGGTGCCAAAATGAATGGGAGAAATATGAGATCTACCTCTAAATCCAAATTCCCAAAGGAGAGATCCAAATTGATCAACCAAAAGGTTAATACACAAAAGAATCAATATATGGAGAATATGAATGAAGGAGAAAAATCTTATATTTTCCTATGAAAAGTATATGCTTGAAATCTAAAATAATTGAAAGGCAAATACTAACTTCAAAATAGGGCAGATTTGGAAAATGCTAATTTCTGATGTCTGTGTGCAGTTTTGGGCAATTCTGCAACCTATTTTAGACTGGAAATGTCAAGACGAAGAAAAACCATAAAACTTTTATCTTTCTAACAATAGGTAGTCTTTGACCCCGATAAAAGATCAAAGACTACTTCAAGATTTTGAATGTCATCCTTGACTTTGTTCACAGATCTCAGAAGTTCGACGAAAAGGGTATCCAAATCCAAGCTCAAATTCGTAGTTCTACACCTGTACCTACAAGAAAAAAAAAAGGGTTTTTATTGTTTGTATGGGGGGTTTGCCTTGGTCAAACCCTAATTTAAGAATTAACCTTGAAATTGAATTGAAATTGTAATGTGCATAAACAAAGTAAATGAAACAATTTACCTTGCTTATGTTGAAGTCCTTGTAGATGATTCAAATCCTCAAATCCACAAGTATGGATGCTCCAATGAATGTAGAAGGAAAGTAGGATGTCTCAACTCAATGGAATTTGATCTTCAACACCAATCTTGAATGGATCTTTGCATATGAGGAGGCTTGGATGAATGTGAATGGAGAAATCTTCAAGGGGGCTCCAAAGAGATTAAATCCTTCAATGGCTAACAATGGATATCCTTAATGGATGCTTGAATGATTGAATGCTTGAATGCTTGGCTTGAGGATGAATGAATGCTTTCTTTCTTTCCTTCTCCTTCTTTCTTACTTGATAGCACTTGAGAGCTTGATCATGAAATTTCTTGATAGATGTTCTCACCAAACTTGATGGAGAAAATGAGAGAGGAAGGCTTCCTTTTATAATGATCTAGGGCACAAACCTCTAGAGAAGGCCGACATTGGGGAATTACATCACAATTAACCTTAACCCCTAGAAATGGACCCAAATTAAATTTAATTTAATGATTTACCATTTCAAAACCCGAAATGGTCGACCCGGAAGTGGGAAAACAAATATTTTTGAAACTTGACATTCGGAAATCATAGGAACCTGAAATTTGAACTATGGGTCAAGGATGAGGTAGAACCCTCCTTAGGTCAGGTTCAAGGTCATCTTTGACCTTGAGGTCAAAAACCTCAAGACCTCAATCTAGAGTGCTAGGAAATGTAGAAATAAAGTGAAAACAGGTGGAGAGAGAAGCAGAATGGGGGGAGAAAGCCAAATTCGTGCAAAGACCTGGTCAAGGTGCTTAACATTACTATAGACCACTCACTCAGAGGGATAAATGCTCTTATAATGGAAGTTCTTCCATTTTAAGATGATACAATATGTATATGTATATGTATTTTGAAGCGAGCTAGGGGAAATTATTTTCATCCAATCTATGGAGGCAAATGAAGTACAAATTGCCAAACATGAGAGTTTTTTTTGTGGTATGAAAAAAATTCACCAATCAACAAAATTAATAAAAATGGGTGATTAATGAGCAAGCTTTACCTTGATTGACTCTCTTTCTAGATTTAATTCGCTATGAGATATCTCATGGGAGTTCAAACCCTATGATGGAATGAATAATTGAAAAATAAGACCACCAAATTACCCAAATCAATGGAAGCCTGACCATTATCATCTAGGTGTCATCCCTTTTGTAAAAAAATATTAATAAAAATTATATCTAAATATCTTTAAATGGATTCAAATTGAACCAAAAGGAAAAACTTACTTGGTTTTCACATTTAATGAGAAATCAAGGGTTTAATTTATATCTATCTATCATTACTCTCTATCTCGTAAAAATCTAAGTCGGCCGATTAAACACTGTAAAACATGTCTATCATATGCTTTGTATCTAGCAATAAAATAAAAGGGGGCGACCAAAATGAAAACTAAAAGATTAGAAAGAAAAACCTAACAAATAAAAAATAATTGAAATATAAAATAAGAGCGACCTGCGGTGGTAATAGTAATGTAGATGAGAATTTTTAATTTTCTCTTTTCGATTCATTAATCAGTGCTATAGTGAATGTTGTCCCACAAATCTAATTCATTTATATGGCATTTGAAAAATTGGAAATGTTCAATGTCTTTGTGTTTAATGTTGCAATGGTTAATGCTGAATTTAGCATTGAATTTGACCCATGAATGTAATTTGTTTAGGATGCTAAAATAGGGATTAAGTGGTAATTTGTTTAGGATGCTAAAATAGGGATTAAGTGTACCTAATTTAGAACCATTTTTTAGAATTATATGTAATCAATTCGCATTGCCAAAGGCAATGTATAGTGCCTAGTTCTATTTTTTTAGTACTAATTTATTAAACAATTGACCCAGACCACCATTGCACCATCACTGATCATTAACATTTAAATAACTTTCACAATTTTCTAGGTCAAAAAAGTTGACTGAAATGCACCCTTTCAAAATGATGACAAATCATTCCTTCTCTTAACCACCACCTTGCCTGATTCAATAAAATTAAAACACATGGCCACTGGGCCCACCTCCCTCTAGTCGTTTCACCTAGAACTTCTATTGTTATTTTGCAGTCAATGGAATTTGACCGAAATGGCATTCTACAAAACAATGAAGAGAACTATGTCTTTGAAGAGTTGTGGACCCCACCACTTGATTACCTTCACCATTTCATGGTTGTTTGATTCTAATGAAAAAAGACTCCTAAATCTTTGAAGACAGTTAAGAAGCTAGGAAAAGATAATGGGTCAATTTTTTTGATGATAAAGGTGACATTAATAGGTCACTTAAGTGATTTGTGACCTGGTATATGAAGTCAATTGCATAACATAGGAAAAGTTAACGCCTACAGGGAAATTCGGATTTTATTAGGATTTTAAGACTTAGGAGATTTTTTAAGGGTTTCTAAGCCTTTTTTCCTTTATTTTAATCCCTAACACTATGTACGTATTGAAGCTTGTGATGGAAATTTAACCTAGAGGGTTGATGGTGACATAAAGTCAATATTTTTGGCAATTTCTTCATAGTACTTTCCTGCTAAGTATACAATATTAGTAGTCTAGAAATCTATTAGACATGGAGTTTGTTAGAATAACTAAGAGAGGGGTGAATCAGTTATATCAGTTATCCTACAATCCCAATCACAATTATGCAACTCTTAAAACAATTCCAAATAATTTTGCAGTTCGGTAACATAAAATACTATATTGTCTGTGTCTTTACCGATTACCAGTCAAATAACTTAATGTGATTACCGACAAAACCAAATATGTAATATGTAAAGTATGATAACAAGACATTCATCATAGAAACACATAATACAATGATTTAATATGGAAACCCTTTTAAGGAAAAAAGAACCTGGGACCAGTAACCTAGAATAATTTTCACTCTTCTGAAGTGAGCTCGGTGAAGAGCCAACCTTGTTAAAGGTTACAAAACACACTGTAAGGTGTGACCTTGTTAGAGGATTTAAGACTAACAGTTATCATCCAACCAACATTCACTATGGGGTTGATAGGATAACAATGTACATTCAATGAATGACATAGGGCATAACATAAGATAGTTAAGTCCACTCAATTAAGAGATTTTATCTATAACAATGGTTAAACTGAAACAGTAGCTGATCTGATTACAATACAACTTGATTTTGCAGATGTTCAAATCTACTCTAAGCCCATATAAATCCTTTGATCAATATTTCAATTCAGTTCTTCAATATTCAATAACTTACTGTCACTCGGTAATAGCTCTTTGATGCTAGGTTAACTCTGCAGTTCGGTTCTCCTTCAACCAGTCTGATCAGGCATGCATGAAGCTATGTTCATGTGAAATGTATGTAGTCTTCTTTCTTTTGGCATAGTTTCAACAATGAAACCAATATCTCTTATATAGAAAAGTAAACCATTTTCTTTTCATCCATCAGATTTTGCCGCTTAATCTCCTTCGTTGATTTTTCTGCCTAAACCTTCCTCGCTAGATGTATTAATAACACATTTCAATTCCATCCTTTAGATCTTCTTTGAATTTTGTTAGTTGTGGATCTCATTAAAAACTTCATCTTCAACCTCAAAATCATACAAATTCCAACTCATCAATTTTTGTCAACTAAACTAAGCATTTAATTCTTTCATCCATACTCGGCTAACACAGAAATGTGTCAATGAAAACAATCTCAATTGATATTGTCGCTTAGTATACACTACACTAGCTTGGTGTATACTGAAGTGCTTCATTTACCGACCACATTTCTTTGTACAGTTTTGCTTTCTTCTTCATCATAGATAAACACAACATAATCAAGTCAATAACATAAGGTCATAGACTCATCAATAAGTTACCCAACATATTCCTTATCCTCATCTATCATATCCATCTTCCTCATGTAGATATTTTAGTTCTTCATCTCTTTCTCCCTTCTACAAATGTTTAGATGTTTGTAAGGGTAAGTGCACAAAGATGGGGGACCAAAAATGGGGTATAAGATGCCACTTTTTTCCTAAAATCAGAAAACTCTGAACTTCAAGAAGAAATTGAAGATAGTTAGACTCAAAATTTTGAGATGTGACAAAAACAAGAGTTGTAATACTCTGAATCTAGTTCCTAAACTACTAACTTATTTTAAAAATGGTGTAGATTAACGCCCTCAAAAAGGAGGAGCACAAAAAGTGGTCCTATTTTTGGTCCAAAAACATAACATAGCATCTAGTGTGCTCCCCCTAAAATGTTAACTTTTTTTAAAAAAATTTTTAATCGCTCTAGTGAGAAGTTAGCTAGCACCACGTAGTTTATCCCAAAAATTTTTGGTAATTTTTTTATGAACATATAATTTTTTATGAATTTACAAAGTGCACACATCCTGAAAACATGAAATTTCTATGTGCTCCCCCTAGAAATCATTTAAAACTAATCGAAAATTAAATTTTCTTTTTTTTAAAGTGTGTAGAATGGAGTCTAGTTTCTAAAAATGTAACTTATTGCAAAATTTGATGAACGAGCCAAAATCTATGCCCAAAACACTGCATGTTGGTTTTTTACAAAAAATGGACATACACACAAAAGAAATTAGAGTTGAAAAACTTAACATAATCAAAATTCAAAATAAATTAGATAGCTAACAGAGAGATCTACAATATCACGTCATCTAATTTTTATGTTCTTGAGCCATGAGTAAACCTGACGAGGAACACACAAAAAAAGATGTCATTTTTTCGTATGTTTGCTGGAAAACACGTCTCAAGCCTATTTCAATCGTCCAAGCCTTTGGGTTGGATCTCCAAGGCAAATCCAAGCCTTAGGATTGGTAAATTCAAATATTTTACAAACGTGCATGCCCTATGTAAATCATAAATTTACATAGGGCGTGCGCCCTATGTAAATTTATGAGATTCACAGTCATGAGAAATATTCAAAGAGGAAGAGAGAGAGAGAGGGAGAGAGAGGGAGAGAGAGAGAGAGTGCTCTCTCTATCTCTCTCCCTCCCCCATACTCTCTCTCTCCCTTTCTCCCCCTTATAACTCTCTCTCTACCACTTATCACACTCACTCTGACCTTCTATATCTCTCTCTCTCCCTTCTCTACTCTCTCTCTCATCACCCTCTCTCTCTCTCCCTCTCTCCCCCATAATCTCTCTCCTTATTCTTCCCTTTCCCCTTCTCTCCTCTCTCTCTCTCTCTCTCTCTCTCTCTCTCTCTCTCTCCCCCCTCTCTCTCTCTCTCTCCCTTTTCTCCTCTCTCTCTCTCTCTCTCTCTCTCTCTCTCTCACACACACACACACACACACACAACCCACACCCACACCCACACCCTCTCTCTCTCTCTCTCTCTCTCTCACACACACACACACACACACAAACAAACACACACATATCACCCTATCCCTATCTCCTCTCTCTCACCTTCTCTCTCTCTCTCTCTCTCTCTCTTTCTCCCTCTCCCCTCCCCTGTATCTCCTCTTTCTCTCTCACCTTCCCCCACTCCCTCTCTCTTCTCTCCCCTTCTCCTTCACTCTCTCCTACTCTCTCACTTTCCCCCTTCTATATCTCTCCTTCCCCTTATCTCTCCTCTCTCTCTCACTCTCTCTCTCTCATCCCTTTTCCCTTCTCTATCTCTACTTCCCCTTCCTCTCCTACTCTCTTTGTCTCTCTCCCCTACTCTCTCTCTCCCTTTTCCCTTCTCTATCTCTCCTTCCCCTTCTCTCTCTCCTCTCTCTCTCTCTCTCACTCTCTCTCTCTCTCTCTCTCCCTCTCCCTTCTCCTACCTCTCTCTCCTTTCCCCTTCTCTCTCTCTCTCTCTCTCTCTCTCTCTCTCTCTCTCTCTCCTCTCTCTCTCCTTCCCTTCTCTCCTACTCTCTCTCTCTCTCTCTCTCTCTCTCACTCCCTCACTCCTTCCCCTTCTCTCCTCTCTCTCTCTCTCTCACACACTCCTCACTCCTTCCCCTTCTCTCCTTCCTCTCTCTCTCTCTCTCTCTCTCTCTCTCTCTCTCTCTCACTCCCTCACTCCTTCCCTTCTCTCCTACTCTACTCTCTCTCTCTCTCTCTCTCTCTCTCTCTCTCTCTCACTCCTTCCCCTTCTCTCCTACCTCTCTCTCTCTCTCTCTCTCTCTCTCTCTCTCCTACTTTCTCCCTTTCCCCTTCTCTATCTCTCCTTCTCCCCCCCCTCTCTCTCTCTCTCCTTCACTCTCTCCTACTCTCTCTTTCACCTTTATAACTCTCCCTTCCTCTCTCTCTCTCTCTATCCTCTCTCTCTCTCTCTCTCCTCCTTCTCTCTCTCCTACTCTCTCCCTTTACCCTTAAATAACTCTCCTTCCCTCTCTCTGTCTCTCTCCCTTCTCTCTCCTTCTCCTTCTCTCTCTCCTACTCTCTCTAGCGCAGGAGCACCCTAGTTAGTATAAGTGTCTGAATGTAATAAAGGTTCTATCATGGATACCATCTGTAAGACCTACCCCTAGGATTGGCGTCTATAAGCCCTCGGGTAACTAATGGTTAGTGTGTTATCCTGAACCTTAGCATTAGAACACTCTTTTAGCTTTTATGTTTCTTTTAATAAGATCCATGTTGGATCATCCAAATTTAGTTAAGACCAACATCGGTCATTTAGTCTAGGATTGCAAAAGTTGTCAAACAAATATTTGCAAGCAAAACTTATAAACTCATTCCCAAGCGGCTGTTGGTTATCAACTACATTGTAACCACTTGGAAAGCCTACTTAGCCTCATAGGCGGAAAGTAGGAAAACACAGTTGTAATCCTGTTTTGAAAGCAATAAAAATTCTAACCGTTTCTCTGCAACTTTTCTGGTGGTTTCCTTGATCTCTGAAATAACGGCAACCGGGCACAGGCGCTTAGTAGGAGTGAAGACAATTAAGGTATCCCCTCTTTTGACTGGTGAACCTACTCTTATCGACATTTGGTTTTATGCATTGAACTGATTAGAGAAAAGACATTTTAAAGGATTCGAGTGGTCTCTCCCCTATTTGGATGCCCTAGTTTCGGGTCCCTGCCACAGTCCATATATAACTACACATTCCACAATGGGAATCTAATATCCTCTGGTGGAATTCACTTTTGCAATGGTTTCTTTTAGTTCCTACTATTGTGGAGCCGCGTTTGCAGGGAAATAGGTGCTTGTTGATGCCCTGGCTGTACATATCCTAAGTGTGCACCCGCACTTTGAAATACCAGTCCACACATTTCTTCAGTAATTACCGACTGTCAAGGCCCAAAAATTCAAACTTTGCATTTTCATATCTCCCCTCATGTTACCCAAACTGCTATCGGGGTTTCTGGCATCGTGGTGGTGTGTCAAAGTTTACTTGGGCCCATTTTGGGCCTGGTTCACAGTGGAAGCTTGCGGGTGATGACAAGTTATCCTCAGCCCCAACTCTCACATTTTTGACAGCCTACTATCTACCAAACAAGGCGTCCAATGCAGCAGTGAGCTGCTCGAAATGTGTGGCCATTGCATCAAGAAATCATGATGTGGTCGGAAGAAGTTTGCAACACCGGGACTGTTCTATGCAAGGATGAATGCGCCAGTAGCAATATTGCCAGTTTTTCCACATTTTCCCAGTTTTCATTATTCTTATGCATTCCTTGAACCTGAGAGAGGGGACTAAATCTCCAATCGGCTCCAAGTTCAAATAGATATACCCTG
This sequence comes from Chamaecyparis obtusa, assembly GCA_027943335.1. NCBI lineage: Eukaryota > Viridiplantae > Streptophyta > Pinopsida > Cupressales > Cupressaceae > Chamaecyparis > Chamaecyparis obtusa. Next base: position 20,985 of record BSBK01000517.1, on the reverse strand, counting down.
TACCAATTAAGGGACTTGTGACAGAAGACCATTGTTCCTGGCAACCCGAGATCTATGCTTTTGGCTATCTGTAGTAGGGACCTGTTCGGAGTATGCAGTAATTGTAGACACACTCATTGTCAAGCCTCAAGATTGATGACAGTCCATTCCTTACCAAAGTGAGGTATCTAATTGAAGGGGACTATTGTGTCGAAGTGATATATACTATGTCAAAGTATTGTCAAGCAGTGACTGGTCTATTCAAAAGACCCAAAGGTGCTAATAACAGTGTTGCCAGTTAACACTTATTGTTCTTTGTTTTTGCTCAAACCTGAGAAGGGTAGTATAATCCCTAACTTACCTTAAGTTCATGGAGATAAGTCCTGCACACAACATCAATGAAAACTCTGTAAGTAGATCTTAAGTCTAGTAGAAAAGTATCCAACAACTATGCAATACATTATGCAGAGTACACTTAAAGAAGTATTCTAGGTTTCTATTGGGTCTGATTTGAGCACCTTCCATCTCTAAGTTCCCAGTTTTCATTGGTGTTTCACATAAAGTAGGATTGCATTTCCTCACTTGTTCTATGTACCTATTTGCTGACCAGTGATTGGTTGAGGTGTGTCTTGAGTAGGGACTCAGTGATTGAGTACCCAGTTGAGGGGTTGTGATAACCTAAATTTGAACCACCTTGAGCACCTTGTGAAGGGAACAAGAGGGTACACACCAGCAGGGAAATCTTGTATTCTAAGTTCATTACCAACCTTTAGAGGGGTTTGAAGGACAAACCATACTAAACCACACTTCCACTGTTCCACTTTGCATCAAGTGGTATCAAAGCCATGTCTGCTCCTGAGGATGAGGAGATTCCTACTAGAGTCACCAACATGGAACTAGCACGGATAGTGAGAGAACAAAAAGCAGTGAATGCAGCACTTACCAAGAGACTCCAAGAATTGGAGAAGAAGGTAGATAAGGATAAGGAGAGTGAGTCTGGTGATGAAGAAGGGAGTGAAGAGGAGGAAGATAACCTTGACCAAGACATTCTGGCAGACCAAAGACCTTTTATCAATGCATTAAAGACCATGGGGAGAAGAACCATGGAAGAGAAGACAGACTTACCAGTTTTCAGCGGTAAGATGAATGCAGATTTGGCCTTGGATTGGATAGAGGCCTTGACAAGTTTCTTCAAGTGTGAAGACATTTCAGATAAGCAGAGAGTGAAGATGGTGAAATCCAAGTTGAAGGGTGTAGCCTTAACTTGGTGGAATTTCATCCAAATAGAAAGGGTGAAGAATGGAAGAAGTATGATAAACTCATGGAACAAAATGATAGCCCTAGTCAAGGAGGCATATGTACCGGAAGACTATGGTGTGCAAATTCATAGGAGGAAGCAAAGCCTAAAGTAGAAGGATATAGATGTAGGCTCTTACACTGAGGAGTTCCTGAAACTATGCATGAAGAAAAATGTGGCAGAAGATGAAGAAGAAAAACTAGCATGGTATATGAATGGTCTCGAAGTATCCATTCAAGAAGAACTCAGCCTACACTGCCCTACCACAGTAAACAAGTGCTATCAAATGGCACTCAAGGTAGAGGAGAAATGGAAAATAAAACAAGAATTTAATAAGAGGAAGAGCAATGACAGTGGGAAGAATTATAGAGGAAGAGGAAACTCTTGGAACAGAGGACAGAGTAGTGGCAGCAGCAGCAAGACAAATGATCAGACTGACAAAGAAAACCATGACTCTAATTCAAGAGGGAACTATAGAGGAAGGAGACCCTTCAATAGAGGGAGATCAAACACGAGAAGAGGTAATGGTCCCCTAAGGTGTTATTATTGCAATCAGTTGGGACACCATGCGTGAAGATGCCCGGAGAAGAGAAACAATAACAATCAAGGTGAAAGAAGAGCATAGCTTGTTCAAGAGGACAAACAAGAGAACAATGCAGATGCAAGGGACTTAGAACCAAAGGAAGGAGTATGTTTAACGATGAGACAAGTCTTCCTACAAGTACCACAAAATCAAGAACCTCCACAAAGGAAGAATCTCTTCAGGACAAAGATCAAGTGCCACGGGAAGGTATGCAATTTTCTTATAGATTCTGGTTCAACTGAAAACTTGGTGTCTAATGAAATGGTCCAAAAACTAAATCTTCCTAGGAAGCCACATCCTTTTCCCTACCATGTCTCTTGGCTCACCAAAGGTCAGCAAACACTAGTGACCGAACAAGCATGGATAGAATTTTCAATTGTAGATTTCAAGCATAAAGTCCTCTGTGATGTTGTTGAAATGGATGCCTCTCACATCCTTTTAGGAAGGCCTTGGAAATATGATGTGGATGCCACACACCATTGTAGGAAGAATACCTACTCCATCACTAAAGATGGGAAAACCTTCACCATGAAACCCCTGCTTGATAATAAAGTTGAAAAGGAACCTATTGTCATCATCATGGGTGAAAAGGAAATGTTGAAAGCATTGAAAGAATCTGAGACCGAGTCCTATGTCTTGATTTCCAAACCCAAGGACAGCATAAGATCTAATGATAAGGATCCCATACCAAATGAAGTCAAGAACCTTTTAGCAAAGTATAGTGCTATCACTGTTAGTGACCTACCCACAAGCCTCCCTCCCTTAAGAGACATTAGTCATCAAATTGACTTAATCCCAGGTTCATCTTTACCCAACAAGGCCCCGTACAAAATGACACCATCTCAAAATGTAGAGATTGCAAGGCAAGTTACCGAACTATTGGAGAAGGGACTGATTCAGAAAAGCCTCAGTCCATGTGCTGTCCCATCAGTCCTAGCCCCTAAAAAGGATGGCAAATGGAGGTTGTGCACGGACAGCAGGGCCTTGAACAAAATTACCATAAGATACCGGTTTCCTATCCCAAGAATGGAGGATTTGTTGGATCAACTTGGCACTGCTGGTTATTTCTCAAAAATTGATTTAAAATCAAGCTATCACCAAATAAGGATTAAACCAGGAGATGAATGGAAGACAACATTTAAGACAACGAAAGGTTTGTTTGAATGGCTTGTCATGCCATTTGGCTTGAGCAACGCTCCAAGCACATTTATGAGACTTATGAATGAAATTTTCATTGATTTTATTGGTAAATTTGTAGTCGTATATTTGGATGATATTCTAATTTACAGTCATAGAAAAGAAGAACATCTTGATCATGTTGAGCAGGTCTTGAGGAGACTCCATCAGCACAAGTTAGTGATTAACTTGGAAAAATGCATGTTCATGAAGAAGGAGCTCATCTTCCTAGGATTTGTCATCTCACAAGACACTCTAAAAATGGATCCGCAAAAGGTTCCAGCAATCATCAATTGGCCTACACCAAAGAATCAAGGTGATGTTAGAAGTTTTCATGGCCTTGCAACTTTTTATCAAAAATTTATTAAAAATTTCAGTCATGTATGTGCTCCCATGCTAGATACGATTAAAGGTGGTAAAAAGACTAAGTTTGTATGGACTAGAGAGGCAAATGATGCTTTCCAGTACCTTAAGAATAGAGTATCTCAATACCCAATCTTAACTCTTCTGGATTTTAATAAAGTTTTTGTGGTAGAGACGGACGCAAGCAACTTGGCCATAGGTGTTGTTTTAAGCCAAGAAGGCAAGGCTGTAGCTTTCTTTTCCGAGAAGCTAAATGATGCAAAGAAAAGATATTCTACATATGATTTAGAATTTTATGCAATGGTATAGGCTTTAAAAAAATGGAGGCATTATCTACTCCCGAAAGAATTCATTGTTTACATGGATAACCGTGCCTTAAGTTTCTTAAACAATCAGGAAAAACTTGGAGTCAAACACATCAAATGGATGGAACAATTGCAGGCATATACATTCAATATCAAACACAAAAAAGGGGTAGCAAACAAGGTGACTGATGCCCTTAGCATGAGAGTTGGATTGATTGAAGAAGCACAGCTTCAGAGCATTGGGACTGACTCCCTAAAACACCTATATGCTAATGATCCAGATTTTGGAGAAATTTTTGAAGTATGCACCAAAATGGTAGGCAAATACCATACTGATTTTTCTAATTTTCTTATTCAGAATGGACTCTTATTTAAGGGAGCCCAATTGTGCATTCCTAAATGCTCCATGAGGACAAACATTATTAAGGAAAAACACTGTGGTGACCTAGGAGGACACTTTGGCATAGATAAAACCATAGATTTAGTAAAGAGGAGTTACTTTTGGCCAAAGATGGGAAATGAAATTAAGAAGTTTGTAGTCTTGTACCATTTGTCAGCAAGCAAAAGGAGTATCTACTAACCAAGGACTGTACCAGCCTGTACCAATTCCCACTAGACCTTGGGAATCAATCTCAATGGACTTCGTGATGGGTTTGCCAAGAACAAAACAAGGTTATGACAGTGTCTTTGTCATTGTGGACAGATTCAGCAAGATGGTACATTTTGTACCTTGCAAAAGCACTAATGATGCCTCTCACATTGCTCATCTCTTCTTTAAAGTAGTAAGAATTCAGGGCCTTCCTAAGACTATTGTATCAAACAGAGATGTGAAGTTTTAGGGTCATTTTTGGAGAACGCTGCACAAGAAACTAGGCACAAACTTGACCTACAGTTCAGCATACCACCCCCAAACGGATGGACAGTCAAAGGTGGTCAATAGGTCACTTGGAAATCTCCTAAGGTGCTTAACAAAATAGTATAATCAGAATTGGGATATGATACTTCCCCAAGTAGAATTTGCATTCAACGATTCATTAAACAGATCCATCGGAAAAACACCATTTCAAGCAGTGTATGGACTCCATCCTAAAGGTCCTTTAGATTTGGTAGATCTACCCCATGACTTTAGAGTCAATGCACAAGGACAAGAGCTGGCAGAACTGATCACTAAGGTACAAGCAGAGGTTAAGCAAGCACTACAGCAATCCACCATGAAATACAAAGAGCAGGCTGACAAGTGAAGAAGAGAAGTCCACTTCAAGATAGGAGACAAAGTTTGGGCATATCTACGGAAGGAGAGGTTACCAAAAGGAAAATACTCAAAGTTACACATGAAGAAAGTGGGACCATGCACCATCCTCAACAAGATGGGTGAAAATGCCTACGAAATCTCTCTTCCCCCTACCTTACTGATTTCTCCTATATTTAATGTTTCAGATCTCACTCCTTATAAGTGTATTGCAGATACTAATAATGTGTAGGGCCAGCAAAATGAAGAAGATGGAGACTATGTCAGTGACCTCCCACAAAGCAAACCAATGGAGTTGGATAGAATTTTGGAATCCAAAGTGCTGAAACAAACACAGAAGAACATGTACAGGAAGTACCTAGTGTAATGGAAAGGACACCCCCTAATCGATGCCACCTGGATGACTGAGAACCAGATTAAACAACATGGCACCACCGTTGATCGGTTACTCTCAAGTAGCAACTTGAGTTCAAAATCTCCTGGGGAGTATGGTGCAAGAGCACCCTAGTTAGTATAAGTGTTTGAATGTAATAAAGGTTCTATATTGGATACCATCTGTAAGACCTAGCCCCGAGATTGGCATCTATAAACCCTCGGGTAACTAATGGTTAGTGGCTTATCCTAAACCTTAGCATTAGAACACTCTTTTAGCCTTTATGTTTCTTTTAATAAGATCCATGTTGGATCATCCAAATTTAGTTAAGACCAAGTTCGGTCATTTAGTCTAGGATTGCAAAAGGTGTCAAACAACTATTTGCAAGAAAACTTTAAATTCATTCCCAAGTGGCTTGTTGGTTATCAACTACATTGTAACCACTTAGAAAGCCTACTTAGCCTCATAGGTGGGAAGTAGGAAAACACAATTGTAATCCTATTTTGAAATCAATAAAAATTCTACTGTTTCTCTGCAACTTTTCTGGTGGTTTCCCTGATCTCTAAAATAATGGCAACCGGGCATAGGCGCTTAGTATGGACTGAAGACAATTAAGGTATCCCCACATTTGACTGGTGAACCTACTCTTATCAGCATTTGGTTTTATGCATTGAATTGATTAGAGAAAGACATTTTAAAGGATTCAAGTGGTCTCCTCTATTTTGGATGCCCTAGTTTCAGGTCCCTGCCACAGTCCGTATATAACTACACATTCCACCATGAGAATCTAATATCCTCTAGTGGAATTTGCTTTTGCAATGGTTTCTTTTAGTTCCTACTATTGTGGAGCCGCGGTTTGCAAGGAAATAGGTGCTTGTTGATGCCTTGGGTGTACATATCCTAAGTGTGCACCCGCACTTTGAAATACCAGTCCACACATTTCTTCGGTAATTACCGACTATCAAGGCCTGACAATTCAAACTTTGCATTTTCATATCTCCCCTCACGTTACCCAAACTGCTATTGGGGTTTCTGGCATTGTGGTGGTTTGTCAAAGTTTACTTGGAACCATTTTGGGCCTGTGTCATAGTGGAAGCTTGCGGGGTGATGACAAGTTATCCTCAGCCCCAACTACCACATTTTTGACAGCCTACTATCTACCATACAAGGCGTCCAATGCAGCAGTGAGGCTGCTCAAAATGTGTGGGCCATTGCATCAAGAAATCATGATGTGGGTCGGAAGAAGTTTGCAACCCTGGGACTGTTCTATGCAAGGATGAATGCGCCAGCAACAATATTGCCAGTTTTTCCACATTTTCCCAGTTTTCATTGTTCTTATGCATTCCTTGAACCCGAGTGAGGGGACTAAATCTCCATTCGGCTCCAAGTTCAAATAGATATACCCTATACCAATTAAGGGATTCGTGATAGAAGACCATTGTTCCTGGCAACCCGAGATCTATGCTTTTGGCTATCTGTAGCAGGGACCAGTTTGGAGTATGCAGTAATTGTAGATACACTCATTGTCAAGCCTGAAGATTGATGATAGTCCATTCCTTACCAAAGTGAGGTATCTAATTGAAGGGGACTATTGTGTTGAAGTGATATATACTATGTTTGAAGTATTGTGAAGCAGTGACTTGTCTATTCAAAAGAACCGAAGGTGCTAATAACAGTGTTGCCAGTCAACACTCATTGTTCTTTGTTTTTGCTCAAACCTCAGAAGGGTAGTATAATCCCTAACTTCCCTTAAGTTCATGGAGATAAGTCCTGCACACAACGTCAACAAACACTCCGTAAGTAGATCTTAAGTCTAGTGGAAAAGTATCCAACAACTATGCAATACAGTATGCAGAGTACACTTAAAGAAGTATTCTAGGTTTTTGTTGGGTCTGATCTGAGCACCTTCCATATCTAAATTCCCAGTTTTCATTGGTGTTTCACATAAAGTAGGATTGCATTTCCTCACTTGTTCTATGTACCTATTTGCTGACCAGTGATTGCTTGAGGTGTGTCTTGAGTAGGGACTCAGTGATTGAGTACCCGATTGAGGGGTTGTGATAACCTAAATTTGAACCACCTTGAACACCTTATGAAGCGAATAGGAGGGTACACACCAGCAGGGAAATCTTGTATTCTAAGTTCATTACCAACCTTTAGAGGGGTTTGAAGGACAAACTATACTAAACCACACTTCCACTGTTCCACTTCTCTCTCTCTCTCTCTCTCTCTCTCTCTCTCCTACTCTCTCCCTTTCCCCTTCTCTAACTAACCTTCTCTCTCTCTCTCTCTCTCTCTCTCTCTCTCTCTCTCTCTCTCTCTCTCTCTCTCTCTCTCTCTCTCTCCTTCTCCTTCACTCTCTCCTACTCTCTCCCTTTCCCCTTCTCTAACTAACCTTCTCTCTCTCTCTCTCTCTCTCTCTCTCTCTCTCTCTCTCTCTCTCTCTCTCTCTCTCTCTCTCTCTCTCTCTTTCTCTCCCCCTTTCTCCTTCTCTCTCTCTCCTACTCTCTCCCTTTCCCCTTCTATATCTCTCCTTCCCCTTCTCTCTCTCTCTCTCTCTCTCTCTCTCTCTCTCTCTCTCTCTCTCTCTATCCTACTCTCTCCCTTTCCCCTTCTATAACTCTCCTTCCCCTTCTCTCCTCTCTCTCTCTCTCTGATGCAGAGCTAACACAATAGAACTTTGTTGGACCCAACCTTTTGATTTTCCAACAATAGACCTAACAGTTCAAACTGTGAACATTGATATCAAGTTCCAACTTGTTTATAAAATCTGATCAGTTTAATACAGAAAAATTCTTTATACTGTCAAGAAAAATAACTATTCTTGAATCCAAATTTCTAAACTCCCACTATTAAACTTTGTGAATTTCTAGAGTTTTGTTTACTCACAATTAAGCTGTAATAACATAAAATCTGTGTTATGAACAGGGTTCCCCTTCACGTACTTAAACAGAACTCCCAGTAGTTTTCCACTCTGGTTCAGCAATGATATCTTTCACGGAGATGCATTAATCCAATTAATCAGTTTGGATTAGAATCAATCCCGATTGATTTCATTTGGGTCTTCTCAAAGCGGTTCACTATTGGAAATCTTTCTAGGCACCGAGTTGCTGATCGGGAACTGTGGTTCGATTCCAAACCTTATTTGGTATGTTACTGCCATTCTCTTCTCTTCAATGACTGCTTTCCCTTCGTACTGTGCTGGAGTATTGTTAACAGTCTAGGAAATGCTCGGCCAGAACTGGTAGCATATAGATTAAATCCGATTAGGGCATTTAATCTGTTGGCATAGTAATACCCTATTAGGGCTTCCGTGACTGTTGGAGTCACTTCAAAACCATGCATTGTCTTCTCTGATTCATAGACTTCTTTATTAGGTACTTTCACCTTGAAGCACGATTGTCATTCTTGAATGCTGAGTTTGTTAAAGACATTACCCTACCCTGTTCTTCATTCCATGGCATAGAAAGTTCCGTGATGAAGTCACAGATTGGGCCACAACCTCACATCGGGATCGAACTATAGTTTTCATTTCAACCGGATGGAGTGTTGTATGTTTAATGAATTGAAACCCGAATCTAAACAACAGATAATCTTTCAAATGGTTTATAGTCTTTTATAGTCGACTGTGTTAACAAAGACAAAGACGGTCAACACGGTTTTCCAAAATGTAAACATGGGTTTCCACAATATAATTAACAATCACTTCCTATATACACTGATTCGGTCTACATATGCAATAACAATGATGACGACCGCACAGTCGGCTTTGTTAAACAAATGAAACATGACCCACAGTGTGGTTTATGTTATAAAGTCTCAAGTTGAAATTGCCTTGAAAACTAAATTCAATGCAAGGCCAAAACCCTTCAAAAATTAATAACCAGCTATTCTGGGTTGAACCCGATTCACAAAATTAACAAACTGCTTTATTGATTGGAACTCCAGCATAAACCGACACAAACTTTAGATTATCAGTTATGGGGTTTTAGGAACCCGAAATCTCTGCATATATCAAAACAAAATGAATCTGCGACACATATCACTAAGGAATTATATAGGATTTGCACAAAAAGATGAAACTGTGACAATGTGCAACTTATCAAATATTTGCACTGTCAACACATCATAAACGAGTGCAAAAAACCAAAACCAACATACTCAGAATCCAATCTCTCTTTTTTTTTATTTTTTGTTTGTGCTTCTAAGGTTCTCTGTTCCAATCATCGATTGGACCAATACATATATCAAAAACCCAGCTTACAACTGGTTCCACGATTATCAATACAACTGTTTGAAAACCGAAAATAGCATTTAGAAGATAAACATCTTCTTAAACTTACTAACCAAGATGACTATCGAAAATCTGTAAAAGATGGAAACCACATGAAACCTGCTAAGCACTAAAACAAACTAAACACCATTTAAAAGGAAACAAAACACGACAAAATAATCCAAAGGATTCAAAATTCCCGGTTTATAAAAATACCAAAAGATTCTGGACCATACAAAAATGGACTAAATTCAAACAAGGGAATGTAAATCATTTCCCATTATTACATCACAAAACAAAATAAACAAAACAAAATCCTCAGCACTGGGTGCTCAGCACCATGCTCCATAGGGCAGAAAACTCAAGTCCCGTGAGTTGGAACTGCGGGAATAGAAAAACCAAACTGAGCAAGAGCAGTAGAAGTAAGCCAGGTAGCATCTTCAATGGGTTTATCTTTCTACTGTACTAAATATTCATAATAGGTATGTTTCTGAGTCTTCCGTGCAACCCGGGGTCTCCAAGATACGATCAATCTCCAAAGGTGGGTGCTTAGGAAGAGCTGAAAATTGTGCATCAACAATAGAATCAGCAGTACCTACATTCACAAGGTTATCAATAGGACCTTTATATAAATAGAGATCAACAACATTAAAAATAGGAGATAAATGAATATCCGGTGGAAGATCAATATGGTAAGCATTAGGACCGCTGCATTTTAGAACCTTAAAAGGTCCAATCTTTTTGGCCATGAGCTTAGTATAATGGCCTTTGGGCAATCTCTCCTTCTTCAAATGTACCATGACCAAATCCCCAACATTGAAAGTCACATCTTTCCTTCGTTTATCTGCATGAGCCTTATATTTGGAATTAGAACACTGAAGCTGGTCCTTGACCTGATCCTGGATATCTTTCATAACATTAGCAAAATCATCAGCTAAGGCACTAGGCTGTTTCAAACAATTAACATCCCTTAACTCCAAAATACCACGAGGGTGAACACCATAAACAATCTGAAATGGAGTCTTCCCGGTACTACGGTTCACTGAATCATTATAGGAAAACTCAGCCTGAGCCAAAACTGAATCCCAACTTACACCATGTTCTTGTGTTAAGCACCTCAAAAGATTACCAAGAGACCTATTGATAACCTCATTCTGCCCATCGGATTGAGGGTGATATGCTGAAGATAAACAAACATTAGTTCCCAACTTCTTCCACAAAGTTCTCCAAAAATGACCCAAGAATTTAGGATCTCGATTAGATATGATTGACAAAGGTAAACCATGCAAATGTACTACCTCCTTAAAGAACAATCCAGCAACATGAGATGCATCATGAGTAGTCTTACATGGAATAAAATGAGCCATTTTTGAAAACCAATCTACCACCACAAATATGCTGTCATAACCGGACTTAGATCTAGGCAAACTGAGCACAAAATCCATACTAACTGAATCCCATGGCTTAGAAGGAATGGGCAAAGGTGTGTAAAGACCAGCATTAGAGGAATGACCTTTAGACTTTTGACATATCAAACAAGTTTCAACAAATTTCCTAACATCCGTTTGCAACTTAGGCCAATAATAAAACCTCTTGACTGATTCTAAAGTTTTATCCAAACCAAAATGACCTGCCAAGCTGCCACAATATTTTTCCTTAATGATATTTTCCCTCATTGATCCTTTTGGAACACAAAGTAAACCACCTTTGAAAAGAAGCCCATTCTGAATCAAATAATCAGAAAATTCAGTATGATACCTTGCTGTCATATCCAAGCAAACCTGATAAATTTCCTTGAAATCCTCATCCGTAGCATACATAGATGCCATAGCCTCCAAACTAGCACTTTCCAATTGTATAGACTGAATGGCAAGTGTCCTTCTACTCAAAGCATCCACCACCTTATTAGTGTAATACCCCAAAATTGGCACCTATTTAACTTTATCAATTTTGGTGCATTATCTCAATTTTACATCACCAAAGTCCTAGTTCCCTAGGCAATTTTCTCTCTCATATCTGACTTAACTTGACTTGATGTCAATTGCAAAGACCATAAATTGCAATAATCAAACGCTAAAATAATTCCTAAGTCCTAGACTTTATTTGGCTAAATAATCTCTATGATAAGTTAATTTAATTATGAAGTCCTAAGTACTTTTAATTAAATTAAACTCCACCCCCTTTAGCTAAATACCCTTGAAAGGAATTAATAAATATTTAGTTAAATTGAATGGACATCTCTTTATTTGAATTTAATAATTCAAATTACTCGAAGAGTCACCCCCCACATGTGAAAAATTCTATTCTTTTAATTAAATAATTCATTGTCTTTTTGTCTCAATTAGGAATGAAGAGTCCACCGTTTCGAATCAAGAAACTCTTCATTCCTCTTCTGGCTTGGTCTATTTAATGAACCTCTTTTTCTTCAAGGAGGGCAATTTTTTGAGAGCATCTACACTATAGCATTTTTTAGTCTCATATCTCATTGTTTTCAAAGCTTTTTATTGCATTTATTAGATTAATATCTCATTATTAGTATAATCTTTGCATCACATTTTAGACTAAATTTGCTTATTTGTTCTTAGTTTAATATCATATTTGCTTCAAGTTCTTAGATTAAATTGCATTTCATCTTTACTTTCAAGTATCTTAGATTAATTGCATCACATTCTAGTTTAATTTCAGCTTTGCATATCTTCATTATAGCTTTCAAATCCTCCATTGTTGAATTGGTCTCCCGGCTATTGGCTCTCGTTCTGAGAGTATTCAAACACCCCATTCACATAGGAGGCAACAGGTCGCCTCACCATGGAATTTGGATTGAGTTCTTCATACTCTCTCTCAAATTCTATCAAGTGAATAATGACCATGTTGTGTTGTGCCTGATTTAGAGGTCACATTCAGTCACATACATTTTGGCGCCCACCGTGGGGCAGAAAAGATTAATTTCTGGCCTCATTCTTGATTGGTTTTTCAATTTTAGTGTTGGTTCTAGGCCATGTACGGCCATGTACAGCCTAGAAAACTTGTAATATAGTAATGGATGAATAGAATGATGAATCATCTTTCTCATGCTTTTGGTTTGGTTCATTTTTATAAAGAAATGAATAAGTTATGATCATTTTGGTGAAAGTGGGTATTTACAGATTTGAAATTTTCTGAATACAGTCAGATTGAAACGTCTGGTATGGAAAAATTATGAAGAATCAGGATCTTTAATAATATTCATTGGAAAGATACGTGAATCAGCTTTCATTTCCTTTTGGTTTGAGTCATTTTTATGCAGATTTGTGAAAGTTATAGGCATTTGAGTGAAAATTGGTTTTTAACAATCTGCATTGGAGTTGCAAGCAATGATTTACTCTTAGAAAATGATTTATGAATGGAAAAAATAAATGGATTGCATATTTTGAAATTAGATTCATTAATAGTTACTGTGAAATTGGTTTAGTTTCATTTGGATTATTTTTGAGAAAGATATGTGATTCCCTAGGTAGGGTTTGGTGTTTTAAATCTGATTTATGACAGAAAAATTGCAGTCTGAAAACATTATTGGTTGAGGAACCAAATGAAATCATAAGACCTTGTAACTTTGGAAAATGGTAGTTCTTGATGTTAGCTAAAAACTTCATTCTTTCCAAAAATTTTAATATTGTGATTTTATGGGTCAAATAAATCAATCTTTAAAGATTGTCTTGAAGACAACAATGTTACATATCTTACGGTTTGTCATTGATTTGTCTTGATTCTATACTTTCGAATGTGTGCTAAATGTTGGATTGTAGATCTTTGGACCTAAGGTGAGTTCTTAAAATCTCTAAAACATTTGGACTTTGGGATTAAAATTGAACCTCTCATGTGTTTGGCTTGAGTGTTTACATACTTTCATAGAACACATTTTTTATGCTCTTAATGGGAAATGAATGAACATAGATTTTCTTTCATACAAGTTTGTGTTTAAGTGCATGCTTGTATTTTACACATTAAGTAATTCTTGGTTTCAAATATCAAAATATCTCATTGAGTAATTGAGGGCATGGATTCATTCCTTGTTTACATGAAGAGTTAAATGCACCACTTTGTGGACTCACTTCATGTTTACTTGGAAAGTTAAATATTCCATTATTCAAACCCTCTTGCACTTATGAGTAGTATTGATTAGCAGTCTTAGATTACTTCTGATTGATCTAGATTGCTATCTTGGGTTATTGGACTCGCTAATCTGCCGGCCCCTCATTTCCGCCCTGTGGTTGCAATCCCAGCGCCACATTAAAGGGGAGGGGTCTATAGGAAAGAAGCGTTAATTGTTCCACTTGGCAACCCTTTTGTGCTTTTTGGAACTCACTTGTTTTCTAGGGTGTGGACTCACTTTGAGTTTGTGTGAGGAGTTAAATGCACCACTTTGTGGACTCACCTCACATTTACTTGAAGGGTTAAGTGTTCCACCTTTAGTGCTTTTCAATACTTTTTGATAGAGAATTACTTACTTTTTATTTTTTCTAGAAGGCCTGCTTGGGGATTTCATCACCTCAAGGGACGACCTTAACTCCCGTGTTCCGGCGGAGTATAAATATCGGGAGGTGAATCCAAAGACACCTCTCTTGGGAATGAGTTAGATTTCACTCTTGGCTAAGCCTCAAAGAACTTTATACCTTTGAGAAGTGAAGGAGGAGATTTGGGTTACCGTCTCCCCCCGGCTGTGTGATTTCAAATTCTTCTCATCTACGGATTTGTGCCTCACGTACCTTGCGTATATCGAGGACTCCCTTTAGAAAAGCCATGTATATCCTTGTAGACAACTTGCTAGGATGTTGTTGTGTTTTAAGTGTCTGCTAAAACATTCTCAAGAACATACACAAGTAGAGTCCTTAGGGAGTAGAAATACTAAGTCACTATTCATGTTCATGCGCAAGGTTGCTTTGTCCCTTGCCCATTGCTTGAAGACTGTTTTCTTGAACTCCTTGATTGCTTCTTATGTGCTTGATCAATGACATAAATCTAATCTGCCTTTTGTCCATGATTTGTTTTTCTATTTTCCTGTCGTTCACCATCAGAAACTGGTTGTCTTGAGTTAGGAATCGATCGATCTTTGCTTTGACTCGTATTGTCTCTCATTAGTCTACCTTATCTCATTGTGCTCTGTACCTTGTGTTGCGATTGTCTTATCTCGGCTGTTCTAGCCATCTCTTTTTGACAATTCATACCAGGTTCATCTTGCATCTTGGCTATTCTAGCCATTTATCTCCTTTTCGTTATCTTAGAGACAGAGTCTAGCTTTATCCCGAATCTTTGCTCATTACATCTTCGTTTATGACTGTCACGACTCGAAGTGGCAAGACTATCCTGTTCAGAACGCTGATCAAGATCAAAGTAAACCTTGTAATCAAGACATAGGTCATCCTGAATTTTTTATGAAATCTAAACTTCGTGAGGAATCCTCACATTCTTCGTCATTCCAAAAGCATTACAATCCATTGTTTCAGATACAGTCTGACTTACTATTTCAAGAATATTATAACCCATTGTTTGAAGACCAGCAAGACTCTAAAGGGTCACTTTCTAAAATTAAACCTATTGATCCTTTTGAACCTATCAACTCTTTCACGATCTCTCATAATACTACCAATAAGATGGGAGATCCAAAACCTTCAAAGTTGGTTTTCAATCTCAGCTCTAACATGCCAAACCTTCAAAGTTGGTTTTCAATCTCAGCTCTAACATGCCAAAACCCTCAAAGTCTATCTTTAATCTTAGCTCTAGCATGCAAATAGTCAATGCCACTGAGAAGGCTACGACAGAATCTCAACCACCTAGATTTGCTAGAAACAAACCTTGGATCTCTGACTGTGACATGATCATTGCTCCGAGGAGTGAGGATACTCCTAAACCCAAAACTCCCTTTGTCTTGCGAGCCCTACACCTCCCTCTTATAACTACACAAAAATCTCCAGCTTGTGCGAATGCCTATCCCTTGATCTCATGCAAAGATTGTTCTCAAAGGTCCTGAACCTTCGAAATCCAAACCAAAACTATCTATGGATAAAGTCCTCACTGAGGGCAAATGTCCCCAAAGATCTTGTCTCAACCAGTTTCAATCTATGGTGGGTCATTTGACCTCACCTCATTATTTATCCTTCCCTGAAGAAGATGATCACTCTCCAAGCCCATCCGCATGATGCTCCCCTACACACTGAAGTTATGACAGGCCCCAAGAGTATCCCTTGTGTCCTCATTGAAAATAGTGCTAGCCTAAATACTTGCTCTGCTAAGATGCTTACCCAAACAACAGACAGCTTTGTTCCTGCCAATAGAGAGTCCACTGAGTTCTATGAGGCCAAGCCTAAAAGAAATAGAAAAGACCCTGAAGATCAAAGATATTGGCATGGGGGAATATCAGATTGAGTCCGTCTGTCATTGAAAACTCTCCCTCCATCTCCACATTCCTATGAAAAACCTTCTGAAGACGGATTTGGTATTGGCTATCAGAGCGATGAGCTTGACCCACCTAGCTATAGCTTTCACTCATGCAAGGTTTTAGATGATGAAGAAACACAGATTCAGCCTATGACACATGAAAGATCTTTGAATGTTCAAAATTCTGATTCAGACTACCAGAAAGAGTCTTATCTACCTTCTCAAGTGCTTCAGGAACATGATTTTGGTCCTCACCAGGAGGATTTTATACACTCTACTGAACAGATTTCTACTACTGCAGCTACTACTGAATACGTCACTACCCTCTAATGGCACACATATTGATTGGGAGCAACTATTGGATGCTTCCCTTATCTTTGGTATGCCTCAAGGTATGCCTATTCTAGATTGTTCTACCACTTCTACTGTTGAACAAAATCCTACTACTGCTGATTCTAATGATACACATACTGATTGGGAGCAACTGCTGGATGCTTCCCTTATCTTGGGTATGCCCTGGGGTATGCCTACTCTAGATTGTTCCACCACTTCTTCTATTGAACAGACTCCTACTATTGCCAACTCCAATGGCACACATACTGACTCGGGAGAAACTATTGGATGCTTCTCTTCTCTTGGGTATGCCTCAAGATATGCCTATTCCAGATTACTCTACCTGCTTCTATCACTGAACAAGATCCTACTGTTGAAGAAACACTTCCTATGTTAGATGACAACAATGAAGAAAGTCTACCTCTGACTATGTCTCTAGCTGAATCAGACTCCATATCAGATGCTACTATAGAAATACCAGTTGATGCTATGCACTTATATGCTAGTCTTAACAACTCAGAAAGAGGAGAAAGTTATGATCCTCTAGATCAAGCTATTGATGATGATCCTTTCCACCCTCCTGTGGAGATCATTCCTATGGCTCCTAGGCCATCTACTCCAAGCTATACTTCTACTGCTCCAACAAATCATGGTATCTGAGACCCCCATTTTGTTATAGCTTCATGGAATATTGGAAGATCCAGAATTGAAATGGTTCCTATTCGTGCACTCTTACCACCTGAAAGGGGACCTGACTCTTGGAATAGGTTATCTTGGTTAGGCTCACATAATATTCCTCCAAACTTATCTAAATCTTCTAAGATGACTCACAATCGACAACGCTCTATGGAAGATTACTTTCTTGATCTACCTGATGCATTCATGAATGATGAGGATGATACTGATATATTTGCACTTGAGCCCATCCCATCGATTTCTCTTCCCTCTTCATCTCCCAGAAAAGTGGCTTGTCACTTCCATCTCCATCTCTCCACCTAAACCAATCATATAAGCCTCTTTCATCCATCATTCCTGAGTCTTTTGGAAGTAACTTGGATGTGCAACATAAAAGCAAAAATAATAAGAATCCACTTATATCTCAAGGTCACCATGTCCCCATCTAATCAACATGTGACTATGAAGAAAGGAAAGAAACAAAGGTGTTCAAAGACCGCAAAGGTCCTCAAAAAGAAGAAGACAATCAAAAGCCAGAAAATAAATAAAAAATGGATCTCGAAATCCATTCTATAGGCATTGTCATCAAAAGCACCTCAAAGTAAAGAAGAAAAAATTCAAAAGCTATGTGGATTCCAAAGAAAGAAAAAATCAAAGTTGTCATTCGAGCTTCCAAAATTCTCATGCTTCCCTCCATTCCATCACCCTTGCCTCTCATACTTTACACTCTTCACTCCATCTTGCCTTGTCCCAAAGTGCATATCAGTAATCTCCTTATTGCTAATGGCATGACTAAGAAAAATCTAGAATGTACTCTTCCTAAGACATTTAGAGCATGGGAATCTGACAAAGAGTTAAGGTGTGTCCATGAGGATATTTGTGGGTCTCACTTAGGTGATCTTTCCTTGACTATGGATCTCTTGATAGTTGGACACTACTGGTTGGATCTCTTGTTACTGCTACAACATCTGGTTCTGATTCTACAACTTCTCAGCTTGCTACTACTACAAATGACCATGTTTCCAGAGATCACCACTAAAGGAGAGGCACTTAAAGAGCCCATCAATGCTCTTCATCTAAGAAGTTCTACAACTGACATTCTCAGTATGCTCATGTACATACTTATTGATCCTGAAAAAATCCTAAAAATTGATATATTGCAAAAAATCCTAAAAATTGCAAAATGTCCTTAAAAAAATGATCATCTTAGTGAAAACCTGGCAACAGGCACTTTGATTGTATCTATTATCCTGGTGAAAACCTGGTAAACAGGCGCCTTGATAATACAAAAAACATAGAAAATGTGAAAAATACAAAAAAAATGAAAAGATCAAAAATACAAAAAAAATGAAAAGATCAAAAAATACAAAAAAAATGAAAAAATACAAAAATACAAAAAAAATGAAATATTCAAAAAAATACAAAAAAAAAGCGAAAAAAGAGAAAAGTACAAAAAAATTGAAAAAGAGAAAAATGTGCCATTGATGAAAACCTGGTAAACAGCGTCATGGTAGCAAAAATAGAATCTCTGCCAAGATGGTGAAAACCTGGTAAACAGGCGCCTCTTATTTTCCTGAAGTAACATCTCATCTCAGCATCGCTTGGCTCTTAGTTTCCTACTTTAGTTTCCTTCCTTTCCTACTTTAGTTTGTTTTCCCGCTTTCCTGCTTTAGTTTGTTTCCTGCTTTTAGCTCGTTTTCCTGCTTTAGTTTGCCAGCTCATGCTCTTGCCTTCAGTAGTCTTTGAGATTTCCCTTGACTCTTCATGGATTGGAACTGGTTCACACTTGGGGGCACCTGCCTGGTCTAGGGGGCATTGTCCTATCACTTCGGAAACTCTTTTGAGCATTGGTCGCCAGTGGTTCTCACTATGCCTGCCTGCGGATACCTAGCTTTTGTTCGATCTCTCTTCTTCAAGATTTCTCCCTTCTATCAATCACCAGTGATTCTCATTACGTCTACCTACTGTCATTATCTCATTGAGACTTCGAACGTTATCTTTCGAATCGACTTCAATCCACTTGAACACGAACTTAAACTGAAACTCAAACTAAATGTGTGTTCCTTTGAGGCTTGCTGAGCTTTGTTTTCTTTGAGTGGTTTGTTTGTTTTCTTTCTTTTCTTTCTGCTTGTTGGTTTAGTTCCAACGATCCAAAGAATTCATTTAAGAGGGGTGTCCATCTATAAGAGCCTCTATCTTGTATTGGATGGCCATGCGTACCTTGACTCCTTTTATATGGATGCTTTGGTGAGGTTGGTTCTTCTCCTTGTCTTTTGAGTGACTTCTTTCTGCTACTGATGATATTGTAAATGCTCGTCCTGTTAAGTGAACGTAAGGGTCACTACGAGCAATCTTTGGCAAAAGAAGGAACTCCTGCGTGTTTTGTGTGTTTGTTCGCAAGAGACATTCAGGTCATTCTAGCAAATGTTCTTTGATGCTTATGTTAACTTGCTAAATTAAAAGGAATAGGTGTTCAGGTCCATTCTAGCTTCTTGTGCCTTAATGCTTACACCTCATTCTGACAAATTTAAGACTTATGTCATATTCATATTCTCATGTTGGGGAGAATTGTATGGCATCTTGCGATTGTCCCGTGCTTAACGAACTCGATGATGATAAATACGATGAGTCCAACAGCCAAGTCCGGAGGATTGCATTTGTTCATCCTAGGCCTGCATTTAGACTTGCATCTTTCATTCTAGGCTTGCATTTGGAGTGCTTTCTTGTTGCTCTCTTGATTGCTTTCTTCTGGATCTACTCATCAAAGGTTCTCATCTTTTGTCCCAGTCTCATCTTGGCTGCATCCTTTTTCGGGATCGAAATCAAAATCTGACATCTCTAAGTGGCTCAAAATCACGTTTTGAATATTGAACTCCTTCTGGATTGGATGCTTGTGCAGTCATCCTTTTGGTGGTCATCTTCCTGCCAGATCCCCATCTTTGCATCATGTTCTCAAATCTTTGCTTCTTTTCATCAAGTCCACCCCTAGTCAAAATTTGGTCAACTATGGTCAAACTTGGTCCAGGACCTCTGCTTTGCTCCGTTTCACTTCTATAGCTTCGTGAATCTAGTCTAATTGCTTTTGCTCTGCAATCTCTTGTTGTTTATCATCTTTCTGACATGTCATCTTTCAATTTCGCTCCCGAGGGGGCAGGATGATTACATCATTTGAATCTTGTCGAATCTATTCTTGAATCAGTCTGATTTGACTCATCAATCCTCATCGCTAGGGGCATCTTGGTGCCTCACATCTTGTTATCTTATCATCTATCTCTTAGGTATCTGAGCAATCTAACTCGGATCCTCAAGGATCACTCTTCATTCTGGAGATGGTTCTTGAAATCTTTTGGGTATTGGGGCAATCTAACCCTGATTCCTGGGAGTCAGCTTCATTCTGGAGATGACTCTTGAAATCTCTTTTAGACCGTTATCTGGGCAATCTAACCCTGATTCGGAGATAGTCCTAAATCTACATCTTCATCAATTGGTATTGGGGCAATCTAACCCCGATTCCGGTTCTCTTCTAAGACCGTTGTCTTCGCAATCTAACTTAGACTTTGGAAATTCTCATCATCTGTCACTTCAGACTATTCTTTGAATCAACGCGCTATTCGCACATCAATTCAAAGAGGGGCAAATGTAATACCCCAAAATTGGCACCTATTTAACTTCATCAATTTTGGTGCATTATCTCGATTTTACATCACCAAAGTCTTAGTTCCCTAGGCAATTTTCTCTCTCATATCTGACTTAACTTGACTTGATGTCAATTGCAAAGACCATAAATTGCAATAATCAAACGCTAAAATAATTCCTAAGTCCTAGACTTTATTTGGCTAAATAATCTCTATGATAAGTTAATTTAATTATGAAGTCCTAAGTACTTTTAATTAAATTAAACTCCACCCCCTTTAGCTAAATACCCTTGAAAGGAATTAATAAATATTTAGTTAAATTGAATGGAC
>BSBK01000516.1:0-212237 GCA_027943335.1 Chamaecyparis obtusa | reverse complement strand
ATATTATGTTTTAATCTTTAATCATTATTTTTATAAGCACTACATATAATTTGTTCGGTTGCCCTATTTCTTCGACTATAGCCGAGCTATAACCGGTTTGGTCATCGTAGTATTTAGACCATAGCATTACTTCTCCATGAAGAGGTCTTGATCTGAGGCAGCACATTGGAGGTGATTGTGTCTGTGGGAACGAAGCCACTTTCAGCAGTTGCAGAGGAAGCGAGAACCCCCAGAAAGAAACCCTGCGCTTGAACAGTTGTAACCGACGTGGTCCACTGGTTCCACACATTCACTAGATTAGTAGTATCCCTATCGGCATACTAACAGGGAGGATTTTTGTAGAGCTGAATCCACATGTAGTCAAACAAGCCCGTCTGCAGGGCTGGTCCAAGAGAGGGATCGGGAGAGAAAGACCTTTACGCCGATGGACTGGCGGGAGGCAATGTCAGTGCTGAGTGATTGGTATCCTCCTGTAGAGGGGTCGCAATGGCCTGCCAGGTTCAGCACCAGTTTCTGCCCATTGCCAAAGGTGGTGAGAAAGGAGAGCATCACAAATGCAAATTTGCCGCATGAGCAGTTATCGGCAAGAGAGGCTTCATTGCCATTTCGGCCCCAGTAAATGGCAATGCTTTGCACCCACGCCCTGCTGCACAGCAGAGAAAGTGCAAAGGCAATTGAAGCTGTTTTAATTCCGTAGATATCCATGGCTGGAAATTAACATAACTGGTCTTGTCGGGATTGGGCTCACTATATAAAGACTAGTTCTGCGCCGTGTCGTGTGCGGAACATATTTTCTTACATGGTTACAGTTGCCACCGAACGTGACTCAGCCGCGTGGAATATCTCTAGAGAGCAAGACTTTTTATTTAGAGACCAGGACTTTTTGTTCAATGACCCTGTCCCTACCCCACTAACTGTGGACGATCTTTTCTTGTGAGATTATGTGGAATGAGTTCATTTTTCTTTGCTTGATGTTACACTTGTGTTGCATTTTATCTATTTAAATATTTAATTAGTATATGTACTAAAAGGAGGAGTTGTGTTGGTTAGGTCGAAAAGTATGAAATTTTAAATATTTATTTATTATGTGTTGTACGCCTTTCTATTTTGGAAAGCCCTGACCAGATATGGACGATCAATGACCGGAAGTGGTGGAGTGTCCAATGACTACCATTGGGAGCTTTTTGGCCATCCATTCACGCAAGAATCCAATCAAATAGGTTTGTAAATATCAGATTGGAGAACACTCTTAAACCAAACAAGAAGAATAGCAACAAGGATGGGTTAGATTTAGTCACTGGGTGAACCCACAATAGTGGGTTACACTTTTTTCCTAAATGAACACTGAACTCTACATTTTGAAAAAAAAAATTAGATTCGGATGCATATTCTCATTAAACCGTTTGAAATTAGAAGATGAAGTAACTTAGAGTCTTTTGGGATTTTATGTCTAGATTCTAAATATATTTTTTATTTTTATTTTTGAAATGATTTGAATTATTTTTATTTCTCCCACAAAAAAGGGTATGTTTCTAAAAACGTCATTTTCAAAGAGTTGCATTGTTTTCATAGAGCATAAATTTTTTTTAAAATAGATATCATTGCGATTCTTTCAAATTTAGTTTTGTAACATCCATATGGAGGGTGTGCAATTGTTTTGATGACATTGTGATTATTATTTCATATTTTATTAATGTTTTAAGTTGACTAAACCATAACTTTGACATACCTTGACAACATAGCTTATAACTTGTCGTGTATTTGTCCAATTTCATTTTTATTTTTTTTTATAGAAAGAGAACTTAAATACTTAGGGCATATGTATTTTTTGAATTTTTTTTTTCTGATTTCTTATTTTTCCATAAGTGTCAAACAAAGTGGTAGACATATGGTGAAATATATATGTTTAGTAAAACTAAAAATACAAATTCATAATAAAATTAATATATATTAACAAAATAATCATTGGAAATATTTTTCTCAATAGTATGTTACTACATAGATAGGTTTGTCAAATGGATTCATTTGATCTATCAAAACTTAAAGTCAAAATGATTTTTTGTCAGCATTTAAATAGGTGTGAAAGAGACTCCATTGTAGGTATGAATGAGTATAAATGTTATATCAATGTTTTTTTTTATCTAAGAGGCTTTGAGCTAACCATTTGTAATTAGTTCCTTCAAATTGAACCTCCCAAGGCTTAAGTCATCATATTTTATTAAAAATGTGTTATTTCAGCAAAAATCAACATGTCTAAAAAAGTGTAACCCACTATTGTGGAGTCACCCCACCATTCGGATTGACAAGAAACTTTAGGAAGTAATTGGCTGCAACATATCCATGGCATGGTATTAGTGTATAGCATGCTTTTGAATTGAATACCAATCAAATCTTATTAAACAGGACGCATCTACTACATTATGGCTCTGTCAAATTGAATGGGAAGTGGTTCAAGTCATTAAGAATATGTGCATTTAGGTTATAGATTTCAGAACGAAAACATTCCGATGGGACTATTATAGGCTTGGTGGCACTGGCTATAACTCATGTGTGCAATATTACACCTATATGTGTTACTTCATATCCTCGCGATCTTCCTTCTGTCCTTTCTCCACATTAATTTATATTTAATGTAGTGTGGGTAGCTTTTACAAGAAATCCTGATCCCACTATAGACATCCGCCCACATCACCTACTAATAGCAAGAATACCCTATGCAAAAAATTATACCAAACATTTGGAACCGTATGTTTCACAGAGCACAACTAGCAGTTTGATATATCCATGATATTCTCTCTTTCTCAATATGTATCTTTGTATTCTTTCTTCATGAATATGTATATGTGTTCAGACATCCAAATATAATATGATCTTAGCAATATTGTAATTAAAGTTGTCCTTGTTTCATTCTGGAACATTTATACATTTATCCTATAGTTATTGTTGTAGATTTGTTTTAAATGCACATTCAGGAATGCACTGTCAACCACAGTCCTCTTCTTCTATAAATAGAAAAAAAAACTGTTGGAATTAAACTACTTACACCTACATACTAGAAGGGAACTCATAGCACATACAACAGTTGGAGTTTGACAAATCTACGGTATTTTTATCATTATCTACCTGTCTTCCCTCTTTCATTTCTATTGCTAGCAATTACAAGGTTTTGACCATTTGGGTTATGTATATGTCTGCAAACTGTTTTAGTTGCTTCGTGATAATTTTTTCATCATTAAAGTTGTAAAAATTTTAAACTTCAAAACTTTCTCTCTTCCCTCTAATAGTAAAAATCTAAAATTCTTTCACCATTTTTTTCTTTTTACCTTATAGCTTGTTCAACCATATGTAAAACCCTAACTAGCTACCAATTTAAAACATTGCCTCTTATATGGATAACCTACCTTGAATGCGTACTCATACTTAACCAAATCTAAAGTTGTCCACTAATAGGATCCGCTAAGCTGAATATGTTGTCCTTTTATAAATATACTGCTGCTTATATTTTTAATGTCTTTTACCTTACATAGTGCTTATCATACTGTCTTTTCTATTTATTAAATTATTAGCCACTCTAAACTCCTTGGCTACTATTAATGATAAGAAATATGAGCCTTCTCTTCTTGAAACATAGGTTGCACCCCCATTTATTGTTGTTCTTTTTAAATATATAGCTTTTTCTGTTGTGGAAACTAGATTTGTTATTCCATTCATGGAATCCTGAGACTCTCTCCTTCAAATCTTATCTTTGTTATGAAAACCTCTGTTAACTCCTCCTTGGCTCCATACTTCTTAGCTTAGACTGCTGCTCTATCTCAATGAAACCTGAGCTCCGTCAAATCCTCTTCTTGTTGTTGTTTTCGTGATTAAAAATTAACTGTTCAATGTAATGTTTTGGTGCATCTTGTCCACACAATATAGGAATCTTCATCGGTAAACTGTTGTACCCATGTTCTAAATTCAGAGGACAAAATGATAGATCAAAGATTTTGGTCACACTCGAGATGACACAAAGGTTTGGCAAGAGGAGACATTCCTTTGATTTGGTCACATATGAGACATAGGGGGCATAATCTATTTAAAGGGATAGTTGAGAAGTTGGGAAGATCATCACTATTGTAAATAGGTAAAAGAAATGCAGAAATAAAGAATGACAAGGATAATTGTACCAACACCTTTTTTAGATCAAAGGTTGGAAACCAATATTTGAGACATAATTCAGGACTTTCAAAAAACTAGTTCACCTGAAAGAATCTAATCACACTAAACCCTAGGCAGAGAAAGAAATCAGGAAAAGAAACACAAAGGTAAGGACAAGTTCTAGCCATAAAAAGTCCTAGAGGAATCAACGTTGGGCTTGGAACCATAGAACTTAACAATCAGAGAGTTCCTCGATCTAGTAGAAGCCCTATCAATCACACAGTCAGTGATGAAAAAAGTCAACAATTCCTTCCCAAAGAACACACTAAGGTCAGAAGGTGACTTGTAAAGTCTCACGTGAAGCATATGTGCCCTACACTCCTCCACAAGCTGTTGAGCATCCACCTAGATGTTTTAGAGTTTCTCAGACTCCTCTTTCAAATCTCATGTGCCACTTCATTCATCTTCAGGATTAGGCTAACCTGCCACATTGTAGCATCATCATCATCATCATCATGTCACTCTTTTAGAGCATTTTGTAGATTCCCGCTACTCCGCTTTGAATTTGAGCTTCTCACTCCTCCTTTTATTAACCAATATTTACTTTTATTTGTTGTCATGCTATGCAAAGGTAGAAGCTAAGCTCTTGATAAATCGTCCATGTTATGTGTCCCATAATAGCATGTAAAAATGGTAAAAAAGTGTTGTTAAGGGCTTTGAAGAGGGATATATGATAGTCACACTGGGAATTTTGAACTATGAGGAGTAAGAAGCCAACATTAGCATTGAGCACTAACTGAGCCAAACCCCCTAACCATAATTACTAACTACATCCACTACCCGCGACTTGTTTTAACCAGATGGCATTTGAACACCATTTCTACCTAAGATAACATATGGTAACATTAAAAGTAGGGACGGGTTCGCACACATCAATTTGAAACTTTCCCCATTTGGGGTTTTTATTTGTCACTAAGTTTTATTTTCTTTCCCAATCCAGAAGATTTTGACTGGCGAAATAGCAGGCATGTCTAGCTAAATAACAAGTATGTTGAAAATATTATTGTATTTTTGGCCCTTGAAATGGCTATGGTTTGTATATTGGCACTTACATTCGAGTGGTCCCACAATAGTGAGTTCCACTTTTTGGCCAACTTTGACACAGAGTTCAACATTCTGAGAAAAAACTTCACTTTCGAACATCTGTTACCACAAAACTATTAGGAATTTGAAGATGATGTAAACTAAAGTCTTTTAGAATTTTCTTTCTAGTTGCTATATATATATATATATATATATATATATATATATATATATATATATATATATATATATATATATATATATATATATATATATATATATTATTTAAATTCATTTTTCCTTCTCCTTCTAAAAGTGGTTTGCGTGAAAAAACTATGTTTTAAAGGAGTTATTGTCACTTGGATCAGCATAACTTTTTTTTTAAAAGTGATAATGATGTAATTCTTTTGAGTTTATATTTTTAACTTCAATGTCTAAAGGATGCAATTAGTTTTATTCATTTTGGATCAATATTTCATAGTTTATTAAGTTTTAAAGTGAAAGTAACTATAATTGAGACATAAGGTCACTTGCATCACTCTAACTTGATCTCTATATATTGAAATTTATTTTTTCTTTTTTTCATAGAAAGGTAACACAAATATGCTTTTCCTACATATTTTTTATAAATTTTTTTTTAATCATTTACTATTTTTCCTAAAGTCTTGAAGAGATAGGTTGTTGAATTACCAAACAACCTATGTTTAGTTAAAGTAATATTTAAAAGTGATAATGAACTCAATATGTATTAAAATTATATTCATTAGAAAGCTTGTTCCAAATAGAATTATTTGTCTTCATTTGTTTGAAAAAATAATCTTGTTTAGTCCTTGTTTCAAGCCCTGGAAGACTATTTTTCTGCAATTTAGTTATTTTCTGAGGGCAAAATCTCATTTTTGGGGTCTTCATGCAAAGACCCCCTTCACACAAAGACACTTGAGGGCTTCATGTGAAGACCCTTCACACAAAGCCTCTCAAGTGAAAATCCTGGTAGAAAAGACACCTACTAGAATTTTGCCTTGGGTACTTCGCATGAAGTATCTACTTCATGCGAAGTCGGCTAGTAAACTTATTTTGTAAATTTTATTTAAAATGGTATAAAAGTAAAACACTTTATTTCTATTTTACATCGAATTGCAATTAATAAATTCACAATTTCTATTATTGAAGGCATTTTTTGAATGAGGATTGATATTTCTATTTTTCAAAGGCATAATTTTGGAGAGGAAAAATATTAGATTAAAGTATTTTTTGAAGAAGAATTTTTTGTTGATGATCTTGTGGAAGACATTTTTTGGAGCTCAAAGAAATGGGGAACAAGAAGGGAAGACAAATTAAATCTTCTAGAAAAAGGTCACTTGGTACTAAACAAAGAAATCATGAAGCTGCATTGACATATTATCATAAAACTAAAGAAGTTGAAAGACAAGCTGAAGTAGGAGGGTCAAGTCATGTCGAAGAATTGCACATTGAAGAAGGGCCGAGATTACTCCCTACAGAAGTTGAAACAATTGATGTTGGAGAAGGGTCAACATCACGTGCTCCTACTAGTATGGATGAAATTTTAAATTTAGCTCAAACTGTAAAGAAAAATATTAATTATAGAAACTTAGATCATTTACTTACAATGGATGTGGACAATTTGAGATCACTTGCTAATGTTCAACACTTAAGTCTTCCTAAGAAGAGATCAATGAAATGATAGCAAGAGAAATATTGAGTAAATTTGATAATTTTGAAACACTTGAACAAGCTCAATTGCTTTCACTTATACTTATAAACAAAAAGTTAGAAGGAGCATTAAAATTATTGGATATAGACACATCATCAAAGAAGAGAAAAGTTGTTGACATGCAAACTGATATGATTGAAAATCTTAAGAAAGGTTTGAACTAGCTAGGGAAGCGATCTTGAACTATAGATAAGTCCATTACAAGAATTTATGTTGACATCCATTGTAGGTAACACTATGGGATGAAAAAGACAGATATCTTCAGTTTCATCTCACTTTGGTTTGAATAGGAAAACAATAACATGATATGTTAATAGGAAAATACTTTTGGATGATAGCACCTTGGAAGGCAATTGGTCAATCATGTGTAGAGCTCCTTGTTCTCATAGGATTGATGAAGGAACAAAAAATTTGGTCACATCATTTTGGAATGATAATACACGTCCTTCATCAAACACTAGAGATGTTATCAGACATAGAATTTTAGCTAATCAATATGAATATCATACGAAACATTGGTTGGACACAACACAACATGAAATCTATGTGTCATTTTGTAGTTCAAATCGTAATATAAAGATTGGGCAAACATTGTTTGAAAGATTGAAGCCATATTATATCAAGACAAACAAAGTGTTTGAAACTTGTTGTTGTCATTATCATATTGAATTTGATCTCCACTATCAAGTTTTTTGAAAGCTTTTAGAAGACACTTATGGTTTTGAAAAAGCTCCTCCTACTAGACGAAGTGAGTTCATCTCATCCATTTTATGTGAGAAAAGAGATGATGTAGTTGGACAAATAAATTTCATAAAAGGAATATGCCAAACATGTGTCGATTTGTCTCTTTTTCCATTGAAAAATGAAAATATTGATGTAACAAAGATGGTAAATTGCAAGAGTTACAAATATGTAAAGAATGAAACAAAATTTGGGAAAGAATCCAAGAGGTTAGAATATGTTGAAGAGGAGATAAATGTTGGAGTATTTATGGAAAATTTTTAAAAATTGATTCAACCCTACATTCATCATGCTTTTTTTGCAAAGTGACAAGCATAAGAATTTCAAACACTGAGAGAGAATTTCCCACTTGGAACTATTATATCAGTTGTTGATTTTGTAGAAAATTATTCTTTTGTTCATCAAAAGGAAATTCAGTCAGAATACTATTTTTCACAGGAAATTACTATTATGGTACATGTGTGTTATCGACACGCACAATTAAATTTGGATGGTATTCAGAGCACATTTGAAGCATGGGTCAACAAGAAGGAATATCATTTTTATATAAGTGATGATAGAGAGCATGACATTCATTATGTGGAACACTTCTTCAAGATATTTTTTGCAAATTTGAAAGAAAGAGGTATAAAAATTGTTAAACATTATGTTTGGTTAGACGGATGTGTTGCACAATTCAAATCATCAAGACTATTTTATGCACTATGTAGATATCATCGTAATGAAAACATACCATGTGTCTAGAGTTTATTTGAGAGTGGACATGGAAAAGGTGAACATGATGGTGCCAGAGCTTGCATCAAATGTGCTATATGAAAGTATCAAATGAATTATAAGGAAGTGCATATAAAAAATGCACATGATGTGGTTGAATGGTGCAAGACACATTTCGCACCAAATGAGAATGACATGTCATCAGGATTGACTCAGGTGGTGCCATATAGAAAATTTTGGGAGATAAAAGGTATGCACACATTTTTAAATTATTTGAAAGTGTTTAAAATTTTTATGATATTTTTTATTCAAATTATATTTATATAGAATGTATTATATATGCATTTGTTCAGGTGTGGATAGAAAAATTATGCATGGTTGCAATAGGATAGAAAAGACACGATCTTTGCATTCAATTATGAGTACGAATTGTCACAATTGGATGTTGAACACTAGGGACTATTGATGCTTTTGTTGTCACTGCATTGCTGAAAATTATGAGGAATGTATCAATCAAGATCGTTGATATGTAGGTGCATAGAATCTAGTGCCACTGGTTGTTGCTGATACATTTGATAGAGATGAAGATGAAAACTTCAATGATGTTCCTTGGATTTCTACTAATTATGATCATATCTCAGGATTGGTCAAAATTGGTAAGTATATATATTTCACATTATATGGTACATTGAGTTGCATGTATAGATAGATATAGATAGATCTATAGATTGAACTAAGTATTTATTTTAAGATCTCACACACGTATATATAAATTTACTATGTAGGAGATGTCTTTGCAGTGATTGCTGAGGGTGGAAATGTAGAAGGAGTTGGTTATTATTTACTGTGTTGTACTGCAGAGAGGATGAAGTTACTTGAACCTGAAGAAAGCGATGGAATGTTGTTCCCCATAGGTTTTTATATGGTTTACATCAATATATTGAGCTCAATTTGTAAATTTTAAATTTAAACCTTTTAACAAATTTTAAATTGAGTTTGTTTAAATTTATATATTGTTAAAATTTGTGACCTGTAGGTTCAGTTGTTTTAGAGAGAACATATTTCAAGAAAATCAAAGTAATTCAACATGGTATTCACTTTGTTGATTATGAACCAGACAATAAGGTGTTTCAATATAGTCACCTAGTAGTTGCCACATCCATTTGTCTTCATACAGTTAAATCTCAATGTGGACGTTGTAAGTGGAGACTAGATAGTGAGGATCATGAGAGAATATTACAGGTTCTCCATGAAAGGTCTAAACCACTTGAGTTGGTCTAAAAAGTATAATATGTATACTTATTTCTTGTGTTAGGACCTACTTGATATCTCTGGATTAAATTTCATTATACTTTGTTTATATATTTAAACATATGATGGACTATAATTTGTTGATATATGATGAAATTTAATGGTTCAATGGTTTTAATATATAGAATTTTATACGTATACTTTGATTATTCAATGATTTTTATAGATTTCATATTACTTAAATATTTTATGTATGCTTTGATGAAATTAGTTATATTACTTATGATATGTGTTAGTCCTAGAATTAGTTAGAATAGTTATTATCCATTAGTTACATGTATTAACTAGTTATCTTTTATGATATTAATTATAGATCCCCTTAAGACCTCCCCTTAAGACACTAAAAAATGATGAAATTAGTTATATTACGTATGACATGTGTTAGTTCTAGAATTAGTTAGAATAGTTATTTTTCACTACTTACATGTATTAACTAATTTTCTTTTATGATATTAATTCTAGATCCCCTTAAGACCTCCCCTTCAGACACTAAAAAATGATGAAATTAGTTATATTACTTATGATATGTGTTAGTTCTAGAATTAGTTAGAATACTTATTATCCATTAGTTACATGTATTAACTAGTTATCTTTTATGATATTAATAATAGATCCCCTTAAGACCTCCCCTTAAGACACTAAAAAATGATGAAATTAGTTATATTATGTATGACATGTGTTAGTTCTAGAATTAGTTAGAATAGTTATTATTCACTAGTTACATGTATTAACTAGTTTTCTTTTATGATATTAATTCTAGATCCCCTTAAGACACTAAAAAATGATGAAATTAGTTATATTACTTATGACATGTGTTAGTTTTAGAATTAGTTAGAATAGTTATTATTCATCATATCATCTAATCATATCATCTAATCAAATAAAACCATATAATCAAATCATCTAATAAAATTATATATCATCAAATAAAATCATATCATCTAATCGAATAAAACCATCTAATCAAATCATATATCATCTAATCAAATAAAATTATATCATGTAATCGAATAAAACCATCTAATCTAATCATATCATCTAATCGAATAAAACCATCTAATCTAATCATATCGTCTAATCAAATATACGTCTCTAATCAAATACATGTGTCTCTAATCAAATATATGTCTTGAATCATATGTCTCTAATCAAATATATGTCTCAAATCAAATATAAGTAAATCTAATCAAATGTATATGTTTCTAATCAAATATATGTCTCGAATCATAAACTGAGTCTCAAATAAAATATATGTTCAACATGTCCTAAACTAGGGAGTCATCTAGGCTCATGCGAACAGAGTGACCCTCTAAGTGACTGCCACGAGCATCCTCTAGCTGTGAGACATCAATTGATCCCTGCGAATATAAATGCATTTATATATGATAATAATCTAAAATAATTAAAATATTTTAAATGCATGTTTAAACTTACATATTTTTAAATCTTACCCGACCACTACTAGGTGTCACATCTACTGAATCACTCCTATGAAAAGCATCATCTAGCTCTAAAGCAATGACTAACCACTACAAATTTAGTGTACAATAGTTGGTTATATACATGTGCATAGTAGATATATTATGTAAAGTACTTGAAACATATAAATACATGTGTACGTATGCATGCTTAAACATACGTATATCTAAAACTTACCTAACCACTAGTAGATGTCACATCCTGTGGAAGATGCTCTGAGCCCACACTAGAGGTAACATGCTTTGCTAACTATGCCTACAAAATATTATACATTGAACAAACATCAATACATGTGTGACCTACAATTAATTGTTCACTAAAACTCCTAATATAAAAGAAAAGAAAATTTTATTTGTACCTAAGTCTCAGGAGCAGGAGGATCATCAGCACACTGCACCATCATATCATCAACTAATACTGCATCACCCACACAACCTAAGGTCCCGAACCTCTATAGTAATGAGGAGTGTAGGGGTGACACTAGTTGGGAGGGGAGTGATGTAGAACCTAAACCATCTGGATGCAATAACATATCCATAAATGACATGCCATCAGTGCCAACATCCACCTGACCCAACCCACGCAAATACTCATAAAAAATGTCTAGGCCCTTAGTGGTGATGCGTACATCTCCAATCTGTATACTTGGCTCTCCAGCTGTAGAGTGATCTATGGGTGCATAGTGCTCTGCACTATGCTGTGCCTGACTAGTAGATGGTGTGTCCTATGTCGGTGGAACTATGGGACCCCGTGTAAGTGCAATGAAATCCCTGACTGAATGTATGGGGATCCTATGCGTGTCGGCAATATGAGAATAGGCTTGCAGGAGATCCTCCAAAAAGTAAAGGGCCATATCTAAAGTACTTGGATGACCCAATAGTGCTTGTATCTCTCCAGGCATAGAAAGACCTATAGCTCTATATGTCTCCTCACTCACACCTATAGTAGTACTAGACGAAGCCTCAAAAGATGATCTGGCTCTACTCGGTCTAGTCAAAATGTATCTGCCCACTAACTCTAAAGTGATGGATGTGGCTATAGAAGCAATCGATCTTATAATATCCACAACTCCCCTTTGAGAAGCAATGATGACTCTATCTGCAGTAGTAGCCATCGTCAGTGCCACTGCCAAAGTCCTCTCCCCAACTAGCTATCTACAAGGCTGCACAACTCGATCAACCCTATGATACTGATCACATTCTGCAACCCTACCAAGCCCCTGATGATAATATGATGGGATATCTAAATAGTTGACCCTGAGTCCCAAACAAAACTCAATGTACAACTGCTGTGCAAAATATAAAGGAATCTGGTCATTATTTGGATAATGATTGTGTGCTGCAAGATGTTAAGGGTAAATCATACATGCAATCTGAAATATCACACACCGTGTAACCTGATATGCCCTCACCACTCTCATCCCATCATAATGTGGGAAAACCTCTTGTTTGATGGTTTCCTTGGGGATGAGGCTCTAAACTGTCACCAAGGAAACATCACCTGAGACCTCCTCCCTCAACTCTCAAAAAATTGCCTCAACTACTTGAGGTGTGAAGGATGAGTGAGACCTCAATCTACTAGTCATAGTCTCCAAACTACTCAATATAGTAGCACACATATCTCTATACATACCATCCCCTGTAGACCTATGAATAGACTCTCTAAGTCAAGCTATCTCCGTATCAGCCATATGAAAAATAGTATGCATATCAGGAGTCTGAGGTGCACCTTGAGTGGCCATCTAGATACATCACATGTGAAAGCTAAGTGTTAATAATTAAGTACTTGATTACATGTTATAATTGCATGTAAAATGGAAACAAATATCTAAATATATAAAATTATAGGTCTTATTAGGTCACGTAAGTGGTCTTATTAGGTCTTAAGGGTCCTAAGATGCACTAATTAGGTCTTAAGGGGTCGTAGATAACATAAGAGGTCTTATTAGGTCTTAAGGGGTCATGGGTAACATAAGAGGTCCTAAGGTATAGATAAGACATCAATGGGTCATAGGACATCCTAGTATGTATTAATGAAACCTAACATGTACATCAATGGGTCATACCTAACTAACTTTAATATTTACTAAAAATACATGTACATAAGGGGTCATGGTTAACATAAGTGGTCCTAGAGTGTCTTAAGAAGTCATGGGTAACATAAGTGGTCTTATTAGGTCTTAAGGGTCCTAAGATGTACTAATTAGGTCTTAAGGGGTCGTAGATAACATAAGAGGTCTTATTAGGTCTTAAGGGGTTGTGGGTAACAGGTATAAATAAGACATCAATGGGTCATAGGACATCCTAGTATGTATTAATGAAACCTAACATGTACATCAATGGGTCATAGGACTAACTTTAATATTTACTAAAAATACGTGTACATAAGGGGTCGTGGGTAACATAAGTGGTCCTAGAGTGTCTTAAGGAGTCATGGGTAACATAAGTGGTCTTATTAGGTCTTAAGGGTCCTAAGATGTACTAATAAGGTCTTAAGGGGTTGTAGATAACATAAGAGGTCTTATTAGGTCTTAAGGGGTCGTAGATAACATAAAAGGTCTTATTAGGTCTTAAAATAGGTTCTAATTGAGTCTAATTACCTGTCCTAACATATAGATAAGAGTGTCTTAAGGGGTCGTGGGTAATATAAGTGGTCCTAGACTGTCTTAAGGGGTTGTGGGTAACATAAGTGGTTGTAAAGTCATAATTGGTTCTAATTGAGTCTAATTAGGTCCTAATTGGTTCTAATTGATTCTAATCGAGTCATAATTGGTTCTAATTAAGTCTAATTAGGTCCTAATTGGTTCTAATTGATTCTAATTGAGTCATAATTAGCTCTAATTGAGTCTAATTACCTATCCTAATTAGTTCTAATTGGTCATAATTGGTTCTAATTAGTCCTAATAGGTCTAATTGGGTCTAATTAGGTAGATAAGTGGGTCCTAAATTTTGTTCCTAATAGGTCCTAATTGGTCTTGGTACAGTTAGGTCTAGTTAAGTCTAATAGGTCCTAATAGGTCCTAATTGGTCTAGTTACCTGTCTAATTGGTCATAATAGGTCTATATAGGTTTAGTTAGGTCTATTTGGACCTAGTAGGTCCTAATACATCTAATTGGTCAGACTAATGTTGGTTAAAGACCTAATACATGTCTAATTGGTCCTAGTAGATCCTAGTTAGGTCTACTTGGTCCTAATAGGTCTAGTTAGGTCTTTAAGTAGAGAAACAACTTAGACATACCTTATTTCCTAATATGACCTAATGTGACCTATTAGGACCTAATATGACCTATAGTGTCTTAAGGGGTTGTGGATAATGTAAGTAGTCCTTGATTGTCTTAAGGGGTCATGGGTAACATAAGAGGTCCTAAGGTATAGATAAGAGTCATGGAGTGTCTTAAGGGGTCGTGGGTAACATAAAAGGTCCTAAGGGGTCCTAGGTTACATTAGTGGATCCTCATATGTATAATGGGCCTTCAAGATCTGAATAGGTCATATATGTCTTAAAATATCATAAGGGATGTATAATGGTCCAATAATATTAATGGGTCATAGATGTGATAAGTGGTCTAAGTGGTCCAAGGACATCCTAAGATTCTTTAATGGGTCTTGCGGGTACTAAGGTTTCATATTTGTTTTAAGATTTCATAAGGGATCCAAATAAGATTCCTAGAATTTTAATGGGTCATAGGTGCAATATAAGTGATCATAGACTATCTTAAGGGTGTTAGGAATTTTTCTTGTAGAGTCAAACTTGGCAAGGATATGGACTTAATTCTTAGTTCTAAGGGGATTCCAAGTTTCCAAGAAAAGCCTAATTAATGAGGATTGGATAAGATCCTCCTTCTTCTTTGAGCTCCACATGACTTAGGGGGGTGTTTCCTATGAATAAGTTGCTATGTTTCAAGTAAGCTCTTGATTTAGTGGATTAGGTCCTCACTACTATGCTATTAGTCTTTTAATTTCAATAGAACATTATCACTCTGCAGACAGTCCATAATATCCTAATGCAGAGAAACATAATGAAAACTATAAGTGTGGAAACATAATATAGTGGTGCTAAGATATTCATCCTTCTTATTTTTGTGAGTACTACTCAAGGAAGGGTAACCTTTTGATTCCCTCTTCAAGGAATCAAGAAAAGTGAACTGTATGATTTAGGTACAGTCCTGTCTATTTTGTGCAATAAACATAAAATGAAAATGTACTAGTAAATGATATGAAAGTTTCAATTTTCTTCTTAAAAGATATGAAAGACAAGATTATAAGAAACAAATAGTAAACTAGTGCCTTATCTAATGGGCAAGAGAAAATCAAATGCAAACCAACAAGATAATTTCAACAGAAATACAACAGTATGCCTTACATACTAACTGCAAATTCAAATAGGTTTCCTTACAAACTACTCTATTAACCACACAATGTTATCATCAACAATCCTTACAAATATATTTACTCTTCGAGATGAACTATGAGAATTTTAATTCTTTCCTTGAAAGAAACTCACAATCAATCAAGCAGGTTGCTTTACAACTGGTATATTTTAAATGCCTAACATATAAAACATATAAGAGTACAACATAAAATAAAAGAGACAATAACAAGATATGGTAGTAGTTGCAGTGTATTTGTATTAAAATTGACTTTCCAATTACATTAAAAAATCAATTACTCAGAAGGCCAGACACAAAATTTATAAGTATGCTTCAAAGCAATTTTTGTTTAGTTTCTATTATCTTCCAACCTCTAAAAAAAATGAGTCTAAAACTCTATATACACCTATGTTTCAACCATCTTGGAATTCTCTTATCAATGAGAATGCAACAAGCTTCGGATGGTTGAAAACCCTAACCCTAAAAACAAAAGAAACAAAACATAAAAGATAAAATACAATGTGCCCTCAGGCGGTGGAAAGACAAAATATCTTTTTGGACTTTTCTGTATCCTGGATCACTTGATAACTGACACCTTTGTCTGCAAGTCTTCATGATAGTTGCTTAGTT
Organism: Chamaecyparis obtusa; assembly: GCA_027943335.1. Lineage (NCBI taxonomy): Eukaryota > Viridiplantae > Streptophyta > Pinopsida > Cupressales > Cupressaceae > Chamaecyparis > Chamaecyparis obtusa. Next base: position 196,040 of record BSBK01000516.1, on the reverse strand, counting down.
TTTATGAGATATGGTGACCACCATTTTAGGCTAACCTACACCATTCTTAATGATAGCTTATCATCCCTGTATTTTAGGCTGAGGTGTCAAATCCTTGAGGTGTCTTCTTTACTCATCATCCAAGATATCCAAGTCAATTGTGGTAGACGCAACTTTCTTGGGCTTTGTGAATTCATCCCATGCAGTTACTTGCTCCTCTGAAGGCCAATTGAATTTTTGTACAAGTTGTAGCTATGCCTTTTGTCTTTCCCACTTGGCATCTGTTATGGCTTTGACATTTGTTATGAATTTCATCAGATTTGTCTCTACCTTTATTGCTTCATCCAAGCTTTTATTGAATCTCTCTAAATCCACATTATTGTCCTCACCTAAAAATGCTTCTTTTCTAGGCAGTAGAAGATCAGCATCCAATCTCCATTGATCAAGACTCTTTAAGGCTCAATCTTCATTCAAAATTGGGGGGTTAAATTTATTGGGGGAGTAGCTAAGCATGGCTATCTTAGCCTCAATCAGATTTGCCTTACCCTTAAAAATTGGTAATATGGCCTTTACTCTATCAATCTCCTCTCCAACTCTTATAACTAATTCTGGTATATTGCTACTCCCCAAAGATTGAGAAAAAATCAATCTTTTAAAAATTGGTGCCCTAACTGACCACACTGTATAGAAACCATTCAAAATTTGCACATAGTTTTTCACTTCCTTCTACAATTCTGGTAATTTACCATATGCATTATAAACTAGATCAAATTTATCTTTAATTGCAATTATCCTATGCTGCAAAATGTTCAATAGGGCCTGTAATATGGCTTCATTTTTCTCCTCACTTATTTTCTTTAGTTCTACTGCCACCTCCTCTTCTGTCATTGCTTGTATCATAGGTTTCTCTTAAGGTGCAAGGGCTACTACACGAATACTAACAAGATTTTCTTCTAAATCATTTGCATGTTTTTCTAGTTCTCTATTCCTCATTATTATTAAGTCTCTATCCTTTACCAGAGTACTATAATCTTCTAAAAGATCACCATACCTCTCTAATAGATTCTTGGTCTTATCTTCATTTAGCTTAGCAAATTGGGTCAGTACCTGAGAAATCTCTAGGTCCCCTGTATTGTGGATTGACCACACAATTTTATCTCCTTCCATTTTCTCTTTAACATTTAAAATATGTGGTTTTTTGTCCTTTGGATATAGACTCCACATGGCCAAGGCTTGATTTTTTGGGCTATACCCAAATCCTTTTATTATGTCTCCAACTTGCATTTTTGAAGACAGAGTGACATCCTCTTGTCTCTTTATTTGGTCAATTATGAAATCAGAATATAGACTCCACCCAGGCACCAGTAGCATATTGCTCTATTTTACCAATTTTCTAGCCTCATCTGGAGTAAGGTTCTCTACCTCTGGGTCATATTCCTTCAATTGCTGCAATGCCTCATCTAGCACTTGACCCTCCTCTATTATCTGTACACTAGATGCCACTTGTTGCTACTTGTGCCATATTAAAAAGCTTTTAAATTCTTTTGAATTGAAAAAATTTTCATCACTCAGGAAAGCATCTTGTTGAATTATTCTTTCATCTTGGCCGAGGGCCAAGGGCAACTCAACATTCTCAACTTCAAGTTTTCTTTTCCTTTCTTCTTCTCTCACCCTCTTTCTTATAATGTGGTGATGTTCACTAGTCCCTGTATAGAGGGCATTCACTCTATCTCTTTTCTTCTCAGAAGGCTCTCCAACCATTAGTGTATGCTTTTTCCTTTGAGGCTCTGCAATATCCTTAGAACTAGGCAACTCAGCAAGATCTACATTTTCTCTTTCTTCTTTAGGCCCTTCAGCCATTGGTTTTTTCCATAGTGGGTGGACTATATATAGGATAGCCACCATCACTATCTTCATCACATTTTGACTTTGAGTGGGCCTTTTTACCATGTTTGGTTTGATCAAGCTGGTCTTCCACAAGCATCATCAATGTTTGAAATTGAGCCATCATTTGCTCAAGTCTTTGAAAGTATGGTAGAGTGGGAAAGAATCCCCCAAATACCAGTCCTTGGTTTTTCAATTGTTTCTCAGCATTATACAATGTTTGCAATTGACTAATCCTCTTCTCCACCTCATTATCTTCAATAATATTTCTAATCACATCTTCCTCAGGGAACTCCGCATGCTGCTTATTGAAAGCAATGCTAGGCATGTAATATTGCCTAGCAACAACTATGAATCCTTCTGAGTCTACATATCTATACGAGGCTACAAACATGTGATAACTCTCTAACCAATCATTAACCCTATTGAGAGCTCCCTTTCCAATTGTGAGATAATGCACTCTAAAGTGCCTTGGTGTAAAGGTCCCTTTCCTATGGGAAGCTAGAAGATCCTTATCTGTCAACATCAATTGCCAGATAAACTCAAGAAAAGAAATTCTTGGTGGAACATAAAATGGGAGAAGATGGGGAGGCTGAGGGCATCTATAAACCCTAATCATTGTGTAACCTTTTTCATAATAGATATCTCCCCAGTTGTGGCCCTTAGTCCACTTATCAATAAATTGTTTAGGTCTCACCAATTGCAAAACTTTGGTGGACAATCTTGTGTAGTTGATTCCTAAACTTCGGAGAATTGGATACACAATCCAATTCTCAAATGCACCAAAATCATGCCTAGGGCAAGTAGGGCTCCAAATGCCTAACCAAAACTGCACTGGGTTAAGTTCTCCATTCCAAGTCATCTGAGGCTTGAGATCTTGCATGTTGATGAGATTGTAATTGAGATACACAATGAGGTGCATCAATAAGGATTAATGCATGAACTTGGTGGTGGTGCCAAATGCAAGATTCTTCAAAGAGAGTAAACCCTCATGCATCTTATTTATTACATAACCAATGTAGTCATATCCCCTATTCACTAGATGGTTCTAAGAATCCATCACCAACATTAGAATATCAGAGGTAATCCTCTCAAGGCATGCATCAACTCCTAAGACCTAGCATATCCCATATGCAATATATTTTATGTAAAACTTGAGGTCTTTGTACTGATAGGGAACTGGCCTAGCCATAGCTACAACATAATTTCTATTCTCTTTGGACATATGGCTCTTAATCTCCTTAGAGACTAACACAGCCTCTCTGACATAGCTATTGGCCTGAGCTTTTAGGTCAATTTCCATGGCCATTCAAATCTGAATTATGAATGCCCTCATGAAGGATTTTTGGTCTAGGGTTACAAGGGGAGAACCATCCTCCTTTCTAATGGTCTTAGACAAGGGATCATAACACCGAGACAGAGCAAGGAGTGCATCTACATCTATAAAAACCTCAAGAACAATCAATTTTGCCAACCCCGATGTCCAAAGGTTTGAGACCGGCACTGAACTATCATGATTTTTATAAAAATATGAAAACAAACACATGCCTGTGATTTCTAGAGTCTTTACATCTCTACAATAGGCTAAATCTTCACAAAATAATCATCACTAACCTTCTTATTCTGAGATGAACCTGGAAAGAGGGTGAGGAATTCATCTAAAAAGATCTCTTTCACTTTCTCTTTTGACCCTCGGCTATTGGAGACTCCACTTGTTCCCTGACTCATCCTATCTGAAATTCTAGAAACTCTCTGAAAAAATCACTGTTTGTACTGCAAGTCTAGAAAGTTCAAAAAACCTAGCACTATGTACTTCTTCGATATACTCCATAATTCACAAATGAGTGGCTTCTAACTATTTTATTCGAAAAAATTGAATGCGCCACCATTTTCTGACATTCAAAACTACCAAAAGGTCACTTCCACCATTACTGCACACGAATAGGGCTTCAATTTACTAGCCATAGCTCAAAAACTTCAAATTCAAACATTTAGCGACCTGGCGACTGAAGAAAAAGTCTCATAGTCATTTTATAATATTGGCACCTTCAAGTCATTTTGAGATCTAGTGACTAAGAGAAATCCTCATAGTCACTAGAAGTTTTCTCACTTTATGAATTCATTACAAGACTAAGCGATCACAAATTTTTTGATCTAGAGACTCAGCGACTATAGTCAATCAAATTTTGATTTTTTATTTGGAGATTACCCAACTATAGTCTACCTCTTAGTCGCAGGTGAAATATTTCTCATTACGAGATCACGCGACTAAGACCACCATCATTCTTTATTATGAGATTTGGTGACTACAAGAAAACTTTAAGTTTCGGAACACTTTTGACATTTCAAACTTCTTTCTCAGATATCCCAACCTGGCCATTTGGAGATTTGGCAACTGAAGGAAAGAAATCTTAATTTATCTTATTTGGAGATCTGGCAACTATAGTCTAGAGCCAGTTGCAGAAGAAAATTTATCTTCATGAGATTGCATGACTACTCATACATATACCTTTAATTATTTCATCATGAGACCTAGTGACTATAGTCTTTCTCACAATCATTGAAACTTTATCAATCTTTTAAAAACATTTAGTGATCACACATTTGGAGATCTAGTGATCAAGAGGACTTCTTGTAATCACTAAAGCTCTTGAATTTTCAACTTTTATTCTAAGATCTCGAGACCACTGTTGATCTTTTCCTTCTTTCCATCCTAAGGTCCATATTAAGTCATGAGAGATTTTCATAACTAACTGTTTGATTCAGTGACCTTGAGACTAACCGTTTCACTGAATCATTGGATGCTTAACCTTTGACTGCCAGGAACTTGAGACTTTGAGACTATACAGTCGCTAGATCATTAAAAACACTTAACCACTAGGCTTTAACCATTATACTCAACCTTAACTCAACCCAGGGAAATTTGGAGACTTAGCGACAAAAAGGGATTCGCTGAATCTGATAATCTTTCTCTAAACTGGGGTTAAATCCTAAGAACACATGACTAAAGAAATCTCTAAGTCATGAAGCATTTTATCTAACCATGGTTTCATTTGGAGACCTAGAGAAAACCTCAATTCTTGAAGTCGCTGAAAGATTTCTCAAACCATAGTTAAGTTCTAAGATTACACACCATCTGTTGATTAAATCCTCATCTTACAACTCATATTAAATCTCACAATCCTTTATCACTTAACCACTACATTTGGAGATTTGGAGACAACTGTGGTGCTGAATCATTGACCACCTAGAGGATGACCACCACCATTGGGAGATAACGCGACTATTGAAAATCTAAGTCATTGAATAAAAGAACTAACTGCATGAAGATGTTAGGAACAAGGTGTCTCAACCTTGGATAATTCCTATTCTTATTATTTGTTTTGTAAAATGTATTTCTTGCAAATAATGTTGATGTGTCAGCATCTTGAATTGTGTGTAAGGAGATCATGGCTAAAATGGTTATGACGGATTCCTATGACATGTAAGAGCTATGTTAGGAAGATTCAATGATAGGTGAAGACATGTGGAAACTGATAATCATGCTTGTAAGGAAGTCATTTGGCTTAGAAGATTGTGTTCTGATGTTGGTGTTGATGCAGAATAGATTACTATTTGGTGTGACAGTCAGAGCGCTATTTGCCTTGCGAAGAATCCAACTTTCCATGCCAGAACGAAGCACATTGATGTGTAGTTTCACTTTGTGAGAGATATGGTGGAAGATGGAAAGGTAAATTTGGAGAAGGTAGATACTATGAAGAATGTTGCAGATGCATTAATGAAACCAGTGGGCACTAAGAAGTTCAGATGGTGTTCACAGTCTATGGGCCTTTTGGCCTATAGCAGTTAGTTCTTGTTATGTTCCTGTTGCTCTTACAAGGTGTTCGACAAGTGGGAGAATGTTAGGAATAAGGTGTCTCAACCTTGGATAATTCCTATTCTTATTATTTGTTTTTTAAAATGTATTTCTTGCAAATAATATTGATGTGTCAGCATCTTGAATTGTGTGTAAGGAGATCATGGCTAAAACAGTTATGATGGATTCCTATGACCAGTAAGAGCTATGTCAGGAAGATTCAATGATAGGTGAAGACATGTGGCAACTAATAAATTTGAGTACTGTACACTTCCCCAATCGTGGGGTTCAGAGAATGGTAAAACCCTAATACATTTATCTTTGGGAGTAGCCCTAAAAGGTGAAGTGCATGATATATGCATTTTTTAGGGTTGCGAAGAGATGTGATGTGAGTGTATTGTTGGAACATTTTATGCTACCATGATTTTTATTCAAGGTTTTGAAATCTTCTGAAAGAACTTGCATTGCAAGTGTATTATAAGCTACAATAGTTTTGATCAATACATTGTGCAGGTTTTGGAGTGCTGGGGTTTTTACCGAAAGGTTTCCCTAGGGTATATCATTGTGTTATTCTCTATTTTTCTATATGCATGTTATGTGGTTGCAATATCTTTGTTAAAGTAGTTAACGAATCTGAAATTGTAAGGATTTAAAAGAATTTGCACAATACTTTCCTATAGAGATTAGTGTAGGAAGCTGTTTCCGCACTTGAGTTTCCTTACAGAAGATTTAGAGACTTGGAGAAAACTGTGAAAGAATATTTAGAGATTCAGCGACCAAAGAGAAAAGTCATAATCACTAAATAAAACATCACTTTAATAAATCATTCTGAGATCGCCCGACCAAAGGTAATTTCTATTTAGAGATCACGCGACTATAGTTGTTCTCTTAAAAATTTGTCACAGTAGTCGCTAGATCTTGAGAAAACATTATGAGATCACCCGACCAAAGGTAAACCACTAGGTCATTTAATAATAAGGAATATTCTAAAGCGCTTATGAGATCAGGTGACAAAGGCTTTCGGGCATTCGCTAGACATGAAAGAATATTTTGATTTCTTCAGGATATTGAGTGACTAAGAGGGGAACTTAAGGCACACATGCTCATTTCAACACTTAAGTGACCTGATAAAGTAACAAAGAAATAGAAAGTTGATGACCAAAACTAGGGCTTTTTTTAATTTTCAGAGACATTTAGACCTACCAAACCCTAAAGACTGCAATATTTTCAAAAATAATCTATCTTTTAGGGAAAAAATAAAAAAATGAGATTTCTAACCAATAGTGGATCTATCTAAGGATGTTAAAATGCAAGTTTGAACAAGAACCATAGATCTCTGGGATGCAGACCAAAAACCAAACTAACCTAGAACCAGAAAAGAAACACACAAGCTAAAGAAACACACCTATATAGAATTTACAAAAATATACATATTCATGAGAATCAAAAATTAATTGAAGAAAGGCTTCAAGAATTTCCCATGCACAAGCAACTCAAAAACTTCATCATCCATATTCTTCAACAAGTAGGAGTCTTTTCCAAAACTTTCATGAATCACAAAAGGACCAAGCCATAGTGATTCAAAATTTTTATGCTTCCCTTTATCTTCTACTCTCACATTCCATTGAAGTACTAAGTCATCTATTTTGAATTTTCTGGTAGTTGCTCTCTTGTCAAACAGGTACTTCATCTTCTATTGCAATTTGATGTTGCTCTTTTGACTTTCCCTTCTTAACTCATATAATTCAGTTAACTGCATGATCATGTCCTGCATTGGTTCTGAGACATCTAATTCTTCATCCTGAATAAACTTATAAATAGGAAGCAAGTTTTTTATGGGAAATCTTTCCTGTAAACCATAAACAAGCTCAAAGGGAGACTTCCCAGTAGCTTTCTTCACTATAATCCTATTTGCCCACAAGGCTAACTTCAACTTTGAATGTCAGGCTCTCTTATTTTTCTCAAGTGTTTTCTTCAAAATTGTCAGGATACTTTTGTTGCTAGATTCAGCCTGTCCATTTGCTTAAGGATGATAAGAAGATGAATAAGATGTCATGATTCCATTGTCTTTACAAAACTCTTTGAATTCATTCGATCTGAAACACATTGCATTATCTATGATCAATTTCATGGGGACACCAAATCTAGTCAAAATGTTTTCAAGCAAAAAGTCCATAACAATTTTACTTGTTGCCTTCTTTGTGGAGATGGCCTCTATCCATTTTGTAAAGTAATAAGTTGCAACAGGTATATAACTGTGTCCTCCACTAGACTTTTCTGCAAACTCGCCTATAAAATCCATTCCCCACATGGTAAATGGTGCTTCAATAATCATTGGGTTTAACAATAGTGCTCCTGAGTATTTTAATTTTGAAGAAAATTTTTGACAGGCTTCACACTTTTTAACAAACTAAAATGAATCTTTAAATAATGTAGGCCAAAAATAACTAGCCCTCAAGATCTTATGGGCAATAGTCTTTGCTGAATAATGACCTCCACAAACACCAGCATGCATTTCATTCAAAACCCTCTCTGCCTGACATTTATCAAGGCAAAACAACAAAACCCCATCCTTGTTTTTCCAATATAAGTCTCCTTGTATTAGTGTATATTTCTAAGCTTGTAGTTTTAGAGACCTCTTTTGGTTATTAGTCATATATTCTGGACATTTGGCAATCTTAATGAAATATACAATATCAGCATAATCTGATTGCAACTCAATACTTGTCACTATTTTATCTAAAATTCCTTCATTGTTAATTTGGACCAAATCCATATTTTCTTTAGTCATTAGTTTTTCCAGGCCTTGTCCTCTTACCAACTTGGTGATATGGATTTCTAAATTAAATTCTTGAATCTTGGTGATCCACTTGCATCTCTTACCAGTAACTTCAGACTGTGTGAGGGCATCTTTAACTATAGCATGAGGGACATATGTAATGACCTTAGCACAAACTAGATAAGGTCTAAAATATTTTTCTACCTCTACCAATGTATAAGCCTATTTCTTCATCATTTCATAGTTTAATTCAGTAGCCTGCAAAGACTTACTGAAAAATGCAATTGGATGCTCAAAACCTTCTTCCTCTTTCTGTAATAATACAACAGCAATAGTGTGAAATGATGCAAAAGAAAAAAGTGAAAAAGTCTTAGTATAGTTAGGAGACCTTAGTACAGGTGCTTCTTGGACTACTTCTTTAATTTTATCAAATGCACCTTGAGCTTCTGTAGTCCACTGAAACTTGACATCCTTCTTAAGCAATTTTACTATGGGTTTAACAATTTTAGCAAAATTTACAATGAATCTCCTAACAAAATTGATCTTTCGTAAAAAGGATTGCACACCTTTAAGATTTTTGGGTGTAGAGACTTTCTTGATAGCTTCAACCCTCTCTAGATCAATTCTAATTCCTTCCTTTGATTCTATGTGTCCCAATAATTTTCCCTCTTTGACTGCAAAGTTACACTTTTTGGGATTCAAAGACACACCATACTCTAAAGCTTTAACAAAAAAAATTTCCAAATGTGAGCAGTGATCAATAGCACATTTAGAATAAGCAATTAGATCATCCTGGTATACAACCATAAACAAGTCTATATATTCTTTGAAAGCAACATCCATAGCTCTTTGAAAATTTTCTCTAGCATTTCTGAGACCGAATGGCATTCTAACATATACATAGGTTCCCCAAGGTGTAGTAAATGTTGTTTTAAATTGTTCAGATTCCTTCACTAACACTTGATTATACCCAAAGAAACCATCCATCATGGACAGTAATTCACATCCAGTAACCTTATGCAACATTGCTTCCATATTGGGTAGAGAATAGCTATCTTTCAATGATGCAACATTTAAATTTCTAAAGTCCATACACAATCTAATATCCCCATTTTTCTTCCTGACAGGGACTAGGTTAGATACCCAAGTAGAATGCCTTATAGGCTGGATTATTCCTGCATCACTCAACTTGACTAATTCTTGTTGCATTTTAGGGGCCAATAGGGGATTAATTGGTCTTTGCTTCTGTCTAAATGGTCTAACCTCATCCTTCAATGGGATTTCATGTTGAAACAAATCTTCCCTATAAGCTTTCAAGTCATCATATGACCATGCAAAGACATGCTTATACCTGTATGCACCCTAAAATGGTCGCCTAGACTTTGGGCCCCATTTCTACAATTTATCAAATCCCTGAATCAATATTTTCAAATATCAACAATATCAATTATATCAATTTTTTTGATCAAATCATAATCAATTCAATATTTCCTAAAGTTTGAGCCTTATTTAATTTAAAAGAGAAAAAATAAAAATCTTATTTAATTAAGAGAACATGCTCCCTTTTAATTAATTAAAAATATCTTTTAATTAAATAATAAAATCACTTTATCCTAAGCCTTTATTTAATTAAAAGGAATTTCCTCCCCTTTTATTTAAATAAAAAAATTTCCACTTTTCTTCTTATCCTATGTTCCACAAATAAAGCATTATTCTTATTTTATAAAAAAAAGAAAAAGCACTTTTTGTCTCATATGGACATAAAGTCAACTCCTATTTTCCTATTGGAGGATATTTGTGCACAAGGATCAAGCTTCTTTTTTTCTCCACCGTTGATTAAGTATTTTGCCTCTTAATCTCAATGGTCCATTCCTTTTCATTTCCTATAAAAGAAGAGCTCTCTTCCTCATTTTCATATCTTAAGTTTTCATGCTAATATTATGCTGCAGGTTTTCTAGGTCATTTGGAGCTCTTTGAAGACATTCTACATCCAAGCTTTGAAGACTTGTTATTGCATTTCATTGTAGTTTCATATTTCCTTTCTTAGTTGCATTATCATGGCATATTAGCTTAGATTTCCTTTTATGCAATAGATTAACTTGCATTGTCATATAGATTTGCATTGCATTGCATACATTTGGTTTCATTGGCGATATTGGCATTGTTGCCCTTGTTTTTATTGTGAATCTCTTATTGTGTGGTTGACTAGCAAGGTCATGAGTTTATAGCTCTAGCTGAGAGCAATTTTACAAATCTTGCAACTCCATGCATAGAGAGCTATGGATCGATTTGTGAGGGCTCATTCTTGAGTTTTCTTGCATGTACGGATTCATAGAAGTGTGGTCACATTTTCACCATATAGTTTTTGGCACCCATTGTGGGGCAACCCACTTTTACATGCTGGTTTTGATTATTTTTGGAGCTAACCCTTATGCAGATTTGTTTGGAGATGGAAAATCCTAGATTTTTAAAGATTTGATCATATCTCCCAAACAGCTTGGTTTTTTGGTTTGAAAATGTTTTTATAGGTTGGCAACATATCAGAGAAGCTACAAAAAAAAATTTAGAATTTTCGGAGGTGAGTTGTAGTTTTTATGATTTTTCCTTGATTTTTCATAAAAAATCAATTTTTGGTGCAAATCAGTGTATTTTTCAGAAATTTTTACATTTCTAGAAAGGTATTGGAATTCTATAGGGGGTCCATTCACTGTGTTTTTTATTTAGAAATCATATCATAGCTCATTTCATCAATTTATAAAAACTAGTCTATTTTGGTAAAATGGGTCGCTAGGGCACAAATAAAGAGATTTTTCTAAAATTTTTACATTTTTGAAAAGCTCTCTATTTTTTGATAGAGATCTCTTTTCCTCATTTTGGGTTTGGGGTTCGAATTCATGTGGTAAAAATCAGATCTTGTTGACTAGGTCAAATGCAAAAAAAAAAAAATTTTGTGATGGGTATGCACTTATTTTTCATTGTTCATTGCATGATATGACTTATCATTTGGATTATTTTCTAGTTATCATTGCTCCTAACAATTAATTTTTAGATCTAACCCTAGGGTTTGCATAAGTTGGATATACATTGCATATCTTGTTTGCTTGTTTTCTTGTCTTGTTTATTTGAAAGTGCTCTTGCTTTCATGGAAAATGCTTAAAACAAAGCGTTGGACTTGAGGTACTTTGTTCCATCTCTACAACATTTAGATTTTGGGATTAAAATTAAACCTCTCATGTGTTTGGCTTGAGTGTTTTACATGCTTTTATAGAACACATTTCAATTGATGCTCTTAATGAGAAATGAATGAACATAGATTTACTTTCATACAAGTTTGTGTAAGTGAATTCTTGTGTTTAAACCTTAAGTAATTCTTGGTTCCAATATCAAATATCTCATTGAGTGATTGAGGGAATGGATTCATTCCTTGTTTACATAGGTAGTTAAATGCACCACTTTGTGGACTCACTCTATGTTTACTTGGAAAGTTAAATATTTCATTGTTCAACCCTTTTTCATTTGTGAGTAGTATTGATTAGCAGTCTTAGATTACTTGTGATTGATCTAGATTGCTATCTTGGGTTATTGGACTTGCTAATCCACCGGCTCCTCATTTCTGCCCCGTGGTTGCAAGATCAACGCCACATTAAAGGGGAGGGGTCTATAGGAAAGAAGCATTAATTGCTCCACTAGGCAACCCTTTTGTGCTTTTTGGAACTCACTTGTTTTCTAAGGTGTGGACTCACTTTGAGTTGATGTGAGGAGTTAAATGTTCCACTTTTGGGCTCACTTTTAGTTGATGTGAGGAGTTAAATATTTCACTTTTGGACTCACTTTGAGTTGGTGTGAAGAGTTAAATGTTCCACTTTTGGACTCACTTTGAGTTGGTGTGAAGAGTTAAATGTTCCACTTTTGGACTCACTTTGAGTTGGTGTGAAGAGTTAAATGTTCCACTTTTGGACTCACTTTGAGTTTGTGTGAAGGGTTAAGTGTTCCACTTTTTGGACTCACTTCACATTCTCTTGAAGGGTTAAATGTTCCACTTTTGGATTCGCTTCACATTCTCTTGAAGGGTTAAATGTTCCACTTTTGGACTCACTTCACATTCTCTTGAAGAGTTAAATGTTCCACTTTTGGACTCGCTTCACATTATCTTAAAGGGTTAAATGTTCCACTTTTGGACTTGCTTCGCATTCACTTGAAGGGTTAAGTGTCCCACTTTTGGACTCACTTCGCATTTACTTAAAGAGTTACGTGTTCCACCTTTAGTGCTTTAAATACTTTTGATAGTAAATTACTTAATTTTATTTTTAGAAGGCCTGCTTGGGGACACACCACCTCAAGGGACGACCTTAACTCCTGTGTTCTGACGAAGTATAAATAGCGGTTGGTGAATCGAAAGACACCTCTCTTGGGAATTGAGTTTGATATCACTCTTGGCTAAGCCTCAAAGAACTTTATACTTTTGAGAAGTGAAGGAGGAGATTTGGGTTACCATCTCCCTCCAGCTGTGTGATTTTGGATTCTTCTCATCTATGGATTTGGGCCTCACATACCTTGCGTATATCAAGGACTCCTTTTAGAAATCCACGTATATCCTTGTAGACAACTTGTTAGGGTGTTGTTATGTTCTATGTTCCTGCTAAAACATTTTCAAGAACATACACAAGTAGAACCTTTAAGGAGTACAAATACTAAGTCACTATACTTGTTCATGCACAAGGTTGCTTTGTCCCTTTCTCATTGCTTGAAGACTATTTGCTTGAACTCCCTGGTTGCTATTCTATGTGCTTGATCATCATTGCAAAATATTTTGAAAGATCTATTTGGAATATTGAAACTGAGTTCCATCCTACTGTAGTGAGTTCTCCTTAGAAGCTTGGTCTTCCTTGGTCAGTCCAGGTCAGATCCTAAGTGCTGTCATGTTGCTCAACATCTCAATGAACGTTATGGTATCAATTGCATAAGATGAATCTTAGTCTTCTTCTTCCTTCTCCATTTCCCATGTTCTTCTAAAGTCTTTTATTCCCATGGGAAATTCTTCTTCTTGATTCTTTTCCTCTTATTTTCTAGTCTACCTTCTTCTATTCATCTATTCATTTCTTCTACATTTGATTCCTCCTCTTCTATAACCATGAATCTTGACTATCTGATTTTGGAACCTTTATTAAGAATAGATGATCTTGAGCTCATTGACATATTCAAAAAGTGTTGTTCCTCCAAATTTCTCATGAGTGACAAATTTATGACAAAAATAAAAGAAAAATCGATTAAATCAGACGCCTTTTCTAGAATCATAATCATGATCTCATCCAAATATTCTTCATCTTCTAAATCTTATCACAATTCTTCTAAAAACTATTCACATTCTTCATCTTCCAAATCTTATCATGACTCTTCTAAACATTATTTGAATTCCTCATTATCCAAGTCCTCTTCCTATACTAAGTCTTTATATTCCTCTTCTTCACAATCTTGTTCTTCTTCTACTTCTCCCAAGAATCTTACTTCTCTTCAGAAGACATACCATAATGAGCAATGTGATAGTCCTTATGATACCTCTTCCATGAAGAGTGGTCCACACCTACCTATGATGACTATGATGACTATGACAATGGACAATGTAGTGATACCTATGACACCTCTATTCGTAAGAGTCCTCCTAGTCGTGTCCTTGTGCTTACTAGAAATAGGTCCTCATATTGGAAAGATCATGATGGTGATCTGTATGATTCAGATTTTGAAAGAAACTTTGATGATTTTTGTGAACAATACTTTGATTATGATCCATCTACTACTGTTGAGGACTATAAAATGCACCATGCTAATTTGAAACGTAAATATTATAAGAATCCTTCCTCTAGGAGCTCTCATGCTGAAAATAAAGATTGCACTCTCAAGAAAGATCATATTAATGTTGAACCTTTGTCTTGTGATGGTTCCCTTCCATCCCCTACTTCCTCCAATACCCACACACTTCCTAAAGCTTCTGAGTCTTCCAAATCTTTCATAAGTCCTTCATCCAACAAAGATCCTAATACTTTTCATTCGGTTCCCTATAGTTATCCTCAAGGGTTACATCTTAAAGAAACTCTAGCTAATCTTCCCTTAGTTGTGAATACTTCCAATAGTGCTAAACCTAAAGAGCCTAAGCCTCTATGTGCTATAATGCCTACTTCAGCTAGTCCTTCACTATCTCCTCCAAAGTCTTCCATACAAATCCAACATGCTTCCTTGTCCTTAGAAGTGGCTCCATCTCAAGAGGACTCTAAAAATGATTAAAAAAAAAGAACATAAAGAAAGATCAAGATCAAGGACCCTCCATATCATCCAATTCTCTTCATGATGTATCTCCTCCATTTCATGGTTCTTTTGATCCTCTACACTCTTCCGCATTCATTCCACCATCTCCTAAGCAAGATCAAGCTACTACTTACACCATTGAGCTTATTTATAATCAAAATAACCTTACAACACTTGCGCTTTCCAAAGATGATACTTCCATTAAGGTTATTGAAAATAGTGTTGTTACTTCCAATGTTAAGCCTATTGAAAATCAAGAAACAAATTATGCACTGGTGTTATCCAAAGGTCCTTGTCAAGATCAAAATCTTCCATCTTCTTATTCTATCGCTCCATGCTCACTTCCGCTTTCTACTATTCCTAAGTCTTTGCAAGCTTTGAACAATCCTATCAAAGAAGATGCTCCTATTCAAGATGTCCATAATTCTATTAAAAATTCCAATGCTCACTCCAAAGATGCTGATATCCTTGGTTGGCATATAGATGTTGATGAACTTATTGATTATCCTTTTGCATCTTCCACTTCCATCCTTGGACCTCTCCCACCACTACTAAGGGCTTCACGTCTTCCTTCCATTTTGGGCCCTTATGTCCCTTCACTTTCCCCTCCTAATTCTCCTAATTCATCATCCATCTTGGGTCATTACATCCCTCCATCTCCTATCTTCCCTCAAGATCAACATAGATGAATACCCTTGAATCATTTTCATCCATCCACCCATCTAAACCATTCGTATTTTTCTTCTTCTTCCACAAGTCCCAAGTCTTTTGGAAGTAACTTGAATGTTCAATACAAGAAAAAGAACCAATACAAGAATTCATCAAAAAAAGAAGATCACCATGTCTCCTCTAATCGACATGGGCACATGAAGTCAAAAGAGATATCTAAGAAGAAAAATACAAGACAAGTATGGGTTCCAAAATCCATCATTGAAGATATTATCTCTAAATCATCCAAAGGAAATAAAAAGCCTAAGGCTATATGGATTCCAAAGTCTCTCTTGAAAGAGTCTCATGTTGAACAAAAATTAAAGTTGACATTCAAGCTTCCAAAGGCTTCCACTTCATTTTCTTCCAAAAATATTTTTCAATTCCATGTGCCTGAACCACAACCTCTGCTAAACATTCACCATATTCCTTCATGTTTTCCTTCATTCAAGTTCCCTCCATCCTCTCGCCACCCTTCAAGGTGTGTTGATGTTGATCTTGCCTTCCTTTTCATCTACCCTTTCACAATCCTTCCATTCATTATCCTTCTACCTTCTATCATTTTTCTTTATTTGCCTATTCCTCTTATCTTCCAACCTCACTCGCTTTATATAAAGCCTTATCCTCCATTTTTTCTCTTTCATCTTCCTTTCCCTATCAACATCTTTGAGCATATCATTTTGAATTCTAGGCATATCGTCGTTTATCCTTTCAAGGAGCATTATGTAAAAAGCTTGCTTTCTTCCAAAAAATTCAAAAATTCAAAAAAATAGAAAAATGAAAAAATGAAAAAATAAAAGAAAAAGTGAAAAAAATAGAGAATGTGCCTTGGTGAAAATCTAGAAACAGGCGCCTTCGTAGCAAAAGTAAAGAGAAATAAATTCATCCTATGGTGAAAACCACTCCCTTGTGGCACCTTGGATAAGTACCGTGATAAAAACTTGGTAATCAGACATCATGTGTAGTTCTTCTACATTATTTCATCCATTCCATTTTCTTATCTTTGATCTTGACAATCTTGGCTTATACATGAATATTTGGCTATTTTGTGGGCTATCTTACGATGATATTGCTTTCATTCCATTCATGTTTAGCCTTCATATTTATTTTCCTCCCTTCATTCTAGCCTTATGCTATCATTTTCCCCTTTGGTCTTGATCTAATAAAAAAAAAGTAAAACACGATGCTATGAAGCCTCTTGACATGTCTACTACTTTGGACTACATCCTTCCTTCTTTTGCAGTGCGCTTTTGTGACTTATCCTATGCTGGCCTTTCATTGCTTGTCCAAATGTGCTTTACATGACATTTTTTTCCCTAGCCTGGGTACTCTTGAGGAGTTTGACCTTGAGGATTTCTTCCCTTCATTCTCCTTCATTCTCATGTCTTCCATCTCTTCCACCAGCTTGCTTATCCCTCTTGTCCTCCACATTGCTAGACATTGGGACTGCATGATGTGATCTTGCTTAAAGAGTTTGATGCCTATTTAGTATGGGGGCATCCTTTGTACATATCTTATATGATCCTGAAAAAATACCAAAAAAATTGATATATGATGCTGAAAAAATCTTAAAAAGCATAAAAAGTCCTGAAAAAAATACAAAAAAAAATCAAAAAAATTCAAAAATTCAAAAAAATTAGCAAAAGTGCCTTGGTGAAAACTTGGTAACAGGTGCCTTGGTAGCAAAAAAAGAAAAAAAAAAGAAAAAAAAAATTGCAATAAATCCAAGTGGTGAAAACCTGGAAACAGGTGCTACTTGAGGCCTTTTGCACCCCTATTTCTTAGCATGCATCCTCGACACTGAGCCTTTCTCCATCATGCCTTGACCTTATTTGACTTGGTCTGGAATTGGTCTTTATCTTTGTCTAGGGGGCATAACTGTTAGCATTTGGTCCTTTAGGTGCATTTGTCTCTTGAGGCATTTCACAAACAGGTGTTTTTCAACACCAACCCAAACAGTGTTTTTGAACACTACCCTTGCATCAAGTGTTTCTTAACACTTATCAGATGTCTTGCCCAACAGTCTAGTATGATGTGACATCACTCATTAGAAAATTTGATCCTCAAAGTTTGACTCTATGACCAACACACATGCACTTAAACAATCAACTCACTTGAGATACGTTGACTTTATTTTTCTTTGTGTGCTGTCTATGAGGATTTCTTTGATGAGTGGTCTCTCACTGAGAAGTTTCCGATGATGCATAGCTAGAAGACTGAGGGTATGAGAACATGTTTTATTTATTTATCTGCTTGTGGGTGTATTTTGTTGGTCCTAATTGTCATGAGCATTTATGCTGGTCTTACTTGACACTATGGATTGACAAGATACTATCCTTGACTATTTTGTGAGTGCATGCTTCTAGCTATCCTGACTTTCATGTGTCTTGATACAAGCATAATCTTGCCATATCAAACTTAGGTGATCTCACTGAATTAGTCATCTTGACCTCCATGTCTTTGATGCCTAGGTGAGATTTCCACATTTCTACCTGATAAAGATCATATTCATATCCACATAGTTATGCTAGTGTGCATTGTATGATCTTACGATGCTACCAATAACGCTCGATGATGATAATTAGATGTCTATCAGTGTTGTGACCTTGCAAGTCAACCACTTTCATAGTAGCTTGTATTCTTAGGTTCATCATAGTTTAGTTTTTACATCTTGCATAGGGAGAGAGCTCTCATTTTTATCATCTATGGACTAGTTGGTCAACTGTGCTCATTTTCTGATTCTTCTTGATCATATCTTTCATTTCTGGTCTTTCATATCACATAATTTTCTATCCATTTTCAGATTTGAAATCGAAATCTGATTCACGTTTCTAAGTTCTCTCATTCTTCTACAAAGTTGACTGACCTTTTGAGGCATAATTCTTTGATCTTTGATGGAATTTCTTCCTTTCCATGTCTTCCAAACTTCTAGTCTTTCATTCACCCCTTTTGCTTCCTCTCTCTGAGGTTTGACTTAATTTTTATCCTATACCTTTCCCAGTCAAACCTAGTCAACCTAGGGCATATCTTCACTATTTGATGGTTATCTTATCATGCTCCATCCTTCGATTATGATTTATTGTGACTTGATCAGGTTTATCAATTTGTTATTCTCCTCTATCTAATTTTGATTTCGATTCCGAGGGGGCAGTACCTATCAGCTTTAATCTTTGATTTAGCTTTATCATTCAGCTTAGCTTGAGATTCTTATGTTGAAACTTGATTATCACCTAGCAATGATGGTGGTGATTTTGTCTTTCAATTTTTATCTCCTATTTTTTCAGACTTGATTATTGCCTAGCAGCGAGGGTGATAGTTTTGTCTAAGGCTTGATTTGCACCTAGCAGCGATGGTGTTGGTCTTGTCTTTTGCTTATCTTTGTCCTGATGTGTTCCCAAAATGAACACACATCTGGGTTGTTTTTTGATCCCAAATCGATCTCACATTTCAATTCTTCTTTGACTGCATGTGTTCCCAAATCAATCACACATTAGTCAAAGAGGGGCAAATGTATGCACCCTAAAATGGTCGCCTAGACTTTGGGCCCCATTTCTGCAATTTATCAAATCCCTGAATCAATATTTTCAAATATCAATTATATCAATTTCCTTGATCAAATCATAATCAATTCAATATTTCCTAAGGTTTCAGCCTTATTTAATTTAAAAGAGAAAAAATAAAAATATTATTTAATTAAGAGAACATGCTCCTTTTTAATTAATTAAAAATCTCTTTTAATTAAATAATAAAATCACTTTATCTTAAGCCTTTATTTAATTAAAAGGAATTTCCTCCCATTTTATTTAAATAAAAAAAATTTCACTTTTCTTCTTAACCTATGTTGCACAAATAAAGCATTATTCTTATTTTATAAAAAAGGGAAAAAACACTTTTTGTCTCATGTAGACATAAAGTCAACTCCTATTTTCTTATTGGAGGATATTTGTGGGCAAGGATCAAGCTTCTTTTTTTCTCCACCGTTGATTAAGTCTTTTGCCTCTTAATCTCAATGGTCCATTCCTTTTCATTTCCTATAAAAGAAGAGCTCTCTTCCTCATTTTCATATCTTAGGTTTTCATGCTAATGTTATGCTACAAGTTTTTTAGGTCATTTGGAGCTCTTTGAAGACATTCTACATCCAAGATTTGAAGACTTGTTATTTCATTTCATTTTAGTTGCATATTTCCTTTCTTAGTTGCATTATCATGGCATATTAGCTTAGATTTCCTTTTATGCAATAGATTAACTTGCATTGTTATATAGATTTGTATTGCAGTGCATACATTTGGTTTCATTGGAGATATTGGCATTGTTGCCCTTATTTTTATTGTGAATCTCTCATTGTGTGGTTGACTAGCAAGGTCATGAGTTTATAGCTCTAGCTAAGAGCAATTTTACAAATCTTGCAACTCCATGCATAGAGAGCTATGGATCGATTTGTGAGGGCTCATTCTTGATTTTTCTTGCATGTAAGGATTCATAGAAGTGTGGTCACATTTTCACCATACAATACCTTCTTAATAATTTAATCAAGTTGGTTCTTATGTGAAGATCTAGTCCCTTCCCAATATAAAATTTCTGAGGGGCACTGTGTGATCCTAGATTTATTTCCTCTAGTTCTTCTATCTTAGCATTACTTGTTTTTAACATCTAATCATCTTGACTACTGTATACTACTTTCAACTCAATTAAACCCTTAGGGATATGATTTGAACTCAACTGGATTATCTCATTTCCCAAAACCATATCCTTACCATCTATGTCTTCAACCAAAGCATTACAATCTATGAGTTGATCCTCATAAAGGTCAAGACAGTGAATAAACTTTAGGATATCAAGGTCATCTTCAAAGACTTGCCAATTATAGACATTGTCTGGGACTAATGGCCTAATTTTTATCTCAACTATTGATACCCCAAGAAAAGTTGAATCATCCTTTTTCAAAGCAACATTGGCCAAAAAATCATCCATTATGTTCTTGGATCTTTCTACCCAATTAATGTTAAAAGCATCAAATAGCTCAATCTAATCCCAAATAGCATGCTTATACATCTTTAGTCTATCATTCTTTACTGCATATTTGGATCTTACTTGTGCAACCATGAGTTCAGAATCACCATAAACACTTGAACATTTTATTCCATGCCTCAAAGCAATATTCAATCCTCAAGACAATGCTTCATATTCTGCAGTATTATTTGTGCATTGAAAAGTTAACAGGAATGAATACTTGAAAGTGGTACCTGATGGAGATATGAATAGAACTCCAGCACCAAAACCTTCCTTTGAACAACCTCCATCAAAATACATTTTCCACAATCCATCTTGCTATTTTTTTAGTTCTGCAACTAATGGATCTATCTCTTCCACTAGTGGGACAATTTCTTCTAATCTGAAATTTTCCATGTCAACATCCACACAACAATTTAAATGATCATCATTTATTTCAATCATATTTGGAGCTCTATTTTCTCTAGAAACCTTGACATTATCACCATCAATGTTGAAAGTTGCAAAAGAAAGATCACACTGTATACTGCCCCCCATTGAAGCACTCCATTTTCTTGACAACAACATTCCATACTGAGGTGGAATGTCAACCACTAACACACTCATAGTTAACAACTTACAAGGATATGCCTCAAGTATATAGGGTAGTGCCTTTATAGTACCAATAACTGACACCTCTCTAGAATCCATAGCTTGACACCTTCCATGAGGTGTATCAACTTTCAAACCTAAAGACTTCATAATTTCTACTAGCATGATAGTGTTGGAAGCTCCAGAATCTATCATGCAATTCTTGAGATGCTTTTCATTTAAAATCAAAGTTAGAAAGAAAGGATCAATTGTTCCAGGTACAGTATGAACAACATTGGTATCCAAATAGATTTGAGGGATCTCTGAGATAATCTCTCCATTTTGATTTGTACTGACATCTTCAGACACCTTTATTTTTTCAGGTTTGTCATGGTTTTGAGTGTCAATGTTGGCAACACCATTTACCCAACTTAGAGCCTTCTCTTTATGTTCCTCTATTCTCATCATTTCTAATAAAGGGACTTTGACAGTGATTTGTGACAATAATTTTCTCATGTCAATGGAAACATACTTTGAATTTGTAACATCTTGCTTAATGACAATGACTTCTTTATTTTCTTCATGTACAATCAGATTAGGACTCTCTTTGCTTTGAATTTTTACTTCCTTTTGCAAAGAGGACATAGTATGTACAAGAGGCTTGGTTTTTACTTTGTAAGCAACGGTTGGCTTGGTGAAGGTGACATTTTTCTTCACTTTGGTTTTGTTGACAACTTCAGTAGCCTTTTTCTTATCTTGGACTTGTTTTTCATCCCTCTCTATTTTCTTGATGAAAATTTCAGCAGGTCTTCCACTTGGACTACCTACCACTCTATTCCTTAAGTTGTAATTCCTCTTAGCTTGAGTGACCATGTCTGCTATTATCTAAGTAATTTCTTCATCAGATGGTCTCCTTAGGACAAAAAATTCTTCATCTTTTGAAGTGTTACACTTAACGTTATCCAAATGACTATCTTCTTGATTAGAGAAAACTTGCTAATGGAAAATCTCATTTCTAGCTTGAGAACTATAAACATCCTGACTTTCATCCTCCTCTATAGAGTCTAATTCATCACAAATGTAGGAAGTGGTCATACCACAACCTTCATCATCATAGAATTCTTCCTTACTAATTTCTTTTTCACTGTCTGTAGAAACATTTTGGGCAATTGCACAATAGTAGGGATCATGTGGTGATTGGCAAACAACACACCAAGGCACCTCATCAATCATGTTTACTATATTTCTGTGCAAAGCGTCTAGGGTCTTATCATTTGGTTTATCTTTTCTTTTAGGAAGAACTGGCTTCCCATCTTTCCATTGAGTATTATAAGGATAGTTCTGCATTCTAGGAAATTTGTTAAAGTTATTGAAAGAAGGTCTATCATTTTCTGGTACTCTATTGTTTCTTGTTTCACCAAGCTTCAAATCTTTTATTGCTTTAAAGATTTGCTTTAGATTATCTTCATCTTTTGGTTTTGTATCAAGTTTCCTAGGTTCCTTTTTGTTTGGGACTGGAGGCTTATAATCCTCCCTTCTTCCCAACTTCCCTGATATCCTTCTATTGCTTTCTATATTGATAGCCAATTTATAAGCTTCTGCAATATTTCTAGGGTTCTTATCTCTCAAAAGGTATCCCATTTTTTAATCAAAAGCATTCAGGTATGTGACCAAACAAATCTTGTCATCTAGTCTGATAACCTGCAATAATTTGTGCATAGCTTTCTGAAATCTGACATTGATCTCAACAACACCCTCATTCGGGTTCTTTTTGATATTGTTAAACTCATTAAGCATCAAAGCTTCATTGGTTTTATCACCATATTGTTCTTTGAAGAAATGCCTGAACTAATCCCATGAACATATGCTAGCATGAAGTAAATTTTTAAACCAATCTCTAGCATCCCCGGTCAGAGATTGAACAAAAAGCTTCATGATCACATCATCAGGTTCAATGTTGTAGTCATCTATCACATCAATCAGACTTTTCAAGTGTTCCTCACAAGTGACAGCATTGCTTCTAGTGAACTTAGGGAGCTTCTTCCTAATTTCATCAGGGATGGGATTTGGGTAACCAAGAATCCCAATAAAAACCAATTGCTTATGTCTCTCATGTATGGATCCTATCTGAGATGGGCCAACACCAAAAGATGTGGATGTTTAATTATTTAAAATAGTAGAAGTTTTGGGCATGCCCATAGTTTTGGCAGTATTCAACACATTTTCTCCTTGTGCTTGAGAAGTGGAAAGAGTATTGGTAGGTCCAGAAGATTGCATAAGGAAGTCAATCTTTCTTTTCATTTCAGCTATAGTGGCTTCAAGTTCTTCCTTTTCTAACTCCTTTGCCAATAACTCTTGTTATCTTTTGGCCTTTTCTAGGTCAGCATCTAATCTTGTTACTTGATCAAGAGGCTTGCTGGCAACATTTGATTCATTTATTGTAATCCCTACAGCCTTTTGTTTACCTTTATCTCTAGGATTTCTTATTTCATAGGTTTGCTAGACAATAGGCTACTCTTGTGTTTTCTCAGTCATAGGAACATGATTGAAGGCTTCAACATCTAATAATTATTTTCTTAGTTGTTATGCTCTGATCATAGCATGCCTAATCTTTTCTTCCTTTTCTTTCTCTCTTCTTTGCCTTATTTGAATTTTCTCTTGGATCCTTCTCTCTAATTCAAATACTTCTTCAAAAAATTCCTGTGAATTAGGAAGGGTTGTTTCAAATGATGATTGTTGGGCATGGGTCTCTTCTTGGTCATTTTCTGAAGCATTTGTGCCTTGCGGAGGAGTAAGATTCATTCTACTCCTACTCTAACTTAAAGATCTGAGGGGATTATTAGGGATTGTCCTCCTAAAATGCCTGGACTTTTTTGCATCTATCTCAGTAGGAGAATAATAGTCTTCATATTGATTAAGCCCTAAGTCAATTTCTTCCTCATACTCTGATGCATTTCCTTCTTGATTTGTTGGGGCAGAGTCCTCATGTCTCACATTTCCTTTTTGTTTCCATGTTAAGGACACATCACTTGTACCTTTATCCTTTCTCATTTGCCTAGATGTGTTTGGGATTCCACCTTCCAAATTTGCTTCTGGGTGATCCTTTTTCCAGGCTCTAGTGTTTCTCATACTCATTATGATTTTTAGACTTCAACTACACTAGTGCAAAGATTTGTAAGAGTCGCCACCCAACTTATTTGGGAATGTTGTTTAAGATATGAATACTAATGGTAACCAACTAGTTTTTATAAGATAGGAGCCTTGGCTCAAATAAATCCTATATTTTAACAAAGTTTTTAATAAATTCCCCAGCAAAGTCACCAATTTGTTAGGGATTTTTCTTGTAGGGTCAAACTTGGCAAGGATATGGACTTAATTCTCATTTCTAAGGGGATTCCAAGTTTGAAAGAAAAGCCTAATTAATGAGGATTGGATAAGATCCTCCTTCTTCTTTGAGCTCCACAGGACTCAGGTGGGTGTTGCCTATGAATAAGTTACTATGTTTCAAGTAAGCTCTTGATTTAGTGGATTAACTCCTGATTGTTACGCTATTAGTCTTTTAATTTCAATAGAATATTATCACTCTGTAGATAGTCTATAATATCCTAATGTAGAGAAACATAATGAAAACTATAAGTGTGGAAGCATAATACAGTGGTGTTAAGATATTCATCCTTCTTCTTTTTGTGAGTACTACTCAAGGAAGGGTAACCTTTTGATTCCCTCTTCAAGGAATCAAGAAAAGTGAACTGTATGATTGAGGTACAGTCCTATATGTTTTGTGCAATAAACATAAAATGAAAATGTACTGCTAAATGATATGAAAGTTTCAATTTTCTTATTAAAAGATATGAAAGAAAGGTTATAAGAAACAAACAGTAAACCAGTGCCTTATCTAATGGGCAAGAGAAAATCAAATGCAAACCAATAAGATAATTTCAGCAGAAATACAACAGTATGCCTTACATACTAACTGCAAATTCAAATAGGTTGCCTTATAAACTACTATGTTAACCACACAATGTTATCATCAACAATCCTTACAAATATATTTACTCTTCGAGATGAACTATGAGAATTTTAATTATTTCCTTGAAAGAAACTCATAATCAATCAAGCAGGTTGCTTTACAACTGGTATATTTTAAATGCCTAACATATAAAACATAAAAGAAAAGAGACAATAACAAGATATGGCAGTAGTTGCAGTGTATTTGTATTAAAATTGACTTGCCAATTACATTCAAAAATCAATTACTCAGAAGGCCAAACACAAAATTTATAAGTCTTCTTCAAAGCAATTTTTGTTCAGTTTCTATTATCTTCCAACCTCTACAAAAAATGAGTCTACAACTCTATATACACCTATGTTTCAACCATCTTGGAATTCTCTTATCAATGAGAATGCAACAAGCTTCGGATGGTTGAAAACCCTAACCCTAAAAACAAAAGAAACAAAACATAAAAGATAAAATACAATGTGCCCTCAGGCGGTGGAAAGACAAAATATCTTTTTGGACTTTTCTGTATCCAAGATCGCTTGATAAATGACACCTTTTTCTGCAAGTCTTCATGATAGCTCCTTAGTTTTTATGAGATATGGTGGCTGCCATTTCAGGCTAACCTACACCATTCTTAATGATAGCTTATCATCCTTGTATTTTAGGCTCAGGTGTCAAATCCTCCAGGTGTCTTCTTTACTCATCATCCAAGATATCCAAGTCAACTGCGTTAGATGCAACTTTCTTGGGCGTTGTGAATTCATCCCGTGCAGTTAATTGCTCCTCTAAAGGCCAATTGAATTTTTGTACAAGTTGTAGCTGTGCCTTTTGTCTTTCCCACATGGCATCTGTTATGGCTTTGACATCTGTTATGAATTTTGTCAGATTTGCTTCTACCTTTATTGCGTCATCCAAGCTTTTATTGAAGCTCTCTAAATCCACATTACTATCCTCACCTAAAAATGCCTCTTTTCTAGGTAGTAGAAGATCAGCATCCGATCTCCATTGATCAAGACTCTTTAATGCTCCATCTTCATTCAAAATTGGGGGGATAAATTTATTGGGGGAGGAGCTAAGCATGACTATCTTAGCCTCAATTAGATTTGCCTTACCCTTAAAAAGTGGTAATATGGCCTTTACTCTATCACTCTCCTCTCCAACTCTTATAATTGATTCCAGTATATTTCTACTCCCCAAAGATTGAGCAAAATCAATGTTTCAAAAAGTGGTGCCCTAACTGACCACACTGTATAGAAACCATTCAAAATTTGCACATAGTTGTTCACTTCCTTCTGCAATTCTGGCAATTTACCATATGCATTATAAACTAGATCAAATTTATCTTTAATTGAAATTATCCTATGCTACAAAATGTTCAATAGGGCCTGTAATATGGCTTCATTTTTCTCCTCACTTATTTTCTTTAGTTCTACTACCACCTCCTCTTCTATCATTGCTTGTATCATGGGTTGTTCCAGAGGTGCAGGGGCTGCTACAGGAATACTAACAAGCTTTTCATCTAAATCATTTGCATGTTTTTCTAGTTCTCTATTCCTCATTATTATTAAGTCTCTATCCTTTACTAGAGTACTACAATTTTCTAAAAGATCACCATACCTCTCTAATAGTTGCTTGGTCTTATCTTCATTCAGCTTAGCAAATTGGATCAGTACCTAAGAAATCACTAGGTCCCCTGTATTGTGGATTGACCACACAATTTTATCTCCTTCCATTTTCTCTTTAACATTTAAAATCTATGACTTTTTATCCTTTGGATACAGACTCCACATGGCCAAGGCCTAATTTTTTGGGCTATACCCAAATCCTTTTATTATGTCTCCAACTTGAGTTTCTAAAGATAGAGTGACATCCTCTTGTCTCTTTATTTGGTCAATTATGAAATCAGAATATAGACTCCACCTAGGCACCAGTAGTATATTGCTCTATTTTACCAATTTTCTAGCCTCATCTAGAGTAAGGTTCTCTGCCTGTGGGTCATATTCCTTCAATTGCTGCAATGCCTCATCTAGAACTTGACCCTCCTCTGTTATCTATACACTAGATGCCACTTGTTGCTGCTTGTGCCATATTAAAAAGATTTTAAATTCTTCTGAATTGGCAAAATTGTCATCACTCAAGAAAGCATCTTGTTCAATTATTCTTTCATCTTGGCCGAGGGCCAAGGGCAACTCAACATTCTCAACTTCAAGTTTTATTTTCTTTTTTATTCTCTCACCCTCTTTCTTATAAGGTGGTGATGTTCACTAGTCCCTGTATAGAGGGCATTCACTCTATCTCTTTTCTTCTTAGAAGGCTCTCTGGCCATTAATTTATGCTTTTTCTTTTGAGTCTCTGCAGTATCCTCAGAACTAGGCAACTCAAGAAGATCTACATTTTCCCTTTCTTCCTTAGGCCCTTCAGCCATTGGTTGTTCCATAGCGGGTGGACTATATATAGGATAGCCACCATCACTATCTTCATCACATTCTGAATCTGAATGGGCCTTTTTACCCTATTTGGTTTTATCAAGCTGGTCTTCCACAGACATCATCAATGTTTGAAATTGAGGCATCATTTTCTCAAGTCTTTGAAAGTATGGTAGAGTGGGAAAGAATCCCCCAAATACTAGTCCTTGATTTTTTAATTATTTCTCAGCATTATACAATGTTTGCAATTGATTAATCCTCTTCTCCACCTCATTATCTTCAATAATATTTCTAATCACATCTTCCTCAGGGAACTCCTCATGTTGCTTATTAAAAGCAATGCTAGACATGTAATATTGACTAGTAGTAGCTATGAATCCTTCTGAGTCTACATATCTATATGAGGTTGCAAACATGTGATAACTCTCTAACCAATCATTAACCCTATTGAGAGCTCCCTTTCCAATTGTGAGATAATGCACTCTAAAGTGCCTTAGTGTAAAGGTCCCTTTCCAATGGGAAGCTAGAAGATCCTTATCTGTCAACATCAATTGCCAGATAAACTCAAGAAAGGCAATTCTTGGTGTAACATAAAATGGGAGAAGATGGGGAGGCTAAGGGAATCCATAAACCCTAATCATTGTGTAACCTTTTTCATAATAGATATCTCCCCAGTTGTGGCCCTTAGTCCACTTATCAATAAATTTTTTAGGTCTCACCAATTGCAAAACTTTGGTGGACAATCTTGTGCAGTTGATTCCTAAACTTCGGAGAATTGGATACACAATCCAATTCTCAAATGCACCAAAATCATGCCTAGGGCAAGCAGAGCTCCAAATTCCTAACCAAAACTGCACCAGGTTAGGTTCTCCATTCCAAGTCATCTGAGGCTTGAGATCTTGCAGGTTGATGAGATTGTAATTGTGATACACAATGAGGTGCATCAATAAGGAATAATGCATGAACTTTGGGGTGGTGCCAGATGCAAGATTCTTCAAAGAGAGTAAACCCTCATGCATCTTATTTATTACATAACCAATGTAGTCATATCCCCTATTCACCAGGCAATTATGAGAATCCATCACCAACATCAAAATATCAAAGGTAATCCTCTCAGGGCCTGCATCAACTCCTAAGACCTAGCATATCCCATATGCAATATATTTTATGTAAAACTTGAGGTCTTTGTACTGATAGGGAACTGGCCCAGCCATAGTTGCAACATAATTTCGTTTCTCTTTGGACATATGGCTCTTAATCTCCTTAGAGACTAACACAACCTCTCTGACATACCTGTTGGCCTAAGCTTTTAGGTCAATTTCCATGGCCATTGAAATCTAAATTCCGAATGCCCTCATGAAGGATTTTTGGTCTAGGGTTACAAGGGGAGAACCATCCTCCTTTCTAATGGTCTTAGACAAGGGATCATAACACCGAGACAGAGCAAGGAATGCATCTACATCTAGAAAAACCTCAGGAACAATCAATTTTTCCAACCCCAATGTCCAAGGGTTTGAGATTGGCACTGAACTATCAGGATTTTTATAAAAATATGAAAACAAACACATGTCTGTGATTTCTGGAGTCTTTGCATCTCTACAATAGGCTAAATCATCCACAAAATAATCATCACTAACCTTCTTATTTCGAGATGAAAATGGCAAGAGGGTGAGGAATTCATCTGAAAAGCTCTCTTTCACTTTCTCTTTCGACCCTCGGCTGCTGGAGGCTCTGCTTCCTATTCCCTGACTCATCCTATCTGAAATTTTGCAAATTCTCTGAAAAAACCACTATTGCACTGCAAGTCCAGAAAGCTCAAAAAACCTAGCACTCTATACTTCTTTGATATACTCCGTAATTCACAAATGAGTGGCTTCTAAATGTTTAATTCTAAAAAATTCAATGCACCACCATTTTCTGACATTTACAGCTACCAAAAGGTCACTTCCACCATTATTGCACATGAACAAGGCTTCAATTTACTAGCCGTAGCTCAAAAACTTCAAATTCAAACATTCAGCGACCTGGTGACTGAAGAAAAAGTCTCATAGTCATTTTATAATATTGGCGCCTTCAAGTCATTCTGAGATCTATCGACTAAGAGAACTCCTCAGAGTCACTGAAAGTTTTCTCACTTTATGAATTCATTACGAGACTAAGTGATCACAAATTTTTTGATCTAGAGACTTAGCGACTATAGTCAATCTACTTTTGATTTTTTATTTGGAGATTACCCGACTATAGTCTACCTCTTAGTCACGGGTGAAATATTTCTCATTACGAGATCACAGGACTAAGACCACCTTCATTCTTTATTATGAGATTTGGTGACTACAAGAAAACTCTAAGTTGCGGAACACTTTTGACTTTTCAAACTTCTTTCTGAGATATCCCGACCTGGCCATTTGGAGATTTGGCAACTGAAGGAAAGAAATCTTAATTTATCTTATTTGGAGATCTGGCGACTATAGTCTAGAGCCAGTCGTGAAAGAAAATTTCTCTTCATGAGATTGCCTAACTACTCATACATATACCTTTAGTTATTTCATCATGAGACCTAGCAACTATAGTCTTTCTCACAGTCACTGAAACTTTATCAATCTTTTAAAAACATTCAGTGATCACACATTTGGAGATCTAGCAACCAAGAGGACTTCTCATAATCGCTAAAGCTCTTGACTTTTCAACTTTTGTTCTGAGATCTCGAAACCACCATTGATCTTTTCCTTCTTTCCATCCTACGGTCCATATTAAGTCGTGAGAGATTTTCATAACTAACTATTTGATTCAGCGACCTTGAGACTAATCGTTTCACTAAATCACTGGATGCTTAACCTTTTACTATCAGGAACTTGAGACTTTGAGACTATATAGTCACTGGATCACTGAAAGCACTTAACCGTCAGGCTTTAACCATTATACTCAACCTTAACTCAACCCAGGAAAATCTGGAGACTTGGCGACAAAAGGGATTCACTGAATCTCATAATCTTTCTCTAAACTAGGGTTAAATCCTAAGAAAAAATGACTAAAGCAATCTCTAAGTCGTGAAGTATTTTATCTAACCATGGTTTCATTTGGAGACCTAGAGAAAACCTCAATTCTCAAAGTCGCTGAAAGATTTCTCAAACCACAGTTAAGTTCTGAGATTACATGCCATCTGTTGATTAAATCCTCATCTTACAGCTCATATTAAATCTCACAATCCTTTATCGCTTAACCGCTGCATCTAGAGATTTGGAGACAACTATGTCGCTGAATCGCTTACTGCTTAGAGGATGACCACCACCATTGGGAGATAATGCGACTGTTGAAAATCTAAGTCGCTGAATAAAAGAACTAATTGCATGAAGATTTAGAGACTTGGAGACAACCGTGAAAGAATATTTAGAGATTCAGCGACCAAAGAGAAAAGTCATAATCGCTAAATAAAACATCTTTTTAATAAAACATTCTGAGATCACCCGACCAAAGGTAAACCGCTAGGTTGGTTAATAATAAGGAATATTCTAAAGCGCTTATGAGATCAAGCGACAAAGGCTTTTGGGCATTCGCTAGACATGAAAGAATATTCTGATTTCTTTGGGAGATTGAGTGACTAAGAGGGGTACTTAAGGTGCACATGCTAATTTCAACACTTAAGTGACCTGATAAAGTAACAAAGAAATAGAAAGCTGACTACCAAAACTAGGGCTTTTTTAATTTCCAGAGACATTTATTTTTACCAAACCCTAAAGACTGCAAGATTTTCAAAAATAATCTGTCTTTTTGGGCAAAAATTAAAAAAAAAGATTTCTAACCAACAAAGGGGTCGTGGGTAACAATGAGTCCTAGATGTGTCTTAAGATAATGTAAGGGATGGATAAGGATCAGGTAGAGTGTCTTAAGGGGTCAGGGGTAACATAAGAGGTCCTAAGGGGTCCTACGTTCATTAGTGGATCCTTGTATGATATTAATTGAATCTAAGATGTACATAAATGTGTCCTAAGACAACCTAATATATGTTAATGGGTCTTGATGATCTGAATGGGTCATATATGTCTTAAAATGTCATAAGGGATGTATAATGGTCCAACAATGTTAATGGGTCATAGATGTGATAAGTGGTCTAAGGGATCTTAGGTTACATTAATTGATACTAGTATGTCTTAAGCGTTCTTGTGGGCAATGATGGGTTCACATATGTATTAATAGAAGCTAAGATAGATGAATGTGTCCTAGGACATTTTAGGATATAATAATGGGTCATATGGGTCCCAAGGGGTCCTATGTGTCAAGTAAGATGTCCTAATATGTATTATAAGATCTTGAGATTCCTAAAGGATCCTAAGTGTCTTAATATGTCGTAAGAGAGGAATAAGGGTCGTAGAAACTTATTGTACTATAATTTTTAAACTTTTTCTAACATACTACCAGATCATTTTCAAAAATTTAACTACATTTTTCTAAGATTTTTACAAACTAAAAATTATTTTAAAAAAATAACTAACTTTAATATTTACTAAAAATGCATGTACATGTGTGAGAGAGAAACTCCTAATATTTACAACTTTAAACTTAAAATTTAACATTTTCTAACATTTCTAACTTTAAACTTAAAATTTAACATTTTCTAACTTTAATCTTAATGTTTTCTAACATTTTCTAATATTTTCTAACATTTCTACTATGGTTTCTAATGTTTTGTAAATATTTCTAATAGGTGCTAACAAACTACTACGATTTTCTAACATTTTTTGACATATTATAACATTTATACTATGATTTTTAATATTTCTATTATTTTCTAATATTTAATTATGATTTTCTAACATTCTACTATTAATTTCTAACATATTAGATAATATTTAACTACAAATTTCTAACATTTGTACAAATAAAAAATTATTTAAAACAAATAACTAGCTAAAATAAATACAAAACATATTATTTACAAAAGAAAATGAGAAAAATGTGTGTACTTGATACTAGTAGGAAACTGAAGACGTCGATGAAGCTCGGGAGGCGTTGGCATGCTGGTGTGCTGAGGTACTTCGCTCCAAGCCCTGGGATCCACAAATAGTGTTAGTAAAAATGATAATAAAAAGCATAAAACGCCAGAAATTTATAATAAATCTGGTCCAAGGGGCTTCATGTGAAGCCCCTCTTCACACGAAGCCCCTTGTTTGGGGTACTTCATGTGAAGTGAGTCCACCACTTCGCATGAAGTATATACCTCGTACGAAGGTGTTAAAAAAAAAAATTTCCCCAACTTCGCGATTTTGTTCATCCCTAAAAGTGGGACACAGCTTCATTGGATCACCAATTCGGTAGTGCATAGTGAATAAACAAGGCTTTTCGCTATAGTGGAATACTATTTGCATACCTGTTTGCGGAAGCTCCTGACTTTTAATATCACAGGTATGTAGAAAATTTTGCTGTGTTTTTTGCTCTAGAATCAACAAGGGTTTACCAATTGGCACTTATGTTTGGCAATGTTGTCAGAATAAATAGGGTTTTCCTCGCACAGAGGATTAATATTTGGATAGCTTCTTGTAGAAGATTTTGATTTACCATATCGTAGGTATGTTGAAAATATACCCACATTTTCTGCCCTTGAATTAGGTGGGGTTTTTAAATTAGCACTTACGTTTGGTAGTTTTGTGTAAATAAATAGGTTTTTGGACCCAGAGTGGAATAAGTAGCTGACAGACAAAACCCTTGAGTCGGTATAGAAGAGGTAAATCAAAAAACCTTACTGGACATTTCTTAGTTTCATGGATGTTTACGTGTTTTGATCAAAATCTGCCTAATTTCCAATTAGTATCGATTCTAAGCTGGTATTTAGATTTATTTTATTTTATTTAGGCATATTATAGCTATCACGATTTTGGTATTTTACAAGTTGTTATTTATATTTATTTTTCTATTATGATTCAACATCAAAATTCCTTCAAATTTTGATTTTATCAAAGTTATTGGAAAACCATGTAGAAATTACAAGGAAATATAGACATTGAGATCAAGAAAAACAAATAAATTGTGATCATTTGGAGAATAAAATATAAACAAGATGATAAAAGTAACAAATAAGATGAATTTATGAAGTTTCAGTGTACATCTTATGTACATATGAAATCATATAGATCTTGAAAAGAAGCAGAGACTCAGGCCAAGTTAAACATGGTCATATTTATTTCCCCTTTGTAGAACAGAAAGAGTATGATTGTTTAGATTATAGGGATTTACTATTATAGACATATCTTAAGAAATATTGTTCTATAATTCTCAATTTTATATGCTTGACATCATGTTATAACAATATTAAGTTTGAAGATGATAAGATCTTTATGTGGATCAATGAATGTCTTTGAAAAATGGCTATTTAACTATCTGGGTAGATGTCTAAAATGCTTTCACTGGTAGATAGCATGTTCCCTTCGTACAAAGTATATAATGATAGGAATTAAAAATATAAATGTCATAACACTTTTGGTAAATAAAAATTTATGAAGCATTGTAAATCCTAATAAAGGTTGTAGAATTTGATTCTTATCATGGAAGAGATGGACAAGTTTGTTTCAATAATTTAATTTCCTTGTTGAAATGTTTTGAATTTTCTTTTTATTACCTTTATTCCAAATGTGTTTGCACTGACATATCTATGTAGGAATACAAGTTTGGAAGATTGTGAAGGTTTTATGAATAGAGCTACTCGAGATAGTGAATATTTACGAAAAATGTTATAGGAGAAAGTTGCTAAAGTTTTTCTTATGTTGTACATTATTGTATTAATGCAAGTGATATAGTATCTTTTTTGGTTAATGGTAGCATACTTAATTTGGAGTTATCACTTGACAAGTTTCTATTGAATTTGGTGTTTGAAAAAAATGGAATGATAGCGAGTGACAAAAAAGTCAAAAAGATATTAAAATAAATTTTATAATTCTTAGATGGTACATTGATAGTCTATTAAAAGAGCATAGTAGAACATAAGAGATCATTGCCAAGATATTCCAAGTGGATAGAGGCTCACATGTGAATGGACATCACGATGGTGTGTTTAGATAAAACTTAAAGTATTAGATATATACAACATATTTAAACTAGGCAGTCATGAAAATTCACACCACTGAGGACATCAAATGCTAGGTTTGGACATGAAAGGAGGCTCATGACAAGAGAACACACATGCAAAATTTATCTATGAGTCCATGTCAATATCATAAAAAATTCATTCATATTTACCCTTTGCACTAATGTAAGATTAGAGAATGAGGCTAGGAATAGAAAGAAGAAATTACAGTTCTTATAGAGAAAAAATAGGACCATTAAAAGAAAACATGAAAATTCTTAGTAGTGAGGAAAAGGAAAATATGATGATGTAAAAAATTTGACAAGAGGAAGGAGTCTTGTAAATTTCACCAATGGTAGAATGCAGAGGATGGGATGAAAATATAGTGCAAAGAGATTAAATATCTTCTAAGTGGTGTGATTTAAAGTTAGTAGAGACGATATGCAGACCTTGTGATAGTTTAAAGCATAATGATGTTTAAGATTTTATTACTAGAAAGTTTTGTTATAGGAAGAAGAAGCTAGAAAGGATGATAATGTGAGAGTGTTGATTAAAGAAAACAATGTTTTTATAATTTAAAAGTACAAAGAAGTGATGCAAGGAGATGAAAATAATTATTATTTTGATTTAGTAATAGATTTTTATAGCATTTTTATTTGTGTAGCATAACTAGTTTTATTAGTATCTAATAATTATATGACAAAAAGTGTAGACTAACATGCAGTGAAGAACAAGAAGGGCTAACTTGCAAATTGATAGGAAGTGAAATTGATAGGAAGTATATATTAGTAGGAAGTGTAGATTTATAGGAATTGCAGTGAAAGCAACAAGTGTACGTGAATCGTAGAAATTTGACTAGAAGTGCAATGCAGGTAGTAGGTGTAGCAAATGGTAAGAAGTTGTCAAGAAGTGCAAACTTTATAACATCAATTTGTCATTCTTAAGTAATGATGATGATTTATTTAAAGAAAACATTTTAGAAATATTGCAAGCATCCTAGTATGAGCTTGGCAATGGATATTCTAGATAGATAGCTCTAATCATTATAGTTGGGTGGTTTTCAATGGTTTGTGCCCATCAAATCTATCTACTCTCACAAAAATCAATGTCAAAAGTTGTAGATGACTTGACATGTTAGTCTAAAATCATATATGAGTATAACTAGCCTATGGTTATCCAGCAAAAAAAAAAAAATCCCCCTTGGTAAATTATGCTTATCAATTTGTTGTTTAGATATTTTTATATAAATGTATGGCATAATAATCATATTGAAGAAATATTGTACCATTGATATATTTATATTTCTAAATTTGTGGATTAGAGTATAAGTTAAATAGCCTACATGAGAAGCATGGACGACCGTTGAAAGCTTGGGGCTATTTGATTCTGAAGTCTATTATATTTCTTTCTCATTTTAGTGCTAAGATGGTTCTGTTTAAAAGGTTACATAGGTCAACATATGAGGAATACTAATAGATCCCTAGATAAGGAATGGATTTATGTTAACACTAGCCAAACACACATAAGAAGAAAGTATAATAAATTTGTTTATTTAATCCCAAGATTTCATTTCTCTATTGGGATTCTTCTAATGAGATATCATTTTCTTCTTGTGCTCTTTGTAAATATACAAAAGTACAAATCTCAGGTTCATGGTTGTAAACCCTAGACAATTCATATCACTACATGTTTATTACACTACTCAAAATTTTGACAATTTGAGCAATTGATAGTTTCTTGTAGTTGTTAGTTTTGACACTATTTTTTGCTTGAAGTAGAGAGATACAAGTTGTGGCTTCCACCTAGCAAAGGTCACATGCAAATTAAACATAAAAGATTTAATATTAAATAATCAATGAATGGAAAGGCTATGAGTGCAAGCTCACATAAAACAATGCAAATATCCAGCAACAAAATCTTTTAATGTAGAACTACAATGGTTAAGGGGATTTTACTTTCTTAAATGAGGTGGAGATCATTAATAGAATTAGGCACCAAAATTTGTTGTTTCTAAGAAGATTTTATGTTTCCAGTGATGACATTGAACATAAATACGAAAAAAGATATATAAAAATATCATAGAGAGACTACAAAAGACCAACATCTCCTCTAGGAACTATCATTTCCCTCTATCATCTGACATTTTCTAAGTCCAAACCCTAGCTGCCATATCCTATGCAAGAACTATGGAAGAAAAAATAAGAGAGAGAGCATAGGGAAATAATAAAAGAAGAAATAAAATAAGTATATTTATTTATATATCAAAGGGGTTAACACTTTGACTAGGAGCTATGAATCGAAGAGGTCACAAATGGGGGACCTCGTCCCCAATGGGATTTGAACCTTGATGGGAAGAACAAAAACACACTAATTTAACCATCACAATATGCCACCATTGGCAAAATAAGTATATTTAAGAGTAAATGAAATATTTTTGTATGGCGTTTGAGCATCCAATTTAGAGCTTCTCCAATATTGTTAAAAAAGGGCAAATTGCCTACGAGTAAGAATACATCATAAAAAAATGCGAATAATGAATATTAAGAAGAAGAATAAATCCACAAATCATGGAAATTATTTCATTGTTTTAGAAAGTGGATTTTTAAAAAAAATCTAGGAAAAAGTAAAAATTTCTAAATTATTTTATTATATTTTTAAGTGGATTTATAACATGAGACTATCAGTAATCGACCTTGATCATCTTTCCGATTCAAAGCTTCTTTTTAGTTATGTTTGGGACTCTTTAATTGAATGCATAATTGATTTGAAGTTATCAATTGTTCATCAAGACCTTTCTTCCACAAACAATGTCATTTTATTAAGACCTAACAATTGACGTCATGTACTATACAAATGTATGCAACAAAAGAGAATCATCTTCTAGACCTCTTCGGACATTTGCAACAAAAGAGAATCATCTTCCAGACCTCTTTGGCGCACCAATTGCTAGCTAGTTTTAATTTTTAATTAATTGATAATTACAATAAATGGGTCAGTCTAGCTGCGTAAACGTTGCCACTTCATCCTTTCTTCATTCTTGCAAGATATAATGACAAAAATGCACAAATCACATGGCTTAACTTAGTCACTGAAGACATACGACTAGGGCTCAAATGCAACGAGCAAAGATGCATACGCATTGTGTGGCCATTTTTCCGTTACTCGTTAGAAGAGGACGTCACCAGCTCGAAAAGAGTCAGATCACCTTGAACCTCATCACCACGCTAGGGGATGTTGTTTAGAAACTCTCAAACCAGTTAGTAACGTTTTAGTACAAATCTACGGAAATATTAGTGCATGATAGGTTGTAACGTGTCATGTGAAGGGAAATTTGTGGATAGAAGCATATAGGCTAAATTTATGTTAAATTCAAATGATAATGCTATTAGATTTTAATCCTTAATCATTATTTTTATAAGCACTACATATAATTTGTTCGGTTGCCCTACTGCTTCGACTATAGCCGAGCTATAACCGGTTTGCTCATCGTAGTATTTATACCATAGCATGACTCCTCCATATCTCGGAGAGGTCTTGATCTGAGGCAGCACGTCGGAGGTGAGTGCGTCTACAGGAATGAAGCCAGTGCCGGCAGCTGCAGCGGAAGTGGGAAGGCCAAGAAAGAAACCCTGAGGTTGAACAGTGGTTACAGAAGTAGTCCATTTGTTCCACCCATTCACCAGATTAGTAGCGTCCCCATCGGCATACTCACAGGGAGGATTGTTGTAGAACTGGATCCACACGTAGTCGAACAGACCCGTCTGCAAAGCCGTTCCGAGCGAGGCGTCGGGATAAGGGCACTGCGGAGCGGCGCTCAGATACACCTTCTTCGAGGGCGTGCTAAGAGCGGACACGGACTTAGCCAGGTTTTCCCACAGATCCTCTGACGTGGCAGTTTCGATAACTAGGTCAATGCCATCCAGAACGGCGTCACCGAGAGGCCTGGAGTCCGACTGCCCTCCGAGATAGTTGTTCCAGAGATAGGTGGTCACGTTTCTCATGTCGTCGACCGTGACAGTTGAATAGTTTCCAGTGCCACCTCCCAAGGAGAGAAACACCTTTACGCCTCTCGACTGGCAGGATTTTATTTCGGCACTGAGTGATTGGCATCCTCCAGAAGAGGGTTCGCAGTGGCCTGCCAGGTTCAGCACCGGTGTCTGCCCGTTGCCAAACACTGGTAGAAAGGAGAGCATCACAAATGCAAAGTTGCCGCTTGCGCAGGTGTCGGCAAGAGAGGCTTCGTTGCCATTTTGGCCCCAGTATATGGCTATACTTCCCGCCCATGCCCCGCTGCACAACAGAGCAAGTGCAAAGACAATCGAGGTTGTTTTAATTCCGCTACTCTCCATGGCTGGAAATTAACATAATTGGTCGTGGTGGGATTGGGGTCGGTATATGAAGACAAGTTCCGCGCCGTGTCGTGTGCGGCAGACATTTCCTTACGCGGGAACAGTCGGCACCGTACGTGACTCGGCCGTGTGGAATATCTGCACAGACTAGGACTTTCTGTTCAACGACGCTGTCCCCACTCCGCGTCATTGCGGGAGATCTTTTCTTCTGAGATTATATTGAATGAGTATATTAAGACTAGTTCCGCGCTGTGTCTTGTGCGGCAGACATTTGTTTACGCGGGAACAGTCGCCACCGAACGTGACTCGACCGCGTGGAATATCTGCAGAGAGTAGGACTTTTTGTTCAACGATCCTGTCCCTACCCCACTTATAGCGGACGATCTTTCCTCCTAGATTATGTGGAGTTCATTTTTCTTTGCTTGATGTTATACTCGTCTTGCATTTTATCTATTTAAATATTTAACTAGCAATCGTACCTTGGTTTGCAATGGGTACGCCGTATTTGTTTTTATTCTTTTTTTTGTATTATTCATGTTGTAAAGTGTATGTATACATTGAGAAGAGCTTGTGGGTCATATTGAGCCAAGTTTGTTTTTTTTTTATAAATTTTTTGTCTTTTTTTTTAATTTATATAACTGGTTAAAAATTGGGGTCCTGGAGAAATTTAGCAGTGTAAAAGAAGTTTGTTCGTTACCCGTCTTTAAAAAATAGATAAATATGCAGACAAATATTTGAACATAATAAGCCACTGTTGGTATATAAAGGCATTGTACAGTAGTCAATATGATATTTTTTCCCCCTATCCAAAAATAGAATCCCCAAAATTGTTTGATAATGCGGAAGTAAAAGATCATATCCGATGTACAAATTTGAAGGATGGCTATAACTTCTAATTGATTACATTATGCTCGATGATTAATTCTGGCATGGGGTCATAGTCATCGAACCAATAAAGGTGCTCGAGTGTCCGCCTGAGTAAGCCCCACTTGCATGTGAGAACATCAAGGCTTGGGTAGAATGTAGAAGTTGTCTGGGTCCATGTAGGTATTTCTTCCCGTACAATCTTTGTGATACGATCTTGTATTTGCATAGCCAAAAAAGCTCCCTGCGGTCCCCACTTTTGTACGACTTGTCTGTTCCACATTGTGTTTGAGTTTGATGCAAATTGCAAGCGGTAAAGTTGACTATGATAGCATTGGTTCTGCATATTTGTTGTATTGTTTTGTGGACCTCGAAACATTTTTTGTAACCATGATTGCCCTAATCCTTGTATGAGATTAGAGTATTCACATTCTGTTGCTATTGACGCTGCTTGAAAGCATATTTCTTTTGGAATATGCTGAATCTCTATTGTAGTGCATGTCTCACAAGTTTCAAATTCTGAAATATATGGATCTCTATAAAAGTGGGCAAAATTTCTTTGTTCTATTGGATGACATGTGATTAGTCCTTTTTCTTGTAGTAAATTTTGTGCAATTATTGCTGCAGAGAGTTCTTCTTCCTGAATTCCATGAATGTCGACATGCTGAAAGAAGTGATCAATTATAGTAGTCCTTTGTCGCAACATTTCTACAAGATAGTTGAAGAATAATTTATAAGCATAATAATAATCGAAAACTAAAATTTATTTATATTTGACATTGTAATTGTAATAAAGAATACTTAACAATTACTTTTTTTATTAGTATTAGTAATTGTAAGGAAAGATATAATAATTAATATATTTACAATACACATCCAATGTTAACTACAAATTGCAATGAAATAATCTTTGAATTTTTATTTTTTGAGAATGTGTTACAAATTTCAAATATCCACATTATTCCTGAGTATTGGTAAGCATATTTGGAGGTTGAATTTATTTTTTGAGACCAAATATTGATAAACTTTCATGAATGGTTTTTCTTTAGTAATAATTTTATTGTATCGGTTCCCTTTTTTTCTAAAGGAATGTATGGAGAAGTTAGTTAGTGAATGCACCTTTTTTTTTTGTAGTCAATTTGTTGTTGTTTTATGGAACAATATTTGATAATCTCATCAAACGAGACTCTTCTTCCTTCCTGCGAGACACAAATGGGTTATGTTGCATTCTTGCATACCTTTCAAATGTGAACGCTGGTTGAATGCGGAGGCTTGCAAGGTTACAAACTCTTGAAACTGCTGTGAATGTTAGCCCTTGCCGATCAGTGCTTCCAATATCAATGGTTGCTCTTTGTAGTTTAAGGCCTTGTGATTTGTGTATTGTTAAGGCCCATGCCATTTTGAGTGGTATTTGACGGTGGACCCCACGGCTTATTGGAAGGACTGGAATGTATTTTGGGTTGTTATTGTCCCATGCTGGGCCCATGTAGTTTTTGAATTCAACAACTACAAATAGAGGAAGTTGAGGTGGCTGTTCACCATCATTGTATACAATTGCTTTGACTTGTCCAAGTGCTCCATTGACAAGTCCTGTTTGTACCCATAAATTTGCACAGAGCATGACCTCTTGGTCAATGCATAAAAGGAGCTTAGACTGAAGTTGTTCTTCTTCTGGGTTTGAGCATGGTAATCCTTTAAGTTGCTCTGCATTGGAGAGGGCAACTGGCTTTGCCAAAGATAGCAGCATTTTTTTGTTATGGAGCAAGACCATTTCATTTGTTGAAAAAAGATGTATGGAAGAAATAAAAGGATTTTGTTCTTTTGAGCTAAGTCTTGAGCCTGATCGTGACATTAGCAATTTCCAATCTTCTATTGTAGGTGTTGCATTTCTTAAATTTGAAAGGAGTGTGCGAAACTAAATTTGGATTGGTGTATCTCCAATTTGGCGAAATATTTTTTCCAGTGTAATTATGGTTGTGAAGCTACGCCATAGTGTTCCACCATAGAAGCTTGAAGCATACATTGGGATGTCTTTGACTGGTGGAAGTTGTCCCAAATCGCCAAAAAAAATAATAGAGCATGCTCCAAAAGGTATGTGGCTTTCAGAAGGAAATGCTTGTCTCAACCTCATATCAATTTTTTCTAGTAACTTAGAACCAATGAAACTCATTTCATCTATTATGATATACCGAATGTAGTACATGCTCTCCTGGTAGGTTGCAAGTGCTTGTCCTTGCAGGGACACCATTTCCTTGATTGGTATGCGAAGTGCAGAATGAACTGTAGTGGCTTGTATGTTGAATGCAGCTACGCTTGTAGGTGCAAGTAGGAGCAATGGCGAGTGTCCATGCGATGCTGACTTTGCCAATGTTGATTTTATGCTTCTGATAAGGTGTGACTTCCCAGTACCTGCTGTGCCTTGAACAATAATCTTCAGTGGTTGTTGTTGAGAAGTTGCATTTAGATGTGCTAGAATAATATCACTCATTTTTTGTTGTTGTGTAGACAGTGCTATTTCTTCTGGGTGTTGAAGAACATGGGGGTCTTGAAATATGGGGCGATTAGAATGTATGAAAGCACAAGCCAATTTTTGTTGTGATGGGTTGAATTCTCTATTTTCCCAATTATGGTTCAAGTCAATTTCACGGCTTCCTAGCATGTCAAGATCATTTAGATGGATAGGTTCACCTGGATATAATCCGGCTAAGACTTGTCATTCATTAGGGATATTATCTTGCATAATATTTGCACTTATTTCTAGGCTTTCTACCTCATTTTCGTGTGTTGTAGTTGGAGCTGTTCTACGTACATGCCAAGGTTGGTATTTACTTTTGTAGTTCTCCCATGTTGTAATAATTTCAAGTGTTGAAATGGTTTGTAAAGAACTAATTCACTCCAACAAAATGCTTCAAAACTAATGTCATCTTTTGCAGGGGTGGCTATGAAACGCGGAGAGACTTTGACAATAGCATTTGTGGGGCGTTCTTTCCATATAATGGTTTTCTTTGAAATCCTAAATTTCCATTTTTGAGTGACTTCAATAAGTGATGCTACGTCTAAATGTCTGGGGTGTGAGATGTAAGCTTCAATATTGGTTGGGTATGTGGTTGTTGTATTGGGTGCCAATGGTACACATTGAATATTTTTTTGGTTGACATTCAAAGAAACAAATTTCCTGCTAGACAATGAAAGCGGTAGTTTGAGGAGGAGGTGGCAGGTTTCTTGGGCACCAATGTCATGTTCAACAATATTTCCAAGAAGCATTCTGTGAAAAGCTACTGGGGCAGGTTTCTGAGAGTCAGATCTTGTTGAAATGCGGGACAACATGGCATTGTATGTTTCAGACTTGCTCTCTGACTTTGCTGCATATTTTGCAATGTATTTGAGGACAGCATCAATGGAGAGAACGTGTTGAAAATCTACATTTGACCTCCAAATGGATAGCACTTGTGGGTTGTGTAGGTTTAGTTGGTCATCATTACGAGCAGGGGTGTGGGAAGGTTGGCGATTATCAGCGATGCAAAGTTTTGAATTTTCTTGTGTACTCCAAGGGGCTTTATAACGACACACAACATTAGGGCCCTTCATTCTTAGACATGTTTGAGGAGAGCATTTTGTGTGGCGTTGCACACGATTGACCAATTCAGTGTAGTGATGCAGGAGCATCCTGGGTGTAAGAGCAATCTTGCATCACCCAAAAATATTTCTATTTTTATTTTCAATAAGGGCTATTCTGTGCAAGGCTGCTATTTATGGAAAGTCACTATTTTTGGTCATTTTCGTATGTGCTCAGAATGATCTGATTTCTTTCTTGGAGGTTCATTTTGGTCATATAAGTCTGCCAGTAAAGTTTCATTGCCAGATCAAGTGAATATTGGAAGATATTGAAGATTTTCGGTATTGGCAGTAGGGTACAGAAACTTTGAACTCAGTTTTGAAGGCTTTAGAAGCCCCGGATGAGGTCAAAAATTTGGGTGACGGGCGCTTGCATGGGTCAAGCCTGTAGAGAACTTCGTGGCGTTTATGAAATGGGGTTATAATAGCCGATCGGGTCAGCTGGTGATGACTTATGGTCTTCAGAAGTTGAGCCACCTGAAATGGCGAAAAATAATTTTCTTCAAAATTTTTGTTCAGGTTTCAAAGGT
Source organism: Chamaecyparis obtusa (assembly GCA_027943335.1). Classification (NCBI taxonomy): domain Eukaryota; kingdom Viridiplantae; phylum Streptophyta; class Pinopsida; order Cupressales; family Cupressaceae; genus Chamaecyparis; species Chamaecyparis obtusa. The sequence continues at coordinate 152,116 of BSBK01000516.1, read as the reverse complement.
TATCTTGAGCCGACTATGATGTAATGAAATGTAAAATAAAATAATTCTAAGTTTGGTCGGCCTTATTGGCTAAAATTCTGGAACCTTCCCAGGCGGTGGAGAATTGCCTATATAAGGAAGGCTGTATTATTGTCTTAGGTAGTTCAGAATAGTTCTGGGTAATAATTCGAGGCTTTGTCCTACAGAATATTGTAAGGGAATGCCCATGTGGCTTTGCATGTCGTAATTCTAAAAATTTGTAATTCCACATTTGTGGAGATAATAAGAAGCCAATTTTCTGTTCTTGCATATTATTGTTGTTGTTTCTCTATGTCTGTTATGTGTTTGTGGTATTAAGGGGAGCACCCTTCATCAAGTGGTATCAGAGCAGGTTTTCTTGAGTGTGTAAACAGATCGCCGACTGTGAGGCAGTTTGCACCAGGACCGTGGTTAGGGTTTGAGCGCGCATCGCGAAAATGCCTCCACGAAGAGAACGTGGCAGAAGAGCTGGTGCTGTGACACCTGAGGTTAGAGAGCTGTAGAGACAAGTGCGAGCATTGCAAGAAGAGATTCACAGAGGAATGAATCTTAATGTCAGAGACGAAAGCGAGGATGAAATCGAAGAAGAATATCAAGCAGGAGAAGTTGAAATTGTGAACCAGGAGGAAGAAAGACTTTTTCGGGCGATTTTCAAGATTGGGAAAAGACCTAAGATTGAGGTTCCCACATTTTCTGGAAATCTTAACCCAGAGGAATTGATCGACTGGATCAATGAATGTGAAGAATATTTTGAGTATGAAGATGTTGAGGATCCTGATAGGGTCAAATTTGCGAAGGCCAGACTGAAAGGTCATGCGAAGATATGGTGGAAAGAGATTCAGTTGGAGTGAAATAGAAGGGGAAAGGAGAAAATCACGAGATGGGATCAGATGGTGGATAAATTGAAGTGACAGTTCATTCCTGTTGATTATGAGCTTGACCTACTGAAGAAAATGCAGAGTTTGAAGCAAGCAGGAAGATCTGTTCAGGAGTATACAGAGGAGTTCTATCGACTTCTCATCAGAACAGGCCATGCAGAAGCTGATAAGGAGAAAGTTGCCCGATACCTTAATGGGCTAAGGCCAAGCATTCAGGAGGAGCTGAATCTGGTTCGAATGAATAGTATTGAAGAGGCATACCAGTTTTCCCTAAAATTAGAGGAAAAGCTGAACAAAAAGTTTGAGAGCAGACAAAACGGAAGAGGTCGCGGTGGACGATTTGGTGGATGGTCATATGGTGGCCGAAATGAAGATTCGAAAAAGAAGGATGAGGCCAGTAGCAGTTAGAATTAGCGAGGAAATAATTCCAATCGCTTCCAGGATCAGAATAATAAAGATCAAAGAGGAAGGGGAAGAGGACAAGGATCTGGAAGAGGTGGCTTCCGTGGAACATGTTTTCACTATGGAGAAGAAGGTCATAGGGCATTTGAATGTCCTCAGTGCCAAGGCAGAACAGACAGGAGAAATGAAGGCCAGGCCAGAGTTGCACATGTAGATGAAGATGTCAGATCATCAAATTCTGAAGATGCTGAAAGAGGAGAAACGTTGATTAACAGAAGAGTCCTGTTGAGTGGTGAGAATGAACCTGAGCAAAGGAGGAGCTTGTTTCGCACCAGGTGCAAATGTGAAGGTAATTGTTGTGATGTGATTATCGATAGTGGAAGCACTGACAATTTGGTGTCAGAAGAGATGGTGACAAAGTTGAAGCTCAAGAGACAGAAACACCCACATCCATATCGGATTGCCTGGGTACAGGATGACCACAAGGTCATGGTCAATGAACAATGCCTGGTGAAGTTCAAGATTGGTGGATACCAAGATGAGATACTGTGTGATATCATATCTATGGATGCATGTCATATGTTGTTGGGTAGACCATGGCAGTTTGATAGATGTGTTGTACATGATGGTCGTGCGAATACCTATTCCCTGACAAAGAATGGAGTGCGACATAAGCTAAAACCATTGAAGGAGACTGAAGAAAAGGTATGTGGTAATGCAAGGATAACTTTTGTTGATGGAAGAAATTTCCTAGATGGTATGAGGCATGAGCATGTATGTTTTGCTTTAATTCCAAAAGCTGGTAAAGAGGAAGTAGAAGATGTTCCTGTAGAAGTTGCAGATTTGTTGAATGAGTTTCAGGATATTGTATCCGATAACGTGCCTAATGGATTACCACCAGTCAGGAAGATCAGTCATCAGATGGACTTGATCCCAGGAGTGAGTTTTCCGAATAAGGCAGCACACAGAATGACACCTACAGAAAGTGAGGAGTTGAACAGACAAGTACATGAACTGTTACAGAAGGGGTTGATTCGAGAGAGTCTGAGTCCGTGTGTTGTACCAGCGGTATTAGCACCAAAGAAGAATGGAGAGTGGAGGATGTGCACAGATTCTAGGGCAATAAACAAGATCACAATCAAGTACAGGTTTCCATTGCCAAGAATGGATGATATTATGGACTGTTTGAGTGGAGCTGTGTATTTTTCAAAGATAGATCTGAAAAGTGGATATCATTAGAATCGAATCAGAGAAGGAGATGAATGCAAGACTGCCTTCAAGACAAAGGAAGGACTGTATGAGTGGTTAGTCATGCCTTTTGGGCTAACCAATGCACCGAGCACTTTCATGCGGCTCATGAACGAGGTTCTGAAGAATTTTTGGGTAAGTTTGTCATTGTTTACCTAAATGATATTTTGATCTTTAGTAAGACATTGGAGGAGCATATGATGCATATTCGTATGGTATTTGAGAAGCTGAGAGAAGAGAAATTGTTGATTAATTTGAAGAAGTGCAATTTTGTGAAGAAAGAGTTAGTGTATTTGGGATTTGTAGTTTCAGTAGAAGGTCTAAAAATAGACCCAGAGAAGGTACAGGCTATCCTTGAATGGCATACTCCAAGGAGTGCTACTGAGGTAAGATCTTTTCATGGTTTGGCCAGCTTTTACAGAAAGTTTATCAAAAATTTTAGCAGTATTTGTGGTCCCTTGACTGAAACAATGAGAGGAGATAGAAAAGAGTTTAAGTGGACTAATGGGTCAGAAAAGAGTTTTCAATTGTTGAAATAAAAAGTTACAGAACAACCCGTTTTAGCACTTCCGGATTTTAATAAGGTGTTTCAAGTAGATTGTGATGCTAGTGGTACTGCAATAGGAGCTGTTATGAGCCAAGAAGGTAAACCTATTGCTTATTTCAGTGAGAAGTTAAATGATGCCAAGAGGAAATATTCTGTTTATGATCAAGAATTTTATGCTATAGTTCAGGCATTAAAGAAGTGGAGACATTATTTTCTTCCTAAGGAGTTTATTTTGTATACTGATCATCAAGCTTTGCAATATTTGAATAGTCAAGGAAAGTTGAATCAGAGGCATTTGAAATGGGTTGAATTTTTGCAGAGTTATACATCTGTTTTGAAACACAGGACTGGAAAGTCTAATAGGGTTGCAGATGCTCTTAGCAGAAGGCAACTATTGCTGACAGAAATGCAGATTGAAGTGGTTGGGTTCAAAGAACTCACGAATTTGTATCCAGAGGATCCTGATTTTGGTGAAGCTTGGAAAGCTTGTACAGAACCTGTTACTCTAGACAGGATGAAATGGTTGGATTTCATCATCCAGGATGATATGCTATTCAGAGGGAGTCAGTTTTGCATTCCACGAAGTTCTATGAGGGAGAATCTCATCAAGGAGAAGTATAGTGGAGGATTGGCTGGACATTTTGGTCGTGATAAAACCCTTGGTTTGGTTAGTGAGAATTATTATTGGCCACAGTTGCAGCAAGATGTGAAGAAGTTTGTACAGAGTTGCAGAGTATGTCAGATGGCGAAGGGAGTGAAGCAGAATACAGGATTGTATCAACCATTACCCGTACCAGAGAAGCCTTGGGAGGATATCAGCATGGACTTTGTTCTTGGTTTACCGAGGACTCAGCGGGGACATGATTCAATTTTTGTAGTGGTTGACAGATTTTCAAAATGGCACATTTCATTCCTTGCAAGAAGACTAATGATGCTGTTCATGTAGCAGAATTGTTTTTCAGAGAAGTAGTGAGACTTCATGGTTTGCCAAAGACCATAGTTTCAGATCGGGACACTAAGTTTGTTGGATATTTCTGGCGTACATTGTGGAAGAAGTTGAAGACAGATTTGAAGTTCAGTTCATCACATCATCCACAAACTGATGGACAGACAGAGGTGGTGAATAGGAGTTTGGGAAATTTGCTGAGATGTTTGGTTGGAGATAAGCCAACAGGATGGGATTTGATTTTACCACAGGCGGAATTTGCATACAATAATTCTGTCAACAGGAGTACTGGTAAATCACCATTCCAGATTATATACAGAAGTAGTCCAAGAAATGCATCTGAATTGAGGAAGATAGATAAATGAGAAATAAGTAGTGCTGAAGCTGAGGATTTTGCAGAACACTTGAAGAACATCCATGGGGAGGTGAGGAAGCATATTACCAAGATGAACGCACAGTATAAGGCTAAGGCAGATGAGAAAAGGAGGTATAAGGAATTTCAGGTTGGTGATGAAGTCATGGTTCATTTGCGGAAGGAGCGGTTTCCAGTTGGTACATATAACAAGCTGAAAATGAAGAAGTTTGGACCATGTAGGATACTGAAGAAACATGATTCAGGAAACGCATATGAGGTAGAATTGCCTACTGAGCTAAATATTTCACCAGTGTTTAATATTTCAGATCTGACAGAGTATCATGACGGAGGTGTTGAAGATGAGATCACAGCAGCACAGTGGAGTATTCCAGCAACTAGTTCAGACACTAAGGAGATCGAAGATATACTGGACAGTCGTGTTGGCAGAAGCACAAGGAACAGGATATATGAAGAATATCTGGTCAAGTGGAAAGGATGACCTATTGAAGATTCGTCATGGCTGACAGAGGAGGAGGTTAGCCGTCTTGATTTTCCTCTGCACACCTGAGTCGTGATAGGGTCACTTCTCAAATTACCCCAGGTGTCTGATGCAGGAGCATCCTGGGTGTAAGAGCAATCTTGCATCACCCAAAAATATTTCTATTTTTATTTTCAATAAGGGCTATTCTGTGCAGGGCTACTATTTATGGAAAGTTACTATTTTTGGTCATTTTCGTATGTGCTCAGAATGATCTGATTTCTTTCTTGGAGGTTCATTTTGGTCATATAAGTTTGCCAGTAAAGTTTCATTGCCAGATCAAGTGAATATTGGAAGATATTGAAGATTTTCGGTATTTGCAGCAGGGTACAGAAACTTTGAACTCAGTTTTGAAGGCTTTAGAGGCCCCGGATGAGGTCAAAAATTTGGGTGACGGGCGCTTGCGCGGATTCAGCCTGTAGAGCGCTTCGTGGCGTTTCTGAAATGGGGTTATAATAGCCGATCGGGTCAGCTGGTGATGACTTATGGTCTTCGGAAGTTGGGCCACCTGAAATGGCGGAAAATAATTTTCTTCAAAATTTCTGTTCGGGTTTCAAAGGTTATCTTGAGCTGACTATGATGTAATGAAATGTAAAATAAAATAATTCTAAGTTTGGTCGGCCTTATTGGCTAAAATTCTGGAACCTTCCCAGGCGGTGGAGAATTGCCTATATAAGGAAGGCTGTATTATTGTCTTAGGTAGTTCAGAATAGTTCTGGGTAATAATTCGAGGCTTTGTCCTACAGAATATTGTAAGGGAATGCCCATGTGGCTTTGCATGTTGTAATTCTAAAAATTTGTAATTCCACATTTGTGGAGATAATAAGAAGCCAATTTTCTGTTCTTGCATATTATTGTTGTTGTTTCTCTATGTCTGTTATGTGTTTGTGGTATTAAGGGGAGCACCCTTCATCATGTAGTCTATGATAGGGTCAGCCAAACTAATCATACTAGTATCCATCAAACATGGGTCATCAAGAGGATTTCGATGAGTGTTTTGGTTTCTCATTTGGACATTTTTTGGGTTCCAAGCAGATAGATATGTATCGATGAAGTCAAGTGCATTTTGTATGGATTGAGTATCATTCCATTGTAATCTACTAATGTCTGGTGCTTCACGTAGCCAGATGAAACCATGGATATGAGCTGAGCCTCTGTGTTGCCATTCATACCTGATAGGATTTTTTTTGTTTAGGAGAACTGTTGAAATAAATAATCTGAGCAGGTGGAAGTGAGAGATATACCTATACCAATAATCTGTTGCACCAAGAAGCTTGTCTAATACCTCCTTACGAAATGTTGTAAATCGGTGATGCATGTAGAGTGCTGCAAGGTTCGGATTTTGAATGATGTTTTGTATCCTCCATCTGGTTGCTGTAGTGGGGTTGCTTGGTGGTGTAGATGGCATGGTGTTGTGCAAATCTAGCCATTTTGTATCTGTTGCACTCAGGGTAAAGAACAAAGTTGGACATCCAATTTGAACGACCATGTCAATAAGCTCTCCTCTGCGTTGACTCCAAAATGGTCGTGTCCCACGAATTGATGATCCAAATCGCATTAGTTGCTCAGCAAGTTTGTCATCGGGCAAATCCTTTAATCTTTGGTGCAAGTCAGCAATTGTTGAAGGCATTGAACCATCAAGTTGTTTACGAACAAAGACAGCTGAAGTGGCCTAGCTTCAATGTCGTAGAAGGATATTTAGTATTAAGTATCTGAACCGTGGGTGTTGGCCAAACCTATTATCATGGTAGCGCAAGAGATGGTGAGCATATTCATGTAACTTGACATCTCTCATACGTTCTTGTTTAAATGCACCTTCACCCTTTGGGAACAAGGTAGGGAATGCCATTGCAAACAATCCTTCTGTTGTGTATTCATTGATTGGCAATGCCAAAATGGGTGGCCATTGAATGGTTTGAGCTGGTCGCCCTTCGCCTAATTGAAGTAAGGAGCGTACTTCTTCCATCTCCCTACGTGAATTTGGTAGGTTTGGAACAAATGAAGTAGCGTGCACATTGTCTGCCAATGTGTCTTCTTCTGTCACTTCACTTTTGTTGCTGGTTAATTCAACAGGGTCGCTTGTTGAAGTTGTTGAGGTTAACAAGTTCAAAATGTCAACGGATTCAAATGGCAAACATGATAGTGCTGATACATCTATGTGCACATCTTTGTAATATGGATCATTGTAGATTTTATATTTTAATGCTTCAAATACACGACTTCTACTAACATAGAAGTTGTATTGCTGATGGCCGATGTGTTCTTTGTTCACTATAATTATGTCCAAGGAATCTATTTGCCTTGGCAAGAAAGATGCTATTGTAGAAATATCTCGAGGAAAACATATAGTGTGGCCACTATACTTTAGTTGTCCACCTCTTGCATAAGTAACTTGTATGATAGGGCTTATCCTTGCAATTAGCATCTCCTCAATTTGAGTTAGAATTTGTAAACATTTAGGTTGTACACCAGGGTCCATATTATTCCATTTTGAAAACCGGTTTCCATTTCTTTCTGAAGAGCATCTATAACAAGTGCTTGATCCATTTAATTGTTTTGTTTTTATTCCTGGGTATTTTTCTAGGCATACTGAACAAGTTGGAATATTGGAAAGGCTATCCAATTTGCAACGAAAATTATCTCTAGCTGTGTAGTACTTTTGTGAGAAATGGTGAGAATATGGTTGTGTGGGTGGGATGAAGTGATGAGTGATTTCAATTTGAGGCAAACTTTCTTGTAGATGGTCTGACATAGGCAAAGAAGGTACTATGGGGATTGATGGTTTAGTTGCAAGAATTTGACGACTTTCTCTTTTTTTCTTGTTGCTAATGTCCTTTGTTGCTTGGTACCTTTGTCGTCGCTTTAGGTTAGACTGATTTTTCTTTTCCTAAGCATTATCATTTGGTATATCCATTTATAGATATATACCCAAATAAGAGAGATTTTATATAGACCTGCAATTAGTATTTTTGAAATTAGATTGTTGGGTATTTTTAAATAATTGATATGTTACTAAATCTGTAATTGTTAAAATTCTCTTTGTAAAATGATTCTAATTTCTTACCCACATTAAAATTTATGTTTTGCTTTATTTACAAAGAACACATACATACGTAGTATAATTTAAATTTAAAAAACTTGCTAAAAGTTGTGAGAGTAAGACATACACAGTAGGAAAACAATGGGAGTAAATATTGTATAATTTATTTATTTGTCGTGGGAAATATAGTACTTACACATCTAGTGTTGTGTATTACAAACGTAATATTTTTTTGGCATTTTTTCAAAAAATAGAAAGGGATAATTACATTTAGCATAGTAGGGTATGAAAACATCTCTTTATACATAACACTCTAGTAGAACCTTTCAAATTTGGATATGTTATTGTGCATAATGAGATCCATGTGCTAATTCTGACCAAGCTTCAGAGCTGTAACGACAATGCTTTGCGTATCTTCACCCCCAAAAGGATTCTTTTTTATTGTAAGTTCAAAGACAAATTGCCTATTTATAACATTGTCCAATATATGTGTTGTAGCGTCAGGCTCAGTTAATAGGAGTTGCAAATCTTATGCAGGTACTCCTAGCAAATCAGTGGAGGGTCCTTCAAATGTAGTTACCTTCAACAATTCCCCTGTAGCATCTTGCAAGTCCATCTTGAGCATGTAGCTGTAGGCACAATTGGAGAGTTGAACAAAACATTTGGGGCATCGGAATGTGTTTGTTGAGCAGTGAACAACCTTTTTCTTACATTTTTTGTTGTCCACTACTAGTGGACATGAAAGGTAGTAGAAGTTGTCCAAATACAATTTAGTGATTTTTGCATGTACACAAACAGGATTTGTGTTGGAAAATTATTTGTTCACAATAGTAGAGATATCTATTGGATCAACAAATTTTGGTTGGTAACTATGGCTTTTTGACAAGGATATAGAGGGTTGGTCATTTCCCAAATCTGTATACCATATTTTTAATGCACAAGCTTCAGACAAAGTTGGATTGACAATAATAGAGGTTGAAAAGGTGCTATCAAGTTTTCTTCCATTCCACAAAATCAGACATGCAGATTTAACCAAAATTATAATTGGGCTCTATTGAGTGAACATATCAAAGATTTGTTTCCCTTCTACTCCGCAGTGGCTACCCCATAATGTAATATCTATGGTACAGTTTGACATGTCTTTTATTGTTGTTGTACATTTCTTTGTTTTAGTTCCATTTTTTTTGCGAATGGTTGATGGAGGAGTTATTGATACAACTATGCCAATGACATCTACAAGGGAGTCAATAGGGAATCCATCTAGCGAATCTATGTTCTTCAGGTGGAAGCTATGTTTGGGTATTGTAGAGTCTGGACATGAGGAAGGAGTTATGATTGATGAGTGTAGTAGGACTATTTCATAAGGGTTTGTTGAGCTGCTATATTTTGTATCTGAAACTTTTATACGGCCACTAGAGATCTTGTATAGGTAACCAAGGTGAACAACCTCATAAAACTCATCTACTAGTTCATTGAAACAAGTTACATGGATTTCGGATTTGTCTTTATCTATGACTTCAAAACCAAATACTTTTCCTTCACGGGTAGCATTTTTGTATTCATGGATTGGTGTTTTTCCTAATGCTCGACCCTCAATGGACCAATTCCTATGATATGGAGTCAATGATTTAATGGGGAGTGGTTGAAAAGGACTAATATTTTGTACAGAATACTCTGTATTTGAAGAAGATCCCAAGGCATGTTCAGAGGTTGAAGGATGAAGGGAGTTATGAATCTGAAGGAGTGGAATTGGAGTTCCAACTAGAGCTGCACTGTTTGAGATGATATCAAAGTCTTCAACTAAGAGAGCCCTGCAAAGAATTAAGAGTGATATTTTAGGTTGGATTTTTACTTTGGAAATGAAAAACTTGTAGATGGTAATGTTTTAAAAATGTCTTACGTGAAGTTAGTTAACATCTTGCAAGAATATTTATTGAGGCAAATAATTGAGCCCTTCACCAAAGCCTCTTTAATGACAAGATATGTGAATTTGTCTGGTAGCAAGGCAAAATGGGTGTGGCCCCCATTAGATAGTTGTAGTCGGTATTTGGTAGATGTAGAATGCATTTTTTGGATAGAATGTATAGATGTAACTTGTAAGTATGGATCGGTAATAACCATGCCTTCAAGAATCCTAGCAAGTGCACCTTTCGTTAAAGTTCCCATTGTAAAGTACGATCTATAAAGGAACCAAGCAGCCTGCAAGTGTTGTTAAATTTGGTGGTTAGGTTGTGGAGAATGTAGTATATTGTAAATATAGTTCAATTTTAGGTGAAGTATTTTGAGCATGTTATATTCATTTTCTTTAAAAACAAGTAGAAACAACATGTTGGTTGTTAAGTTATTGACTTACATCTCTCTTCCTCTAGTCGATATTAATTGTGTGCAAGATGTTACATTAGTAAGTGTTTTTGTTTAAAAATGCATTTTGTACAATATTCTCTATGTAAACAAGCAAATTGAATAAAACTAAATATGTGGAAAAAAACATTCTTCCAAGGAACACTTATTTGCAAGACATTTATTTATATATTTATTGTACCCAAAATCATATTCACATCTGTAGAAAGGTTACATAGTGCAAAAAATAGTAGCTTCTCTATTTACATTAGATTATCTATATCGATGGTTGTTCTTAAGCTACTTAGTGGAAGATAGGACATATGGTCACTTTCTATTCAAGTACAACTCATATGCTTGAACTATGGAGGGTGCTGCACCACGTGTGTAATAACAATCATAATACAGCTCTTTCATGAAGGTGCATAGGCCCTCCAACTCAGTACAACTATCTTGAAGTGTAATGATGTCTTTTTCTTCCACTACAGGGAATTGGCATTCAACTTTGAATTTCTTCACAATAGCATTACAATTGGTTGACAAAATCGAAGATAGAGATTGAATATTGGTTGCAAGATTTGTTGCTTGATTCACTGAGCAACATGATTCTTGTAGTATACTGGCTTCTACATTTGGAGTTGACGGGCTGCTAACATTCTTTGTTGTCTCTCCACTTAAGACTTCAATGATTTCTTTGTTTTTCATGTTGGTTGCCATTTCCTAAGAGCAATGAGTTTAAATATCACAATAAGTTCTTGTTTAAAAAAAAATGTCGTGGGTGTAGTAGAAAATGTCAAGGAATGTGCACCTTCACTGGACATGTATTATTTTATGCATGTGTATAATAAAAGCTAAACTAAACAATATAAAATAGTTGATTGTTTAGATATCTAAAGACAATGTATGAGGTAGTAAAGTTTGGTTGGGGAATACTAAATTAACTTAAGGAGTATAAGACCGTTATTCAATTTTCTAGTTGACATTTCATTATTCGTTCAAAACTATAGTCATATCTCAACAAAATAAATTCAAGAAAATTTATTAAACAATCTAGATTAAAATTAAAATTGTAGTGAAATATAGATTGTGTTCATTTTAAAAATTAAAAGCTATGGGCATACCTGGTAACGATGGTATGATGTGTAAACTATGACACCTTTAAAAGATTGTATAGTTAAATCTGTTGACTTTGAAATTAGCTTCCCTATTCCTATTCAACAAACATACAGGTTAACTTTTGAGTAAGTATAAGTGTAGTGTTGGTATAAATTGCATGTGTTTCATATGTTACAAAAAATCCTATGTAATGAACGAAAAAATCCATTAAGATATAGTTATCATTTTAACGTACAATACTCTATAATAAACATTTGCCAAAAAGATATTTGTAAATCAAATTAAATACAATAAAAGTAAAAATTTTATCCACCAAATTAAGAAAGAAGATTCTATTCATTTCTAATATCTTTTATAAGAACTTAAAAGGTTATATCTTATATTTTATTAGAAATTCAAAAAATTTTCTTACATTTACTTTAATTTTAAGTCAGTAAAAAGAGGAACATTAAATATTGTTGATATTACATTTTTCTATTTGATTGCAATATGAATCCCCCAAAAAAGATAATTCACTTAAAAATGCAAAATAAAATATTTGATAAGCATGAAAAGAGAAGCCGGTTGACTAAAGATAAAAGCTTAGGTGTTGAAAAAGTATGCAACAATTAAAAAAATTTAAAACACTACTTTATTTAAAGAATTAATAGAAAAAGTTTTAAAAACTACTTTTTATTTATGATCATTTAATGTAAATAACATGTAACCTTGTAAACACCCTAATGATTGTTGCCCTTCTAAACCTAACTATAATAACAATATATATTATTGTAGAATAAATTACATCTAACCCCGTGTATATATTAATGTAAAATTAAAAAAGTCTATAACTTTAGATAAAATGTGGATGACCAGTTGAAATAGCATTGAATGCAAAATCATTTCATTAGACATCGACAACTTTGTACACTCCTCTGCACCGTCACCATTCCTCCCCCAAATCCCAACGTCGTAGCATACATGTTTTAAATGCTCTGTTCTATTTGTTTTTATGCCCCGTTTTCGTTTTCAATCCATTGTCTTTCTTTTCAGTACTCTGTTTAGATAAACAATTACTGCTAATATGTATTGTATTCTAATGTTTAGATAAATAGTATCCAAGGATGATTAGGGAATTCCCATTTACTTTATGTAAATTCAGCTGCTTGCATCTAATTGAACTTATCTGTGATATATTCTATGTAAATTGTAACATAAATGATAAATATACACAAAAAAATGATGTTCTATAATCATATTTTGTAAACAGCATGAATCTTTTTCTGCGAATTAATACCAAAGGTAGAGGGCCCTTATGCTCACTCTATAAATCAAAAAGTAAATTAATGATACGAATATTAAAATTAAAATCCAAGCTAAATATTAATAGTTTATAAAATTTAAAAAATCAATAATTGTTTCTAATATTATTAGCTGAAAAGTGGTAGGTAAAAGTTAAAATGGTCAACAAACTCTCCCAAAATGTTATATAAAATGCTTTTTAATTTACAAGTTTAATAAATAAAATTACTGATAAACTCTTCATATTTAATTGAAAACCAATAAAAAGTTGCAAAGGTTCAAACTAAATCTAAGAGTCGAAGCTAAACATAAAATTGAAACTAAACCTACAGCTAAACTGTACCGATGTGTGCACATCACGTTCAATTGAGAAAGTCTGTACCCAGAAACTCAAAAGATATTAACTGATAGACGTCAAAGTAAATTTCATCTTTATAGAGTCCAGAATGACGCGCTAAGATCAATCGAATTTAAACACGCATTAATAAAGCAAAGAAAATAGAAAAAATGAGGTCAGATACAAATGAAAAAATGAAAAAGAAGTCAAAGATTAAATCGGTCCGAATACATTCTATTCCATTCAAAACCCACAAACCATTTATTAAAACCAGGCGACTTCCTCATATTAAAAAAATGAAGTTTCATTAATATGCTCTGGTTCCGAGACAGTCTACCAAACACGCCTCCCGAATAATAAACAATCAACACATTTGGCAACTAAAAAGCAATAAACTAAAGAGCAAACATTAAATTAATAAACAATACTTAGCAAGATATTTGATGACTAGTAATCTATAAAAATTTTAATTCGTGTGGTTGCCACCATTTGACAGCTGGTTTCTTTGTATTGACATCTGTTGGGACTCCTTGTTCAACACAGCTCTGTATAGTTAATTCTATACATTTTAAATAACAAAAACAAAACAAAAGATTTTAGGTCTGTAGTCTTCTTCATTATTGTGGGTGCTGGTAGATTTTTTCAAGAGGCTCTGTAAAGGGTCTATGTACTTTGTAACGGTATGAACGCTGTTGATGCACTTTTTTCTTTATTATTTTTTGAAGAAGTTCTCTATACTCTATAATGGTCTGAAAGTTGCTAGCGTAAATGGCTTCTTCCTTTCTTCGCAAGCTTGCTCATATTAATCCTACTACTTGTGGCGGTCGTCACTCGATTCAGAGCTTCTAATCGCTCCAAGTTGTGCAAGTTCATTTTCAAATTCAGATTGATGGATGGAATGCCAACAGCTCCCACACTTGCATACCTGATGAGAGGATCAAAATTCTTCTGCATGCGACTTACCATCCGAGGAATCAGTATTTACTACACCTGGAAAGAGAGGCTCCCAATGAACAAAGGATGAGAGTATATGTTTTTGTTGCTTAATGCCTATAAGTTGTTTCAGTCTATGTAAGGATAAAGATTATTGTATTTGGTAGAATTTGGTAGGTCCGCTGAGCTAGGCGTACTTGTAGATACTCAACATTTTCTGGCAAAAGGCCCAGCTTTGAGCCACAACTCGCCTAGAGCCCCTGAATCACCCAAGGATAAAAACAAATGAATGTGGTAAAGATGAGCTGTTAGGAAAGGAAAGTAAAGGAAAGGTCCACGATAACTGGTAACTATTCTTCCCTCAGAGTTTAAAATGTCAAAGGAGTAAAAGAAAATGAGGCTTAATTAGACTTACTTTTGCAGCATAGATTGGAGAAAAGAAAAAGTATTTGGTAAAAGCACTTTTGCAGAATACATCATATTTGTGTGCCATAGATTTATCGATTTTGCTTTTAGTTTATAGTGTTTCAACTTATATTTCATTTTATTGGATCTTCTGTTAAATGATTCTTGATTACAATCTAAAATTGAAATACAGAGGGTGTTTCCAGTCGTTTAGATTCCCCTATAATATTCATATCCTAACTTGGACAATCTAGTGGAAATCAGTGCATCCGCTGTATTATGCACATTTACAATGGGCCAATGTTAAAGATTTACGTCAATGTTTTGTTACATCAAATTACTGTAACTTCAACAAAGATAAAACCACACTTCCTACTAACAAACCTGCTATTTTCTAGTAATGTTAAATTTAAGGACAATAGTATAATAGGATAATAGGGTTTTTATTTGCAGGCTATTTCTAATGATAATCCCAAATATGGATACAATACGGCTACTGGTAATTATGAAGATTTGATGGCTGCAGGAATAATTGATCCATACTTGGTTGAAATTTTTCTGCTAAATCTGTCCTAAATCTACCAGTTGCATCAAAAGAATCTAATAGAGATGAATTAAAATTTTTATAAAACCCTACAAAAGTTAAATTTAAATACAAAATGACATGAACAAGATTCATTACTGATGGAGAACTTACTTGTGCAATGTGGTGATGCAGCTTGATGTGTTAAAACTTCTGGAGCTTGTATTCTACCTTTTCTATGCAGAAACAACTGTGAAATAATGTGCCCCCACAACACAATATTTATGCAGCTTGATGTGTTAAAACTTCTGGAGCTTGTATTCTACCTCTTCTGTGCAGAAACGGCTGTGAAATAATGTGCCCCCACAACACAATATTTATATTACAGAATGAATGCGGCTTAAGAAGGCGGCTAAAATTGAAGACGGTGAAAACATTAATGACAAAACTGCATATTTGATGACAGTGGAATTTCTATTATTCATGCTATGGACGAGTTTATATTACAGCGGCTAAAACATTAATGACATACCAACATATTTGATGACAGTGGAATTTCTATTATTCACGCTATGGACGAGCTTATATACGGAGCGACCTGATTTGTTTGATCAACGGCGTAGGTTTCTCCTTAAGCATGGACGACCATGGAATTCATTTCCTTCGTTCATTTGGCATACTCCAGATTTGATAGATGGAGTCTCGTCACTGATTCTGCCAGCAAGTTGCTCTTTACGCCGAGTACACGTTAAATTATATCCTTTTATAATTTAGCATCTTGCTGCCTGGCAGCTCAAAGGCGACTTATTCACCGCCTCGAGCGCTTTCCACGTCTGAAATGTTTGGTTTATTTTCAGTGTCGTTATTCTCCCAGTCTCGCAAATCATGGTCCAATTCTCTGTATAAATTAGAATAAGGTAAAGAAAAAGATGGAAAGGGTGTCCCACATCTACTTGCTCAGATCAATATCTCAGAGATAGTGTAGCGTTCAACAATCATCGTTTACCACGTAGCATTCCACAAAAATCATTACAGCGGCTAAAACATTAATGACACACCTGCATATTTGATGACAATAGAATTTCTATTATTCACGCTATGGACGAGTGGAAAACTATAGGTGGGAGAAATAAATTTGGCAGAACATGCTCACATCTCACCAAGAAGTGTGAAAAAAATTGGCGGATCGGATTCTCGGGTGAATGGGTGGCCGACAAGCTCTCAATGTCCGTCATTGGGCTCTCGGCCACTCCCAACCGTCGATCAGAACAATCAGCCCAGGCTTTCCGAAATGGAAACGCCTACGGCGTAATTAGTACATGTACTAAAAGGAGAGGTGTGATGGTTACGTTTGAAATATATGAAATTTTAAATATTTGTTTATTATTTATATAGATGATCAATTTAAGAAATTTGATTATATTAAATATATTTATTGTTAGTGTTTAAGTTGTCTTCTTTGTTATTGCCAATCTTTTAAATATAACATTGTGTAAATTATATAAAATTGAAGTCAAAGAGTTTTACGTTTATATAATCAAACAATTGTAATAAAAATCATTAAGGTCAGCATCAACATCTTTAGACAAGTTTTGCTTTCAAAATAAGAATTTGTAAACTATTAATATTGACTTCTTGTAGACGAATTTTGCCTCTGACATGAAAATTTGAAAAATTAAAATTCAGACATCGTGAATAATTCAAAAAAGTGTGATGGAAATTTGACTCAGAATTACCTATCTTATTTTTTTAGACAGACAATCGTCATGATGAAGCATACCTCTTTATTCCTAATAATTGTGTATAGCTTGTTTAGAATTTTAAAGAACCTCTCATAGGACAATGTTGGTTCAATGTGAAGCTCATCTAATGATTTGACTTTGAAGATAACTATAAATGTTAATCTTTGTCTGTTGTTGTTTTTTGCGATGTTAAACTTTGGGATTTGTGTATGGTACTAGCTCATGCCATTGTAAGTAGTATTTGCCTACAATTACCTAACAATATAGGTATTATTGGTCTAGCTTTAGGGTTATATTGATTCTATTGTAGCCCGTTGTAATTGTTGATCCTTGTTAGAACCTAGATTAGAATATCTGGTGAGGAGGATGAAAGGTGTCATTTATAAATATGCAAATAGACTATATGATAATTGTATATATTTTATTCTTCTAAAGTTATTAAGTTTGGAAATAAATGCTCTATAATTCTACAACTTCATTATAATGTCTTTAAGTGTGTTATGCATGTCATTATATAATAGGGAAAAACAACATGTTGCATGAAATATGTATTAATTATCTAAAAATGGATAATAGAAAATTTGGAGAAGGTTATGAGAATTTGAATTTGAATTTGAAGTGTTGGGACTTTGACATTATTTCAACATTCCTTGAAATAGATCAAACCAATCTTGCATTATAAATAAATAATCTTAAAAGATAAATAATGATATCAAATAATATAACAAATTTGTAAAAAGTAATACAAACAAAATTTAAATAAAAAGTAGATTAAGATTCTATATAAAAGTATAAATACAAATAAAATTAAAATTAAAAATAAATTAAGAGTTGACCATGAATACAAATATTATTTAGACTTGTTTTTTATGGCGAAACTATCTAAGAACACCAATAAAATGTCCATATTTCATAATAAAAAATAATGTTTGGTATAGTCAAAGACACTCTATTTTGCAGTTTAAAAAATTGGTGAACAAAAGAAAATATGTGGATTCCCTTTTACATTATAGAAAACTAAAAATATATGAAACATATAGAATGTTAAAATAATTTTTACAGCATATACCTAATACATTGATTTGATTTCTAGGATATTCCCGTTGCATTGCCGCTAATGTGAAACTTGACTTGGTTTTCTCAAGGCAAGAAATGGGAAATGACTTCTTTTAGAGACGCATACAAAACTTGACCTATCAATAAGAATTGGAATAGGGAGCATTATTGATGCTACCAAAATTTCTATAATTGTGTCCAAAGGAAATTTGAATGAGCTCGTATTTAGTACCATAAAAAATTATCTATTATACATCATTAAGTTATAAGTAAAAGAAATGATTGTTCATCAATCTTCATAAAAGAGAGTCATTTTCACCTTCTCAAACATATAGTGTTTTTATTCCAGTGTTTGGTTGTTACAATGAACAAGTCCTTCAATTTTCGTTACTACATGTCGTCCGCATTAAGTGAAATGGTGGAGGAAAAATCTGATTTCTCTCCCTTTTTTGTTTTGTTTTAAATATATTTTTGTGTAAGGCAAAATAGATTGAGATTGATGATTGAACAATTTAGTGGTCTAGGTTGTATAGTGAAAAGATAAGAGAATTTTTTTATCACAGCATGGGGAAGCAATTATACTTTCCCATTCATGACTTATGGCCAAACTATAATTTACTAGAAAATGGGCATGCATTTGTAATCATTTTGATGAGCTTTAATTCTCATAGGTAACCTTTCCATCAATAATTACTTATTTTTTCTATTATTCTTGTGTATATGATGTTGATTTCTCTTATCTTTTACATTTGAGGCCTAATTTCAATGGCTATATGTCGAATATTCAACATCTATCTATCAAAAATTTGACGGAACTCATCGTTAGACTTATTTCATCAAAAATTGCTACAAAAATAGTAATCGTCGCCTTTCCGATGGAAAGAAGAACACAAACACACAATTTATTATAAAATTTTTGACGGTATATCTGTCGGAAGTATAGCATCTCCGACGGTTATACAATGAAATTTCTGATGGTATACCCGTCGGTATTATAGAATCACCATAAAAAATGGGCATAAAAAAAAGTAGCATCTCCAATAGTTATGCAGTGACATTTGTGACAGTAAATCTATCGGTAGTATAGCATTGTCGTAAAAAATGGGCGTAAAAAATGTAGCATCTCCAACAGTTTTATGGTGACATTTCTAACCCTAAATCCATCAGTAATACAACATTGTCGTCGAAAATTGGAGTTGAAATTTGAGCATCTCCAATGTTTGTCTAGTGACATTTTGGACGGTAAACCTGTTATTTGTATAGCATCACCATCGACAATGGGCGTCATAAATGAAGGATCCCCGATGGTTGTCTAGTAACACTTTTGACAGTAATCTTGTCGGTAGTATGACATCCCCATCCAAACAGTTCTTAGGTGCATCTAAATTGTGACGTATAGGCATACTAAAGATAAAAAAATATCAAGAGACCATAATAGTTGGTCTTCATCTTTCATCCATGTTATTGACAAAATGGTTTACCTTTCATTAGCTCATCAAATGCAGAGATTTGAAATAATTTCATAGAATATTTTCATGATAACATATATTATTTAATTTGACGTTGCATGAATTTATCTACTTCACACACTTGTGGATGACAAGGACATCAATAAAGAAGCATCCCCTCTTCTAGCTTGCATTACTCACTTGGCCTTAAATGTAATAAAGTGTGTTATTACGTTTGAAGATGAGTGAATAATGCAAGCCATAGGAGGGGATGCTTCTTTATCACTATCCTCATAGTCCACAAGTGCAAGAAGTAGATAAATTTGTGCAATGTCAACTTAAAGAATATACGTTATCATGACAATATTCTATTAAAATCTTTCAAATCCCCACATTTGATGAGCTAATGAAACGTAAACCATTTGGTCATTAATATGGACCAATGACGGAAACCAACTATTATGGTCTTTTGAGATATGATATCTTTAGTCCTAGCTACTAGGTAGGGTCTAGAAGACTTATACCTGCCAATCGTCGAGAATAATCACTGCATTGCCTTTGTGTACACTACACAGTATCCAATATATTACTAAAGGTGAAGAGAAGGAAAAAAATATGAATGGATAAAAGAAACAAAAGATACAATAATATTATCTTGTTGTTTACCTTTTCATAATTGACCAAATAATTGATTACTTCGAACCTCTAATGTTGATGAGCTATAGAAGCGTAACAGGTTTTGATAGTTTCATCAACAAAAGACTACAAACAATTTTTTTTTATCCCTAGGACCCTAAAATATTGAGCTTCTCTTTGTTTCGATAGAATAGTTTAACATTCTCTACTTAACAGGGCCAACCACGTCAAGGTGGAAGCTCATCTGGCCCCTCCTAGGAGCTTCTTATGACCCCTTACAACACTTTAAGACCTCTAAGATGTATTCTTAGGGATCATAAAGGTTCATAAGGGGTCATAAGGGGTCCTAGGATGCAACAGCTAAGAAACATAAATATAGGCATCATGGTCACAATTTTTTGGAGACACAACGTAATTGAGTGGTATACCCAAACGATGCAACATAACCAGGACTCCTCTAGTTCTAAGTTGACACTGTAGGGTCCAAAATTCATAGATAAAGAATGAATTGAGAGAGTGGAGGAGGATGGCCATAACGACCAAAATAATACAAGGTTTGAAAAAATTATATGGAATTTTTATCTCCGTAAACCTTGGAATTTTTTTGTCCTTATGACCCTCCAGCCTCCGCTCTCTCAATTTATTCCTCTCCCTCTCTATTGTATTTAACTTAGCCATCATTATCTATGGTTTTTGGATCCCATAGTGTCAACTTAGAAGCAAAGGAGTAGTGGTTACTTTGCATAATCTGGGTATACCACTCAATTATCTTGTGTCTCCAAAGAATTGTAACCATAATGCCTAGATTTATCTTTCTCAGCTATTGTGAGATTAAAAGTCTTCTAAGGAACATGTCATGTCTACTTCTATGTTTCTCTTGGAAAATAATTGATGGTGATTGATGAAGAGGATTTCAAAATGATGATTGATCCAATTCAGATTGGTGCAACATTTTCAAATATTCTTCATAATCATCATCAAATGAACATTTTCAAATCTTCATCATCATTCATCATCTTAGTATTCTACAATCATCTTCTATCAAATGATTATCCTCAAAAAATAAGTCATGGGAATGATTAAACAATACACTATGAAAAATAAGTATACATTTAAAGAAATGGCATATAAAAAGAAGGGATGACTTGTCATTGTCAGATGAATGACGACTTCCATTATTGTATGGTTGAATCTTTATCTCCTTATCTCTGGGAGTTTTCTTCCCATGTCCAAGTGTTTTCATGATGAAAGAGAATTTTTTTAAAGCATAAGGATCCTCATCAATCTATATGTGAAATTATTAAATGCATAATCATCTTTCATAATGTATCAAATCATATTGGTGAACAAAAAATTAATCAGTACTTTATGTTTTTATGTAATGAGTTTGTTCAATGTGTATGTTTAGGTATGATTATTCATTATTGAATATCTTATGTTGATATCATAAGCATTGCAACATGTGGGATAAAATGTGATGTTCAAAGAGGGTAGAGATTTGTTCTAACACATTTACCTTGTGATTGTAAGGTTATAATTTAGTATGTTTTGGTAAGAGGGAGTATGTAGAAGGCATTAACAATCAGTCCTCGGTAAAGGATCAAATAAGGAGACAGTCTTTGTTAATGACGAAGCATGGTGATGTTGACAGCATGATGAATGATGCTACTAATAATAAAAAGAAATGGCATCTTTGTGGGAGGAGTATGGTGTCCTCTAGTGGATCGAAGGAAGAGTAATGATGTGAGGAGTGAAAACAAGTTTTGTAAGAGGCTTGGAAGGTAAGATAGATGATTGAACAATTTAACTTGGTCTAGGTTGTATAGTGAAAAGAGGAGGATTTTTTTATCACCGCATGAGGAAGCCATTATACTTTCCCATTCATGACTTATCGCCAAACTATAATTTACTAGAAAATGGTCATGCATTTGTAATCATTTTGATGAGTTTTAACTCTCATAGGTAACCTTTCCATCAACCATTACCTATTTTTCTATTATTCTTGTGTATGTGTTGTTGATTTCTCTTATCTTTTACATACACTAGTACATTTGAGGCCTAATTTTGATGGCTATCTGTCAGATTTTCAATGCCTATCTGTTAGATATTCAACGAAACTCATTGTCGAAGTTATTTCATCAAAAAATGCTATTGAAATAGTAACCTTCGCCTTTCCGACACACATATCCGTTAGAAAGAAGAGCACAAATGCACAATTTATTATAAATTTTTTGATGGTACATCTATTAGAAATATACCATCCCCGATGGTTATCTAGTGAAATTTCTAATGGTATATCCATTAGTATTATAGCATCACCGTAAAAAATGAGCTTAAAAAATTTAGCATCTCCGATGACTGTGGAGTGACATTTCCGATGGTAAATCTGTCAATAGTATAGCATCGTTGTTGAAAATGGTCATTGAAAATGTAGCATCTCTAATGATTGTGCGGTGACAATTCCAATGATAAATTTTTCAGTAGTATAGCATTGCCATCAAAAAATGGCATCAAAAATTGAGCATCTCCAACAGTTGTCCAATGAAATTTTCGACAGTAAACCCATCATTTGTATAGTATCGTCACCAAGAATGGGCGTCGCAAATGAAGGATCGTCGACACTTGTCCACTAACATTTTTTATGATAATCCCATTGGTAGTATGTCATCCCCATCGAAATAGTTCTCAAGTGCATGGAAATTATGATGGATAGGCACCCTAAAGATAACAAAGCTAAAGAAACCATAATCATTGGTCTTTGTCTTTGGTCCATATTACTGACAAAATAGTTTACCTTTCATTATCTCATCAAATGCGGGGATTTGAAATAATTTAATATAATATTTTCATGATAACGTATATTATCTAAGTTGACATTGCATGAATTTATCTACTTCATACACTTGTGGACTACAAGGACATTGATAAAGAAGCATACCCTACTATGGCCTACATTACTCACTTAGCCTCAAATGTAATAAAGTGTGTTATTACATTCGAGGCTGAGTGAAGAATGTAGGCCATAGGAGGGGATGCTTCTTTATCGCTGTCCTCGTAGTCCATAAGTGCATAAAGTAGATAAATTCATGCAACGTCAACTTAAATAATATACGTTATCATGAAAATATTCTATTAAAATCTTTCAAATCCTCACTTTTGATGAGCTAATGAAATATAAACCACTTGGTCAGTAATATGGACCAAAGATGGAGACCAACTATTATGGTCTCTTGAGCTCTGCTATCTTTAGTCGTAGCTGCTAGGTAAGGTCTAGAAGACTTATACCTGCTGATCATCAAGAATAATCACTTCCTTGCTTTTATGTACACTACACAGTACCCAATATATTACTAAAGGTGAAGAGAAGGCAAAAAATATGAATGGATTAAGAAATGAAAGATAAAATAATATTATATTGTTGTTTACCTTCTCATAATTGACCAAAGAATAGATTCCTTCATACCTCTAGTATTGATGAGCTGTAGAAGTGTAACAAGTTTTGACAAGTTCATGAACAAAAGACTACGAACAATTTTTTTTGTCCCTCGGACCCTCAAATATTGAGATTCTCTTTGTTTCGAGAATAGTTTAACATTCTCTACTTAAAAGGGCTCACCACATGAAGGTAGAAGCTCATCTGGTCCCTCCTAGAAGCCTCTTATGATCCCTTGCGACACTTTAATACCTCTAAGATGTATCTTAGGGATCATAAAGGGTCATAAGAAACATAAATGTAGGCATCATGGTCATAATTATTTGGAGATACAACATAATTGAATGCTATTCCCAAATGATGCAATGCAACCACTACTCCTCTGGTTCTAAGTTGAAACTATAGGGTCCAAAAACCATAGATAAGGAAAACATTGAGAGAGCGGAGGAGGAGGCCCATAACGACCAAAATAATACAGGGTTTGCAGAAATTATATGGAATTTTTATCTCTGTAAACCTTGGAATTTTTTTTTCCTTACAGCCCTCCAACCTATACTCTCTCAATTTATTCCTCCTCCTCTATGTTGTATTCAAATTAGCCATCGTTATCTATGGTTTTTTTTATCCTATAATATCAACTTAGAACCAGAGTAGTAGTGGTTACTTTGCATCGTCTGGGTATACCACTCATTTATGTTGTTTATCCAAAGCATTTTGAACATGATGCCTAGATTTATGTTTCTCAACTTTTGTGAGATTAAAAGTCTTCTAAGGAACATGTTGTGTCTAATTCTATATTTTTCTTGGAAAATGGTTGATGGTGATTGATGAAGAGGATTTTAAAATGATGATTCATCCAATTCGAATTGGTGCAACATTTTCAATTATTCTTCATAATCATTGTCAAATGAAAATTTTCAAATCTTCTTCATTAGTCATCGTCTCATTATTCTACAATCATCTTCTGTCAAATGATTATCCTCAAAAAATAAGTCATGGGAATGACTAAACAATACAGTATGAAAAATAAGTATACATTTAAATAAATGGCATATAAAAAGAGGAGAGGACTTGTCATTGTCAAATGAATGACAACTTCCATGGTTTCATGGTTGAATCTTTATCTCCTTAGCTCTGGGAGTTGTCTTTCCATGTCCAAGTGTTTGCATAATGAAAGAGAATTTTGTTAGAGCTCAAAGATCCTCATCAATCTATATTTGAAACCAGTAAATGCATAATCATCTTTCATAATATATCAAATCATATTGGTGAACAAAAAATCAATCATTACTTTATCTTTTTTATGTAATGAGTTTTTTCAATGTGTATGTTTAGGTATGATTATTCATTATTGAAGATCTTAAGTTGATGTTCAAAGAGGGTAGAGATTTTTTCTAACTCCTTTACCTTATGATGGTAAGGTTATAATAGTATGTTTTCATAAGAGGGCTCGTATGTAGATGGCATTAACAATCAGTCCTTGGTAAAGGATCATACATGGACATAGTCTTTGTTAATGAGGAAGCATTGTGGTGCTGACAACATGATGAATGATGTTGCTAATAATCAGAAAAGTGGCATCTTTGTGGGAGGAGTATGTTGTCCTCTAGTGGATTAGAGGAAGAGTAATGATGCGAGGAGTGAAAATAATGTTTGTAAGGGCCTTGGAAGGAAATAAACCAAAGACATTGTTGATCGTTCCCAACATTAGCATGACAAGGATATTGGTGCTAAATATGTTTTATGTTGTCATGATTTTGGTGATAATGTGAATGCAGGTATGAAGAAAATGTTGTAGATGTCTAGAAGGGTACAAGGATGTAGAACACCATCTAGAAGGATGGGTGGATTGAAGACAAGAAGCATTGGCTCTTGGGACAAGAGCTCTTTTAAAGGTGGGATGTGTGATGTAGGAGAATCTATGAAGACACCTAGGTAGATGAAGGAAATAGTGGATCAGAGCATGGAGAAGAGCAAGAAGACCTCTATACAAGTCAATTGGGAAGTCTTGAAACCTATTATGGTTTTATGCAATGATCAATATAAATAAATTGGTAAAACTCCTAAAGGGCCTAATAAGGACCTTATGAGGAAAATGATGTAAAAATGAGCCATTAGATCTCCTTGGGGTTAGCATGGGTCTTAAATATATTTTTTATCCTATTTTAGTTTGATCCTTTATATTTGGATATGTTTAAGGGACTAATTTGTATTAAATTGCAAGTTAGAATTTGAAATTTCAAATCCTAACAACTAGTTAGGAATGGGTGGGAATTAGAAGATCAATAGTTTTTTGAGATTTTTTGAATACCAATCATTTAAGGATTAGTTGGAAAATTTAGAAAGCATTTAATAAGACTATTTTCAATCATATATGGATGCATAGAAGGAGATTGTATGACTGGTGAAGAAGAATACAATTTTTAAACCTTATTTTGAGCAATAACAAAGAGTTTTCTTGTAATTTTGTGTTTCCACATTAATGTCCTTTTGAATGCAGAGATTAGATAATGTATTTAGATGTTTATGAACTTGTTTTGAACCATTTTCCAAGCATTTTTATTTTTTTTGTGTCCTAGAAGGCTGAGTGTATTGTAACAGTCATTGTTTTGACAGGGTTTTAAGCAATGGATTGCAGATTCATCCCATGTTGTAATTACAAGGATTATGGGATGAATCATAACATTGTATATTATTTAATTAAACCCTTATAATTTTTTTGAATGGTTAAAAGTTGTATTATTACTAAAATGATTTTAAAGAACACATTTATTCAAGATATCTTAATATGTGTAGATGATCCCTCATTATGTTATCTTAATTTCAAGTGTTTTATATGCTTTGGTATCTAGTCATATTTACAATGGAATTAATTCAAAAGTTAATCTTGACTAATTAATAAAAGTGACATGGCAATGTTTCAAAAAAAATTTATGGTAATTTTGGTGTTCAATTAATTTTTGGAACCAATAGTTTTCTTTTTCAAAAGTTTTTATATGCGGAAAAACTTAATAGTGTCTATGTAATAAAGGGGGCTATTTTAGGCTTATATTTCTTGTAGAAGTAAGTTAAAATGATAAAATTTTATAGATTATTGGTGAAGGATGAAGAGTGTCACTCTTAAATTCACTTAAATATAGAAGAAATAAAGCTCAAATATCATTTATCAAATGTGAATTTGAAGTAGATGAATCTCGACAAAATATTACAATGCAAAATTGCAGTAATTTATATCTATTTTTTCCATATAAAACCCTTCACTTATTTCATCAATAAATGCTATATGTACAAATGATTAGTCTATCAAATATTAAATAAATAGTTACATACATGTAAATAATTTATATTAAAACAAGGACTTTACACTTACAAAATATATTGAAGAATACGTCGTTGGGCTAGATATTCATGTATAAGGTATGTGGTTTATAGAAGAAAGTTTAAAAATAATTAGGGCTTATGGCTATAGGGTTTAACAAACAAGGTTGAGAGAGAGAGAGAGAGAGAGAGAGAGAGAGAGAGAGAGAGAGAGAGAGAGAGAGAGAGAGAGAGAGAGAGAGATTATTGGGAATAAAGGGAGTGATATATTCAGAACAAGATAATTATGATAGGAGCATGTTAATTTATTGAATTCAAATAATTCTAAAAATGTATATGATTGTAAAAAAAATAGAATCTACATTATAACTCCTATAGATCTGAAACCACTCTCAAACATCCTAACAATATATACATGAAATACTACTTAAAATATAAGAAAAAAGCATAATGAGATGTGAATTAAGTCTTGGTATTTCCCAAGGTAGATAATATGGTGCATGCCATATTTGGTGCACACCATATATATGGCATGAACCAAATGTAAAAGATGTATTTTTTTATTATCAATTCATAATAAAACTCTTCACAATTAATATATACATGAAATATAATATTTAAGTATAAGTCATATTTCAATATGTATTTTTCTTATACACATATTTCATTATCAATTCACAATCACTCTCTTAAAATGTTCATATATGTACATGAAACATAGCATATAAGTATAAGTCACATTTCAAAAAAAAAATCTTATATACACATTAAATACTGAAATGTGACTTATACTTAAATGTTATATTTCTTGTATATATTCATGTTAAGAGATTAATTATGAATTAATAATGAGAAAATACATTTTTTGCATGTGGTACATGTCATATTTATGGCATGCACCATATTAACTAATTTGGGGAAAACCAAGCATTAGGCTTAGATTTACCTTGGGCAACCAACCCAAAGGATTGGATGACTAGAATAGACTTAAGATGTGATTTTTAGAAAATATAGGAAAATTTCTCATGTATTTTTGTATGTGCTCCCAACCAAGTTTACTTGTGGTTCAACATGGACAAAAGCAAACACCACAATGTTGTTAAGCTATCTAACAATATAATTTACTTTGAATTTTGAATATGTTAAGCTTTCCATCTCTAATTTCATTTGTGTGATTGATTAATTTCAAAAACCAACATGTGGTATTTTGGGCATAGAGTTTGGCTTATTCATCAAATTTTGAGAAGAAAAAATTAGAAACTAGACTACATCCTACATGCCTATAAAAAAGGAAGTTTTGGATTTTGATTAGTTTTCAATAAGTTTGGGGAGGAGCATGCTCAAATTTAATATTTTAAAGATATGATCACTTTGAAAATAAGTAAAAAAAATACATTCATAAGAAAATAAGCCAAAAATCTAGGGTAAACTATGTGGTGTTATCTAAATTCTCACTAGAGCGATTAATTTTTTTAAAACAAATGACATTTTATCGGGGGTACACAAGATGCTATGTTATGTTTTTAAAAAAAAAAATAGAACCACTTCTATGTGGTCCCCCTACTTTGAGGCCTTAAATCCACCATTTTTTTAAAAACATTTTTATTTTATAAACTAGATTTTAAGTACTATTATCTTGATTTTCTTGTCAAACTTATGAGTTTGTTAAAAAAAATTTATTTTAAAAGTGGCATTTTAAGTTCTCTTTTTGGTCCACCACCTTTGTGCACTTACTTCCTCGCGAAGTCACCAAAAACTATTGGGTGAATATATGTAGTAATTGACTTAAATCAACCAACTACAAGATAGTGATTTTAGCCCCAATGTGTGAGATTAAAACTCTCCTCTGAGAAAGCAGTGGTGCCCTACTTATTGTTGCTATAAATTATCAAGCTCTAAATTAGAATTATTTACACTAGATAAATATTTGGTTGTTATATTCACCCTTTTTCTCTTCTTTTAAGAAAGGATGTCCACTTACCCTCATCACAAACTTGTAATCATAAAGTGTTTCAACACAAAAAATTGATTGACAAAATAATTCTAATATATGATGAGTTAAAAGAAAGAATAAATAAAGTATACCAAAAACTTTATGTAAAAATGAAGCTCTTGAAAGCTCAAAGGCTTTCCACAAATTTTTATTAAAATTTAGAGACAATAATGAAGCTGATATATATCTCAAGAACTCCAACATAAAGCACAACTCAATCACACAAACATAGAGAATAAAAACAACTCAAATAATATGATTTATCCCTAGTTTGAACATATAATGGTAGCTCCAAACACAATAATTTAGCTCAAAGACTATAAAATAATTTTTGAATCTATCTTATCATCACTAAAATAAGCATAATAAACACTAAATAATATAATAATAAAGACATAAGAAAGTGATAAGGCTAAGGCTTCTAGGTTTTGATGATGACCCTGTTGGATTAACTGCCAACGTCCCCCTTCGGGATTTGTGACATGGTTTAATAGCCTCATGTGTCTTCTATAACTCTTGTAGTTTTATCGGGCATTAAAAAGTTGATCTTTAGGTGCAACAACAACTGCTAGTTGTAACAAGTGTTATCAGAGCTTGGTCACAAGTTTAAATCCCCTCGGGTGACCCTAAGGGGGGATTGTTGGACTAACTACCAATGTCCCCCTTTGGGATTTGTGACATGGTTTAATGGACTTTTGTGTCTTCTATAATTCTACTAGTTGTAATAGGAATTAATAGGTTGATCTTTTGGTTCGACGACAACCATTAGTTATAAAAGACCCTACCATTGCTAGAACCATACATCTATTTATAAATATGGTTTTGAGAACTCTTCATAAGAATAGGGTGAGGAGTAGGAAATATCCATATTGAATAATGTGATGTTCATAAATGTGCTACTTTATAGGAAATTTAGTCCAATAAAAAAATCTTACATATTTTAATCCATAAAATTCTTATGCCATATGCCTTATTACACAACATTCATTTCTTTTTAGATTGACACATCTAGAAATGATCTAGAAATCTATACACTTCTATTTGTTGATTTCTCATCTCACTACTACCTCTAGTACATATATATAACTTAAATTAATAAAAACAATTTACATAGCAAATAGGCATGTGACCTCATGAGTTAAACCCTTGAAAATTATATGAATGATGAAAGATTGCAAATTTTATCCATTCAAATTCTCTAGAAGGAATGTGAAGGTATATATTTAGTTTAATACGACCAACAAAAGCATTTTTATTTATAATATGAGTGCAATTTAATTAGTTTACACAAATGGAATTAATAATAAATTATACATTTTCTAAAAGAAAATATTAACCTTATGTAGGTGAAAAATGAGGAGTTAAAAGATTTTTTTTAAAATTTTGATGTATTAAATTTATGCCTCTAGTCAATGGACCCTTGGTCTACTGGTAAAGTTGTTTGGTTCTCAATGAACCCACCAAGGATCAAGTCTTGCTAAGTGCAAAGGCTTTGACAACATAAGGGATGAGGTCGAGATCGTGCCCCAGGCGGATTTTGGTGGAATGGATACCCTTTAGCTCTTGGCTCTTAGTTGAAGTTGAACTCTCAACAAAAAAAATTATGTCTCTAAGGTCAAACCCTATGCCTATGAAAATTACCTACAATGCAAAAGTAGTCAAATTTAGCGAACAATAAAAAGAGTATTCACGATTACATGAATAGATTTAATTAATGTATAGCTAGAGGAAATATATCAATATGTGTGCACACATCTAGATAAAGTGGAGACAAATGTAACAAGTAAAGTTTGCAAGAATGAACATGACTTTGTTGAAGATTATTTTTTAATATCAATATTTTAACGTTTCCTTTAAAACTGAACCTAAAAGTTAATAGAATATGCCAAATTGTCCATTATAAAGGTGAGGTTCATGTAAATACATGAATGATTATGCATCTCAAATTATATAACATCCTTAAAGATATACACAAAGTAAGTCTTCAGACATGAAAATAAAAGACAATATGCAAGTCCATCTATGATAATGGACCTTTTAGAAAATGGCCATATAGATTTTTCATTTACATGCACTCTCCATATGAAACCTACAAAATAGAATAAAATTAGAAGCATGTACAATCAGAATCTCATGAATAGAAAGAAAGCCTCGAAAACATTTGATTTAATAGAAAACATGAAGCACTACATATCATAAACTAAAATGAGTCATTATAAGAAAGCGCACAAAGATATACATGGAGAGAACAACAAACTATGCTTTCTGAATGAAATAAATAATATACAAAATATAAAACCAAAATACATATCTGATAAAACTTTTAGATTCAAAAATCCTTAACAGCTCAATCGTAACACATTAGAACCCTAATGCGTTCATTACATTTTCTTCTCCTAAATTCTATTAGAAAACAAAAGATATGAGACAAGATTGAATAATAAGAAACAAAAAAACATAATAGAAGAATAGTCAAAATGGTTCTAGATAGTGATTGTGTCCATATGCATATGGATTAAAGTAAGTCCTTAACCTCTTATTTGAATCGACAATTCATTTTATCAGACAGAAGCTTTAATGGAGGATCTTTAACATGCATAAGTCATGCTCTTCTCCAAGGAATACCACAAGCAAAGCTCATGTAGCTCATCCACTAAAGCTTCTGTCTGATCAAATTAATTTCAATATAACGTTATAGAACTGGATCCAAACAAACGTAGTCTAACAACCCCATCAAGGCAATTGAGGATCCTCTAATACCGCTACTCTACAAGGCTGAATATAAATTAAATATAAATGTTTAACATTTCGAATCACTTTTGTGGTCTATCATAAGAATGTGATTCATCAGAATTCAAAGAAAATACAAGAAAAATACCTCCTAAACATTGATACTAAAAATACTTCACAATAGAAATCGAAAGCTAATATTTAGCAATATAAATGCTATTGGTGGGATTCATTATATAGACCTGTGGCCGATAGCAGAGCTTAATTGAAATTGCACAGCAGCTGCCTGGTGTCTATTCCGTGTCGCATGCGACATACATATGTTGCTGCCTTTTTCCACACGCTAGGTTACTTGACCGTTACAGAGGCTGACCATGACCTACTCATCTTTATTCGTTGGCGTAACTAGCACGCAATCTGTCCTACTTCCATTGTCTAGGCCACGTGAATTGCTTGTACTTTTCGTTTCTCATGTTTTTTTATTTTTTATTTGATTTCAGTCAGTGCCACAGTCAATAGTCATTACTGATTACTCATTAGTACTTGTGATTGAGCAATAGAGTTAAGGAAGACCTAACTAGAATTAGTAAATTATTTTTTATCAATCAGAAGAGTTCTAGGTATATACTATTTTTTTATCAATTTCATATTATTAACATCTAATATATTTTATTTTATAATTAAGCTGATAAGCTTTCATTGTGGGAAACACCTACTCACGGAGAATTGTTTGTATGTTGTTTACTTGTCTGATACTAGAAAACCTATTTGTGATTGATGTGAGTTGAGAGATTGCACTATTATAGTGCATTTAAGCATGTTTTTTTTGCGTTTGTTTGCATTGTTACGTACAAGGCACATTACGATTTTGTTTGAATTGCTGCGTACATGGCACATGATTTTTTGGATAAGCTCTGACTGTTTGGGGTTAGGCTTCTGCAATTTGAAGATAACCTTGTCTAATTTTGGCTATTCCATTGATCCTCTGAGTGAATGACGGATTTGAATGCCATATGTCTGTAGCAGTCCTCTACCAATGTGTTTTTTGTATAAATAATGAAAACAAGGTTCTTCAAGACAACAACTGTCCAAGATTTGTTTTGGCACCAAAATTGTAACACTCTCCACAACCTTTCTGTAGCGCTTTTTCATCAAATTTCCCTATTATTACCTTCGTACGGTTTTTAGTATATTGAAAGTAACCTTGTTTTTGGTTGACTGTTGCAGAAGATTGATGTTTTTATGCTATGGCAAGTTACTTAGGGATTGGTGCTCTAGATTTCTCAATATTTGTGTGCATTTCATGCGGTATGTACTATGTTCTGAGGTTTTTCTGACAGGGTAGTAAGAAAACCTTCGCATGGTTTCTCATATACTGAAACTATTTTTTTAAATTGGTTGATTGTTGCAATATACAAAATTTTGATGCTATCAAGAGTTAACTAGGCATTTTTGCAATGAGAAGCATAGGTTTCTTATCGGATTCAGATTCAGGTTATAGATTTATTGTTCTCTTTTCATTTTCTTTTTCATTTCCCCGATTATTGTTTTAATTCCACTGCTTGTCTCTTTGTAACTATCCAACCTTGATTCAAAATCCATGCAACATTGTTGTATCTGTTCTTGCAACTCTGATTTGTAATGTTTCCTATGTTTCCTTGATTTTGATTCAAGGAAAAATAAGATCACACCTATGGACAATATGGAAAGTGGTGGTACAACCAATTGACATAAATTATTTGATGCAGTGCAAGGTAGGAGAATCCCCAATGGAGATGTCCTAGCCCCCAGCAAATAACCACACAATAGAATATAATGACAATACAAAGATTTAGAACCACACAATGCCAAAACTCATTATGGAATTATCATATTTTCATCCAACATGCCCGGCTATAAGGCCTTCCGGGTTACGGCCAAATACAATGCAATTCCAATAGAAACTCCACAAGATCTCACAAGATCCAAACCAAACCCTAGCTAGCCCAGATCCACACACTGGTAGGAACCCCCAAGGAAGATCTAAACTTGTGCTCGCAAGCCCACCAAGCAATCTCCTTGTTTCCCAAGCCGCAACTACTAGCTCTCTTCAAAACTCGCTCCACAACCACCTCCTCTTCTCCTAGGTGGATGAATGATTCCTAAAGACTTCCCCCACAACCTCTACTTATACCAATCTAAGCCACGGGTCAGCCCTGAACATAAATTAAATACAAATACCAAAATTAAATGCCACAAGTCGGCCAACAACAACAATTAAATTCCCAAAATTGATGTCTTAGTAAAATCACGATATCTCCTAGCTCCAGATGAATTAGAACTCGTGCTTCAAACCATAGGTAGAAATATAGGCCCTCTTCAATCCCTGAAATGTTCAGCCTCTAAATCTTTGTGGAAAATTACTTATACAGCCTGAAATAGACACCAAATTCCTAAGCAAGGCCGAGCTCCCCAAGGCCATGCTGAGCAACCAAGACCATGCCAAGTTCCATTAAATACATCAAAACCAATTACCCAAGACCCAAGTGGGTTTACCCAACTCTACCAAACCCCTCACATATGAAAATAAGTCCACACAACTCCATCAAATCTCCCAAACATGCAGGATAGCCAACTACCCTGGGATGCTCCAGCATCAGACTCCCCAGGTGCAAAAAGAAGTATGCCTCATACTTTGACGCCAGATGAAATATCTGCAACCATCTTCATCTTCACCAAAGGCTTCCACTCCAACAGGGACAATAGAACCAACATGCAAATCACCCAAATCCGCATCCATCTATCAACCACTAGAATCTCAACCATCCAATCAACATGCTCACTCTCAGGAACAAACTGAACATAGTGCCTCACCAATATTCTCTGTAGCGGATCACTACCAACAACAACAATATCCTCAAACATGAAATCCATGTCACCAACATGTAAGCTCAAATCCACAATAGGAGCAACATGTAAATCCTCAACCATGTCAACCACCAACAGGTTCACATCAGGAACATACAGATCCGTAGTATCATGTAGATCCTCAACCACATCAACAACTAGTGAATCCACACCAGCAACATCCATATCAACAACATCCATATCACCAACATATGGATCATCACCCTTAGCAACCTGATTATCCACAACCAAGTGCTCCACAATTTCCATGTCAGACTCAACCAACTGATCATGAAAACCAACCTCAATCACAACATCAACAAGGTTAGGAAGCTCCATAGAAACATCCACAAGTTTCTCCATAGGTTCTGCATCAGCCTCCACACACTGATCAACAAAACCAACTTCCATCTCGACCTTGCTATGCCCTCTTCTCTCTCGAACAAGTCTTCTAACCGGCCACACAACTCGCTTCCTGATCGGTAGACTCCAGCTCCACGGTTTCAAGATCTCTCAAACTCTCTTATGAAATTTATCCAGAGATGGATCACTCTCAACCATCCTTTCCTTAACTTGATTAGTCAATCTAGCTTCCAACTGAGCAAAAGTCTTTGAAATATTCTTCTCCACTACATCATGGAGTTTTGCAATCATCTCAGGGTCCAATCTTCTTAGAGCCATCTTCTAAGATCTTCGCAAACCCTCTACAAAAAATCACCAACTAGATCCAACCTTCAACCAGGTCCTAGTGAAAACTACCTCACATTCGGCGCTCTGTCCACACACTCAAGAACAACCTTCACTCTGAAAAACTCCACCCAAGGTCCTGGTGTAAACTGCCTCACATTCGGTGCTCTGTCCACACACTCAGGAACAATTGTGCTCTAATACCACTTGATGCAGTGCAAGGTAGGAGAATCCCCAATGGAGATGTCCTAGCCCCCAGCAAATAACCACACAATAGAATATAATGACAATACAAAGATTTAGAACCACACAATGCCAAAACTCATTATGGAATTATCATATTTTCATCCAACATGCCCGGTTATAAGGCCTTCCAGGTTACGGCCAAATACAATGCAATTCCAATAGAAACTCCACAAGATCTCACAAGATCCAAACCAAACCCTAGCTAGCCTAGATCCACACACTGGTAGGAACCCCCAAGGAAGATCTAAACTTGTGCTCGCAAGCCCACCAAGCAATCTCCTTGTTTCCCAAGCTGTAGCTACTAGCTCTCCTCAAAACTCGCTCCACAACCACCTTCTCTTCTCCTAGGTGGATGAATGATTCCTAAAGACTTCCCCCACAACCTCTACTTATACCAATCTAAGCCACAGGTCAAATCTGAACATAAATTAAATACAAATACCAAAATTAAATGCCACAAGTTGGCCAACAACAATAATTAAATTCCCAAAATTGATGTCTTAGTAAAATCATGATATCTCCTAGCTCCAGATGAATTAGAACTCGTGCTTCAAACCATAGGTAGAAATATAGGCCCTCTTCAATCCCTGAAATGTTCAGCATCTAAATCTTTGTGGAAAATTACTTATACAGCCTGAAATAGACACCAAATTCCTAAGCAAGGCCGAGCTCCCCAAGGCCATGCTGAGCAACCAAGACCATGCCAAGTTCCATTAAATACATCAAAACCAATTACCCAAGACCCAAGTGGGTTTACCTAACTCTACCAAACCCCTCACATATGAAAATAAGTCCACACAACTCCATCAAATCTCCCAAACATGCAGGATAGCCAACTACCCTGGGATGCTCCTGCATCATTATTATTCATGTATTTTTGTTATGTCTGTCAATCACTAGTCATACTCCCTAAAAATATCAAAATAATTCTAGAAATTATCCATGCATTAATAATGGACTGTGACAACACCACAATAGTTATACCATTTAGTAACTCTTAGAACTAAAGCCCAAGCATCCAAATAGTCCTTATTGGTAGGACAAATAAGTCTTGTGTCGCATCTCCTGTATACGCACTCTATTTGCAGTATAATGAAGTTCCTGGGCACAGACTGGAACTCTCCTTGCGCCATTAATATTTCTGGTGCTCTGGTTTCTAGAATTTGAAACATAATTTGAAGGATTCTTGTTCTTAACCTGATTTTTTTCAATATTCTTGGCCAAAAATGACCCGAGGCTGAGCTTGAGGCTTCTTGAGGCGTTTTCTTGGTGAAAGACTTTGCAGAAGACAAATGATGTTTCTTTGCAGGCTTTCTGGAAAAAGAAAGTGCCTAGAGATTTTCCTTGGTGTGACTTCTGCCCTCACTTTTACTCCTATAAAGAAAATCTTTTAGGCGCATTGTCATGTTCTTGCAATTATAAACTTCTCTAGCCCATACCTTCAAAATCCCTTCATCCCATATTGAGGTAGAAGATTCTCACCATTTTTTAGATAATAAATGTTGTACAATATTACTTTTAACTTATCTCATAAAGTTGCTTTCCAGATAATGGAAGACATCAATCCATCCAACCATCCATCCCCAAGCATCATAGACATCTCTACCAATGATTTGGAGCAAAGCACCCCCACCTCAATCCCTGTGTCTACTTTGGTTGATTTGATGGGACCTAACAGAGCCAATATTATAGCATTGTTAGATATGTTGTGCACAACCTATGAGAAATAAGTGGATGCATAATAGACGTTAGTCTAAATGCAACTAATGTGTAACATATTCAAATCACAAACATGCAGGATGCTTTAGGAAGATTCCATGTGGTTTGTAAGCAATTGGAGGGACTTTTCAACCTCATATAGGAATTGGCTTATGACAAATATTACAATCAATGAAATGTAAATGAAATTAAAGTTGTATTTGAAAGTTTTTTCTGAATCCATGTAATTGTCCACATGCATCAATGCATGTAAATAGCTATGTAGGAGATGAACATCCTTTGTAAAATTTTGACCTATATTTTCACTATATTTAGACTCCTTATTATATTTATAGAGCTTGACAACATTGGAAATCTCCCTCCTTTGGTATGGGCATGATACAAGAAGAATTGCCTAAACTTCATGAATGGTTGTCTGTGGCTTATTTATATGGTATAGGAGGGTTCTTAGCTATCTCGATCTCCTTTGTAGTGCTTCATTTATGGTGGTAGGAACATCTGTATGAGGATTATATTCTGGCCCAATAGGGTTCTTATTTTTTTCTGGCACAAATTTTGAATAAGAATTCAACTAATTCTAGTATTTTAACTATTGTTCAATTTTGAATCATTAATTATTGACAAATGATGAGATTTAATAGTTAGGATAATCACATAATTTGAAATGATTGATAATCATATAATTTGTAATATTCAACTTACATGTTTGAAATTTGTTTGGTTTAATTGAGCTTTGAAGACATGCTCATTTAGAGACAAACTCTATGAAGTAGGTATGACGATTAATAGCATGGTAGAATGAAAAAACTAGAGTCCCATTGAAGATGTGGTAGTAAGACTCTAACACATTATGGTCCACACGCCCATGATAAAGGAGAGTGGTTTAAAGACTTCACAATTTTTTACCAACTTTAGATTTCCTACTCTATAGAACTAGATTAAAAAATGATAAAAAAAATGCTAACTTTTTTCGGAAGAGAATATTAGTTGGACTGGGCTATGACTTTTACACTTTAGATGTGTTTAACATTGTTCTAGCTATTCTTGCAACTATGATTTGTAATGTTTCATATGTTTATTTTATTTTTATTCAAGGAAAAATAAGGTCACACCTATGGACAATATGGTGAAGTGGTGGTGCAACCAATTGAAATAAATAGATGTAACAAATCCCCTATTTTGTTGCATGTGATTATTGCTGAAAAATAAACCATATGGTCATATGAAATGTGATTATTGTTTAAAAAACTATCCTGTCACATGAAATGGAATAATATAGAAATAAATAAGCCAACAATCTTTGAATTTTTTCAAATATAGAATTTCAAAATATACTTAAGTGTATGAATCTATTTGACACATACATTTACATGAGAAATAATTAAGAACTTGCCAAAATTAATGACATATCCTAATGCATATAAATTGTTGATATTGTATATCAATAAACAATCCTAAACATGTATCAACGTGTATAGTCCATGTTAACTGAAGATGTTTCCCAAAACAAAATCAAAATTATAATCTCTAAACCCTTTCACTGGCTATATAGAAATGCAAAAGTCTAAGCCCACATACCCTCTATCAGAGGCTTGATGGAATAAATTTCCCCAAACATGTTAACAATATCAAAAGAAGACTTTGTGATTCTCAACATTGAAGGGGAACCACAAAACCACGTTATGAGACTCACACATATGAACAATGGAAGTGGTGTTCCAATGGCTTGAAGAAATTAAGTCCTCTACAAAAAAACTATTTTGGCATATGAAATGACATACTATAAAAAGAAAAAGGATATTAATCTTTTATTTTTTTCAAATAGACAATATCAAATATACTGAGCGTGAATTTGTTAGACACTTTCCAAGTTGTATCTACCACTTGTATCTTTTATCACATTAACATATAATAGTTTTAGGTTACCAAATGCCAAAACATAGAATTCTAACACCAATATTTTATCATATTAACATATAACCATTTGAATTTACATCATATGTTTCATACAATAATTGAACTGAAAAAAATGGGCCATCCCATTTGATTATAGATGAGAAAAGAACCATTGTTGATGGGTTGACAAGATCAGAACAAGACTTGTAATTCTCATCAGTGATGTCCTATGGTTTGATATCCAATACAAACTCTGAATCAATGTTATCTGAGGCAAAGATGAGAATGAACTCACAACCCTCATAGTTCATAAAATCAGGAGGATTTCCTTTCCCTTACCTTCACTAATAGGGAAGTGTCATTGTATGTGGGGTGACCCCACAATAGTGGGTTACACTTTTTTAGACATGTTGATTTTTGTTGAAATAATACATTTTTAATAAAATGTGATTATTTAAGTCTTCAGAGGTTCCTTTTAAATGAATTAATTACAAATGGCTAGCTCAAAGCTTATTAGATTAAAAAAACATTGATATAACATATATACTCCTCATTCATACCTGCAATGGCATCTCCTTCACACCTATTAAAATGCTGACAAAAAATCACTTTGACTGTATCTTTTGAGAGATCAAATGAATAATTTTGAAAAACCTATCTATGTAGTAAGGTACTATTGAGAAAAATCTTTCCAATTATTATAATGTTGATATATATTATGTTTATTATGACTTTGTATTTTTAGTTTTACTAAACATAGATATTTCACCATATGACTACCTCTATGTTTGACACTTATGGAAAAATAGTACATGAGAGGGAAAAAATTCTAAAAATTATCTATGCCCTAGGTATTTAAGTTCTCTTTCTATAAAAAAAAAATGAAATTGGACAAATACACGACAAGTTATAAGCTATGTACAGTCAAGGTATGTCAAAATTACGGTTTTGTCAACTTCAAACGTTGATAAAATATAAAATAATCATGATAATGTCATAAAACCAATTGCATTCCCTCTGTATGGATGTTAGAAAACTAATTTTGAAATAATCACATCGATATCTATTTTAGAAAAAAAGTTATTCTCTATGAAAACAATGTAACTATTTGAAAATGACATTTTCAGCAACATACCAGTTTTCATGGGAGAAAGAAAAAACTATTCAAATCAATTCAAATTTTAAAATAAAAATATATATTTAGAACCTAGACAGAAAATCCTAAAATACTCTAATTTACTTTGTCTTCTGATTTCAAATGGTTTAACAATAATATGCATCTGAATCTGAAAGTTTTTCTAAAAATGTAGAGTTCAATGTTTGTTCACGAAAAAAAGTGTAACCCACTATTGTGGGTTCACCCTGCGATATTCTATGGGTTAGGTTTTAATAGTTTGAAGAGGTTGTGACTAACAAATTTGTATGAGATACATTTAGATTTACAATTACAAATGATTGGTGGGTTATAGAATGTAAAACAATGAATATTGTTGAAAGGGTGACCAAAGTTCTATTTATGTGGCAAAGTTTTCTTTAAGGAAAACAAGACAGATGTGTTAGCACAAGTAAAAAATTCCATGGATGCATCATGTTTCTTGTGCCTCTACAATTATTCTTCCATTTTTTTGGCTAAACCCTAGTTAAAATTTTAAAAAATCTAGCTGTTGGGAAAGAAAACCCTAGTGTGCCCTAGCCTTGTTCTAATTTTGAGTTACTTTTTGGGCTACTTAAAAACCTTATAATGCATGTGCTTTATATTTTTTGGTCACCCCACAAAGGTTTTCTCTTTAATTTTTCCTAAGTTTCCAAACCCCCGACGGCCTTTAATTTTTTCCTAAGTCCAGCGGCAATGTTTTTTCCTATGTTCCAAGCGCTTTATTTTCCTAATGTTTCGGCTTTATATTTCCCAGGCCTAGGCTTTTTGACACCATCTCAATCTAATAGTTGGCGTAAGTTTGCAAGGGATGTGTTAGAGGTTTGCGATCTTACGCCAGTCGTTGATCCTTTTTATGACGTGGTGTTTCAATGAAGTGGGACCGTCCGACAGGTATGCATGGTTGGCAGTCTGTGATTGGTCCACCTATTGGTGATTTGGCAAGGGTAGTGGGTCCTGTTTGTCATTGTGACTTTAAGGGCTCTGACATCTGTAGAGAATCAATAGTGGGTGTATCTTCGCATAGGATGTGTCAAACGCATGAGATCTTAAGACAACCATCGATTTTAATTTATTCAGAGGCGACAAAGTGAGGCGGGTCCA
This sequence comes from Chamaecyparis obtusa, assembly GCA_027943335.1. NCBI lineage: Eukaryota > Viridiplantae > Streptophyta > Pinopsida > Cupressales > Cupressaceae > Chamaecyparis > Chamaecyparis obtusa. The sequence goes on along the minus strand of BSBK01000516.1, from coordinate 111,162 downwards.
CTGCTACGTATACTCAAATGGTATCTTCTCATTGGTCCATGAGGTGATGTGTTGGAATTTGTCAGAGGGTCCTATGTCAAAGAATCTAGAGAGTGGTAATGAAGGATCGATCTAACGGTTGTCTGATGTTTGCATAGAATCTTTTATCTCTATGCGAACTCAAGATAGTCGTTGATCTTTTTTTAAGCGGGTGGGTCCTGTGTCAGAAATGACTGAGCAGTAGTAGCAAATGGTGTGTTGACATGTGGCAGGATTTTAGGTGGGCCAAGGGTTATAAAATATTTAAATGATTTGGCGGCTATGTATTTTCAAGGTTTAGTGGCTCCGATAAATTTCTATGTGTTCGCTCATTTGCGAAGTATTTTGGTGGGGTTCTAAGTTTTCTCACAAATACGTGAATGTGTGTATTCCCTGAGTCTCCAAATAAGATGGCGAGGCTCTAAAAGGTTGTGTGAACTGGCGACTAAGTTTTCCTCACTGATTCGCCAAATACAAACTTAGCGTTAAGACAAACATCTTGCGAACTGGCGAATGAAGGTTTTTTGTGCATTCGCCAAATATAACTAAGGGTTAAACAAAGACTCATCGATTTATCAAAATGCTTTGTTCGCTGAATCATTTCACCTAACTGCGGTTAAGAAAAGTAATAAGAAACTTAGATTTTCCCTTTAGTCACATATTCGCAGAGTAACAAAGGTTAAGTGCCTAACTGGAACAAGTGGGACCATCTGATGATTTTTCACTGATGTGTTATGTTTTGATTGGTCAAGCTAGAAAGGGATGAGGACATGTCAATGAGCCTGAAAGATTCAAAAGGAATGACAGTGTGGAGGATCTAATGGATGGTGCATGATCTCATGGAGTCTTTCAGAGCTATGAGATTATGCGCCAATCGTCTGATCTAAGGCTTATACAAAGTGGGTCTGAATGTGTTGATTCATTGCTGATGTGCTTAGATTTCATTGGTCAAGGGTTTTATGAGGTGGCAAAAGATTTTTAAAGGTTTTATTCACTATTGTGAGATTCTGCGAGCCGCTCGACCTACCAGGAATATTAAGGATCAACGGTCACATTCTAAACTTGATCCGGTTACCATTTTCATTTAAATTCAAATTTCCTGTAGGGTTTTTACTAAGGTTTTGAACCAATGAGTCATGTAAAATGAAGCGGTGGCCAAGAATTGAATTTTTTAGTACAGTTTGCAGTTGGGGAAGGATGTAGAAGTTTTGAAGTGTGACAGGAATCTGATTTTGTTTCCTATGATGCTGAGCCAAATTAATATCAGGGTTGTTGAGTTGCAGGAGAAAATTCATTGCAGATGGACAGCGAGATGTTGAAATCAGATTTGTTGAAAAAGAGCCAAGGATAGCATTGAAGACTTAAAGTACAGATGGCTTATCTACAAAATATCTCATCTATTTCAGTGGTGTAGTTATTGTTAACCCTTTGGGGTTTTTGTAAAGGTTTTTAGGTTAATTTTTGTAACCCTAGAATGATCGGTTACTTTTTGCATCTCTTGGTATAAAGGGATTTTTCATGATCATTCTAAGAGATTGGGATTTTAGGTGTTAAAAAGATAGAATTTTTGAAACCCTAGCTTTTAGTCAAGGATTATAATTTTTGATATCATTTTATCAAACAATAGAGAAGAAGAACAGGTTGTTCTTATCTTGCAAGCTTGCTATTTAGGATACTGTATGCACATGGTGAAAGGTTATACTTAATACAAACCTTAGATCTTTTCTCTCCTTTGCTCTATTCTTTGAATCTTTAAATCTTTGCATAAGGTTTATATGAATATATTGGTGCTTTGAGTTCCAACCTAGAGTTAGATTAAATATTTCTCAAAGTGGAATATGTGTTCTTGGAATTTATTTGAAGGATTCTCAAGAGTAGGAAAGAGTTGGAATATTTGTGTTTATGTCTAGAGGCCATTTCTTCTTCAGACAGCATTGTATTTATCCTATTCTCTGATATCTTGCCCAATGGATAAGGCACTGGCCTGTATTTTCCCATCTTTGTGTTGAGAAGAGTGATTCAAACCTTGTAATCCCAAATCATTAAATCAATATCAGTCTTTACTTTTATTTACATTTATGTGTTGTCCTACCCAGTGATGGAGAGTCAATGAACAATAGGTTGTTGTTTAGTACTTTCTCAATGTAATCATCTGTTGAAAGATCCAATATTCAAACAAGGGGTAGAGTTATATATCTATTAGATCAAGTGCACCCACCTTGGTTTTGCAGAGCCAGAAGCAGAAGAGGGTAGTCTTATCTCTATAGTTGGTCCAATTGCTTATAGATTGCTCACATTTGGAACTAACCAATCCTTAACATCCATCATAAGCATATTGATATCTCATGGAGTGTAAAATCCTATCCAAGAACCAACAAAGTGGCTACTCTGCTGGGGATAGATAGACAAATCTTGTTAAAGAAATTAGAATCTCTAGTGTTTCATTGATAAATCAAGTTTCAGATTGAGTCAACCCATCCTAGTCACCATCAAATCAGTGACTCTACTGGAGAATAGAGAAATATTGTCAAGAGTAAATAGTGTAGGTTTCAAGTTAAGCTGGACTCTTGACCTACCTATTCCAATCCTTTTATATCTCTGGTGTTACAAATCAGTATAAATAATGTAGGTACAAGTAGAGCTTTGACTCCTGGCCGGCTTATTGTTTATCCAGTGGACTTCATTAAAGAATATAAGAGTCAAATCTAATAATTTTCAAATTATCTCACTAGATTGTCAGTGGCAACTCTAAGCATCACTGTAACTAGTGCTTTATAATATATAACTATGAGTTTAAAAAATACAAGGTCTTATAGTAGGGAACACCCAGAGGAAAGTCTGCAGGGTGGTCTTCCTACCACATCTAGAAGAAACCAAGTTAGAAGAGAGAAAGATAGTAATGATATGTCTCTTATTTGGAAATAAAAAGGAAACTCAAGACAAGGAAGTATTTCTCCCCCTAGTCATGAGGGAAATGCCTCAAAATATGAGGAGGTAGTTGAGCTAGGCCTTAATTAGTATGAGGATTATTACTCCCCCATAGAAAGAGAGGGTGAAAAACTACCCCAAAATAGGAGGATGAATCCTAATAGACAACATGGAAGGGAAGGAAGGTCTAGGAGTAAAATTAGAAGTGGTCAAGACTTTCTCCCCCCTTTCACCCTTGGTTCTTCATTACCCCAAGGTCTTCATGAGTCTCAGGATCAGCAGGAAGAGCCTCAAACATATCAAGTTGAATCAAAAACAACTTTGCCTGATTCTAAGGAAATATTTGAGGAAGTATATGAATTGGAAAGGAGGATTCATGAACAGGTAGCCATTAGGCAGAAAAGAGAAAAAGAAAAAGAAGAAAAAATCAAGCATGCCATGATAAGGGCAGACCGGCTAAGAAGATAGTTGTTAAATTTAGAAGCTATAAATCAGGTCCCTATTCCCCAACATACAAATGAACTACCTGTTGTCCATCAACTATTTGAAACAAGGATTCCAAAGGATAAAGGAAAGAAAGAAGAAAAGGGTATTTCAATTAAAGAGTCTGTAAACCCTAAGAATCCTATAGACCAGGCTTTGAGATTGGAAGCAGACCTTGAAAAGGCTAAGAGAGAGCAGGACTTGTTAGCTAAAGAACTTGAAAAGGAAGAAGTAGAGGCTTCAGCATTAGAAATGAAAAAGAAAATAGATTTTCTTAGAAGGTCTGCAAGACCTACAAATTTTACTAATTCTACTATGACACAAGGAGCTAATGCTAAAAACTTAGCTAATCAGACAACTGGTGTTCCCCCACCAGGAGGTTTTAAAGGTTCTACCACCACAAATACTAATGCATCCACATCTTAGGGTGCTGGTTTTCCTAATATAGGGATTATTCATGAAAGATGTAAACATTTGGTTTTTACTAGTATCCCTAGTTATCCTAACCCCATCCCTGAAGAAATTAGGAAGAAACTTCCTAAGTTTACAGGAAGCAATGTTGTAACTTGTGAGGAGCATTTAAAGAAATTTATTGATGTAATTGATGATTACAATATTGTGCCAGATGATGTTATCATGAAATTATTTGTGCAATCCCTAACAGAAGACTCAAGGGATTGGTTTAGGGATTTTCCACATGGTAGCATAGGTTCATGGGATCAGCTCAGGCATTGCTTCAAGGAATAGTATGGTGATAAAACACATGAAGGTTTTATGCTGAATGAATTCAATAACATAAAAAAGAACTTCAATGAAGATGTTGTTGAATTTAATGTTAGATTTCAAAATGCCATGCACAAATTGTTGCAGGTTATCAGATTGGATGATGGAGTGTGTCTTGTCACATACTTAAATGCTTTTGACTCAAAGATGGGCTACCTTTTAAGAGATAAAAATCCAAGGAGTCTTGTCGAAGCTTACAAGTTAGCTGTGAACATAGAAAGTAACCGGAGAATTTTAGGAAAATTGGGAAGGAGAGAAGATGACAAGTCTCCTTTGTTAAATAGAAAGGATCCAGGAAAGCCTTAAAGTGTGAAACTTAAGGATGATGAAAGCTTGAAATAGGTTCTAAAAGTAATCAAGGATCTAAAGCCTGGTGAAAATAGAGGTAATAAAGTTGCAGGAGGGGACAAGCCTTCATTTAATAATTTTGACAAATTGCCAAGAAAGCAGAATTACCCCTACAATACTCAATGGAAAGATGGAAAGCCTTTTATTCCTAAAAAAAGAGATAAACCAAATGATAGGACCCCTAATCCATTGCAAAGAAACTCAATGAATGTATTGGAAGAGGTTCCATGGTGTATTGCTTGTCAATCACCACATGATCCTGATTATTGTGCCATATCCCAAAATGTCTCTTCTCAAGAAGAGCAGGAGTGTAATGAGGAACAACCTTATGATGACCAAGGATGTGGGATGTTTTCTTCTCATGTTTTGAGTGAGGTGGACTCTTCTGAAGAGGATGAAAATCAAGATGCTTCACATTCCCAAATTAGAAATGAATCATATCATCAGCAAGTTTTTTCAAATGATGAAGATAGTGAGCCTGACAACATCCAGTGTAATGTTCAAAAGAATGAGCAGACAACTACTTTGAGAAGACCTTCTGATGAGGAGATTGACTTGATAAAAGCCAATTTGGTTACTCAGGAAAAGGAAAATTATAACTTGAGGAATAGAGTTGTTGGTGACTCAAGTCAGAAGCTTGCCAGTATTTTTATCAAGAAAATAGACAAAGAGGTAAAAACATCACAAGAAAGGACTAAAGATGTTACTCTTGGTGATAACATCAAGATAAAGAAAAATTTTAAGCCTAACATTGCCTATAAGGTGAAAACTAAGCCTACAGATGAGGTTCTACCAACTGTGCAAAACAAGAATAAAGTCCAAACTGACAAACCTACAGATATAATCACCCAAGAAGCTGATAACGAAATTGCAATTGAAAAACTAGATGTATCTAATTTAAAGTATGTTCCAATTGACATGAGTAAATTATTGTCTCAAATTACTGTCAAAGTCCCATTGCTAGAAATGATGAGAATAGAAGAACACAAGGAAAATGCCTTTAAATGGGTAAAGAATGTAGTACATACTGATTCTCAAAAAATAGAAAAAATTGAGAAACAAGTAGCAAATATGAATGATGAAGATGAAAATTGTAGTGAGGAGATTGTTTCTAAAATCCCTCAAATCTATTTGGACACAAATGTTGTTAGTACTGCAGTAGGATCAGTTGATCCCTTTTTCTTGACTTTACAAATAAATGGAAAGTTGCTAAAAAATTGTATGATTGATTCTGGAGCGTCAAATACTGTTATGCCTACTGAGGTTATGAATTCATTAGGATTAAAGGTGGATACACCCCATGGAAGATGTCAAGCAATGGATTCAAGAGAAGTACCAGTTGTTGGTACTATTAAGGCCTTGGCTTACAGATTGGCTGCATACCCCAACAAACAATTGACCATGAGTTTCTTGGTAGTGGATATTCCTCCTCAGTATGGGATGTTGCTATCAAGGAAATGGAGTGCTTCTATGGGAGGCAGCATACAATGTGACTTATCATTTTCTACTTTTAATTTTGAAGGACAAAATATCAAAATCACTAGGGAATCTAGGACCCCTCATATGATTGAAGAAGAAGAGCAGGACAACATGAATTGTTTCCTTGATACTGATATTAATGCCTTCAAGGTCCAAGATAAGGAAGTAGAGGAAGGTGTTGAACTTGCCCACAAATCAGAAATCTAGGAAGGGTGGATTGATCTTGATAGTCTCTGGACTATGTATTTTGATGGAGTGAATAGCAAAGAAGGATCTGGAGCCGGAATATTGCTCATATCTCCAAATGGTAAAACTTTCAAGTTCTCATTTACTTTGATGTTTTCATGCACAAATAATGTTGTAGAGTATGAGGCTCTGTTGATTGGTCTAAGATTAGCATCAAGGCATGGCATAAAGTGTTTGGAAGTTATAGGTGACTCTGAGTTAGTGATATCCCAAATTAGATCAAAATATGCTTCAAAGAATCAGAAATTGAAGCAGTATAGGAATGTAGTATGGGATGAGATTGAAAGCTTTAGTGCTTTTAATATCTGCTGGATGGAAAGAAGTTAGAATTGGATGGCAAATTTATTGGCTAATATAGCCCTTAGACCAGAGGATGTTACATTTGTAGATGTTTCCAATATAGAGGTACAAGCTAGGCCTTCTATTCCTAACAATCTAGATAATTGGCAGGTTTTTTCTGATGACCAAGACATACTCAGGTTTCTCCATTGTGAATCTCACTTTGGTGATAAAGAAATGGATTTCAGTGCTTATGTTAATACAGTGAATGGCAAAGATGTCATCTTTGGGAAGGAGGTTTTGCAATTAAAATCCAACAGGGTTCCTAAAGGATTAGTTGCTCTTGAGAGGGCATTTGACAGCAAAGACAAGGCCTTCTCTACTAGTACTGATAAAGTCAATGAGCTTGAGGAGATAAACTTAGGCACAAGGATAGCCCCCAAGAAATTTTATATAGGCAGGTCTCTCTCTCCAAGGACTAGAAAAAATTTGATTGACCTTCTCAAAAAATTTAGGCATGTTTTTGCCTGGTCTTATGAAGATCTCAAAGCTTATAGAGAGGACCTTTTTCAGCATGAGGTTCCACTCAAGGAGGGCACAAAACCTTTCAGACAGAAGTTGAGACCTATTAACCCTACCCTGGCACCCAAAATGCAGAATGAACTCAAGAAGATGATGGATGCTAGAATAATCAAGCCAATTAGGCACTCCACTTGGGTTTCAAATTTAGTGCCTAACAGAAAAAAGAATGGTGATATCAAATTATGTGTAGACTTTAGGAATCTTAACATCAATTCTCTGAAAGATAACTATGGATTACTGAATATGGAGAACATGTTGCAAAAGGTCACTGGATTAGAATTGATGTCCATGATGGATGGCTTTTCTGGTTACAATCAAGTTATGGTCAAAGACATAGAACAGTTCAAAACTGCATTCACAACCCCATGGGGGACATATGTTTATGTGAGAATGCCATTTGGATTGACAAATGCTGGTGCCACTTTTCAAAGGGCTATGGATGTAGCCTTTGCAAACTTTATTGATAGATTTATGGTGGTGTATCGGGATGATTTGATAGCTTTCTCAGCTAAAGAGGAACAACATTGCCAACACTTAGAAAAAAATTTCATCAGAGCATTAGAATATGGGATTTCTTTGAACCCAAAAAAGTGTGCCTTTGGTGTGACAGAAGGGAAACTCTTAGTGAACAATGTTTCAAAGGATTGGGTGAGGATAGACCCTGAAAAAAGTGTAGGCTATTGACAAACTAACCTTACCAAAGAACATCAAGGGAGTTCAGTCCTTTTTAGGACATGTCAACTTTTTAAGAAGATTTATTACAAATTTTGTAGAAATCAGTATTCCCATATCAAGAATGTTGAAGAAAGGAGCAAAGGTAGAATGGAATATTGAAGCAATTCAGGCCTTTAATGACATTAAGAAGGCCATTAAGCATGCCCCAGTCTTGAAGACACTAGATTACAACAAACCCATGCAAATATTTTCTTTTGCATCAGCCCATACTATTGCTATAGTACTTTTACAGAAAAATGTTGAAGGTTTTGAACAACCTATTTCCTTTTTCAGAAAGACCTTACAGGCAGCAGAATTGAATTATGATATCATTGAGAAACAAGCTTATGCCTTAGTCAAGGCTAATAAAACATTCAGATGCTATTTGGTGGGAGCCACAGTGGTTGCTTATGTACCAAGTGCTGCAGTCAAGGGCATCTTGGTCCAACAAGAGGTTTCAGGAAGAAGGTGTAGGTGGATAAACAAAATTCAAGAATTTAACATTGACATCCACATTAAAAAGCTAGTAAGAGGATTGGGCCTAGCAAAGTTGATGGCCCAAAGTAATTTAAATGAAAACCAGATAAATATGCTAGAAGAAGATCAGAGGCCTTATATATATAACATGGACTATTGTGAATGGTACAAGGACATTGTCAAGTATTTACAAAAGATGGTATTACCTCCTAAATTGAATGACAATAAGAAAAGAACTATTAAACTCCACTCTTTGAGATATGCGATTATAAATGGTGAACTTTGGTGGAGTAATGAAGGTGTCTTGCTTAGGTGTGTAGATCCAGATAGGGCCAACCTTTTGATGCATGAAATGCACTGTGGAATTTGTGGAGGACATTACATGGCAAAGACTACAGCCCACAAGATTATTAGGGTAGGTTTTTGGTGGCCCTCACTATTCAAAGATACCTATCAATTTGTAAAGAAGTGTGATCCCTATCAAAGGTTTGCAGGAAAACTAAAATTCAGTGGGAATTTGCCTCTTAAACCTGTTACTGTTCAAGCCCCTTTTCAGAAGTGGGGTATGGATTTCATTGGTCAAATCCCTAATAAGTCCAGTGGTGGACATTCTTACATCTTAGTGGCAACTGATTATTTCACTAAGTGGGTTGAGGAAATACCTAAAAGAAGAGAAACCAGCAAGGTGGTAACAAATTTTATGATGCAGAATATCTTGACAAGATTTGGTTGCCCAGAGACTATGGTGGTTGATAATGCATTATGTTTCAGGTTAGAGGATTTTGTTGACTTCTGCAGACATAATGGTATTAAATTTTCATATTCATCTGCTTATCATCCACAAGGTAATGGCCAGGCAGAATCCAGCAATAAAAGTTTGATCAAGATTTTGAAAAGAGTTATAGACAAAAACAAGAAGGCTTGGGATTCCAAATTGCTACAGGCCCTATGGGCTGATAGGGTTACAGTCAAGAAGGCAATAGGATGTGCCCATTTTGACTTAGTATATGAAATCAATGCAAGACTACCTCAAAATAACTTATTACAGATGTATCAATTCATTCAAAAATATAATGAAGATGTGGAAGAAGATATGATAGTCAAAATGAATGATTTGATTCAGCTAAATGAGGTAAGGAATGATGCACATAATAAGAATGAGAAGTTGCGGGCCTAGTGCAAAGTCTTGTATGATAGGAGGGCTACTCAAAAAAATTTTGCAGAAGGAGACATGGTATTAATGTGGAATAAAATAATGGAAGACAAAGGAAAACATGGGAAATTTGATCGCATCTAGTTAGGCCCATATATTATTGAAGAAAAATTGGGAGCAGGTTCTTAAATTCTGAAGAATATGACAGGAGAGCTCCTAGAGCTGCTTGTTCATGGTCAATTCTTGAAGTTCTACTTCTCCTAGAGGCTTTTTTGAGTCTTTGTACAGTTGTGTTTTAAAGTTTTTGTTTGCCTGTTTCCTATTTTTGCCAAAATTTTGGTTCTGGTCTTCTATACCAGGAGATTCTAGTTTCTCATTGTATCTGCGGGAGATACACATCCCCGAGAATGAGCCACTATTAGCACAAGTAAAAAATTCCATGGTTGCATCATGTTTCTTATGCCTCTACAATTATTCTTCCATTTTTCTGGCTAAACCCTAGTTAAAATTTCAAAAAATCTAGCTGTTGGGAAAGAAAACCCTAGTGTGCCCTAGCCTTGTTCTAATTTTGAGTTACTTTTCGGGCCACTTAAAAACCTTATAATGCATGTGCTTTATATTTTTTGGTCACCCCATGGAGATTTTCTCTTTAATTTTTCCTAAGTTTCCAAACCCCCGGCAGCCTTTAATTTTTTCCTAAGTCCAGCGGTAGTGTTTTTTCCTATCTTCCAGGAGCTTTATTTTCCTAATGTTTCGGCTTTATATTTCCCAGGCCCAGGCTTTCTGACACCATCTCAATCTAACAGTTGGCATAAGTTTGCAAGGGATGTGTCAGAGGTTTGCAATCTTACGCCAGTCGTTGATCCTTTTTATGACATGATATTTCAATGAAGTGGGACCATCTGACATGTATGCACGGTTGGCAGTCTATGATTGGTCCACCTATTGGTTATTTGGCAAGGGTAGTGGGTCCTATTTTCTAGTGTGACTTTAAGGGCTCTGACATCTGTAGAGAATTGACGGTGGGTATATCTTTGCATAGTATGTGTCAAACGCATGAGATCTTAAGACAACCATCGATTTTACTTTATTCAGAGGTGACAAAGTGAGGTGGGTCCACTGCTACGTATACTCAAATGGTATCTTCTCATTGGTCCATGAGGTGATGTGTTGGAATTTGTCAGAGGGTCCTATGTTAGAGAATCTATAGAGTGATAATGAAGGATCGATCTAACGGTTGTCTGAATGTTCGCATAGAATCTTTTAGGTCTATGTGAACTTAAGATAGCTGTTGATCTTGTTTTAAGCGGGTGGGTCCTGTGTCAAAAGTGACTGAGTAGTAGTAGCAAATGGTGTGTTGACATGTGGCAGGATTTTAGGTGGGCCAAGGGTTATAAAATATTTAAATGATTTGGCGGCTATGTATTTTCAAGGTTTAGTGGCTCGAATAAATTTCTATGTGTTCACTCATTCGCGAAGTATTTTGGTGGGGTTCTAAGTTTTCTCATGAATATGTGAATGTGTGTATTCACTGAGTCTCTGAATAAGATGGAAAATCTCTAAAAGGTTGTGTGAACTGGGGACTGAGGTTTCCCCGCTGATTCACCAAATACAAACTCAGCATTAAGACAAACATCTTGTGAACTGACGAATGAAGGTTTTTTGTGCATTCGCCAAATATAACCAAGGGTTAAACAAAGACTCAGCGATTCAGTGAAATGCTTTGTTTTCTGAATCATTTGACCTAACTGTGGTTAAGAAAAGTATTAAGCGACTTAGATTTTCCCTTCAGTCGCATATTCACGGAGTAACAAAGGTTAAGTGCCTAATCGAAACAAGTGGGACCGTCTGATGATTCATCATTGATGTGTTATGTTTTGACTGGCTGAGCTGGAAAGGGATGAGGACATGTCAGTGGGCCCAGAAGATTCAAAAGCAATGACAGTGTGGAGGATCTAACAGACAATGCATGATCTCATGGAGTCTTTCAGAGCTATGAGATTATGTGCCAACCGTCTGATCTAAGGATTATACAAAGTGGGTCTGATTGTGCTGATTCATTACTGACATGCTCAGATTTCATTGGTCAAGGGTTTTATGAGGTGGTGAAAGATTTTTAAAGGTTTTATTGACTATTGTGAGATTCTGTGAGCCACTTGATCTGCAGAGAATATTAAGGATCAACGGTCACATTTTAAACTTGAGCCGGTTACCATTTTCATTTAAATTCAAATTTCCTACAGGGTTTTTACTAAGGTTTTGAACCAGTGAGTCATGTAAAATGAAGCGGTGGCCAAGAATTGAATTTTTCAATATAGTTTGTAGTTGGGGAAGGATGTAGAAGTTTTTAACTGTGATAGGAATTTGATTTTGTTTCCTATGATGCCAAGCCAAATGAATATTAGGGTTGTTGAGTTACAGGTGAACATTCATTGCAGATGGACAATGAGATGTCGAAATCAGATTTGTTGAAAAAGAGCCAAGGATAGCGTTGAAGACTTAAAGTGCAGACAGCTCATCTACAAAATATATCATCTGTTTCAGTGGTGTAGTTATTGTTAACCTTTTGGGGTTGTTGTAAAGGTTTTTAGGTTAATTTTTGTAACCCTAGAATGATCGGTTTCTTGTTGCATCTCTTGGTATAAAGGGATTTTTCATGATCATTCTAAGAGATTGGGAGTTTAGGTGTTAAAAAGATAGAATTTCTGAAACCCTAGCTTTTAGTCAAGGATTGTAATTTTTGATATCATTTTATCAAACAATAGAGAAGAAGTACAAGTTTTTCTTATCTTGCAAGCTTGCTATTCAGGATACTATATGCACATGGTGAAAGGTTATACTTAATACAAACCTTAGATATTTTCTCTCCTTTTCTCTATTCTTTGAATCTTTAAATCTTTGCATAAGGTCTATATGAATATATTGGGTCTTTGAGTTCCAACCTAGAGTTAGATTAAATATTTCTCAAAGTGAAATATGTGTTCTTGGAATTATTTGAAGGATTCTCAGGAGTAGGAAAGAGTTGGGATATTTGTGTTTATGTCTAGAGGCCATTTCTTCTTCAGACACCATTGTATACATCCTATTCTCTAATATCTTACTGAATGGATAAGGCACTGGCTTGTATTTTCCCATCTTTGTGTTGAGAAGAGTGATTCAAACCTTGTAATCCCAAATCATTAAATCAATACCAGTCTTTACTTTTATTTACATTTATGTGTTTTCCTACCCAGTGATGGAGGGTCAATGAACAATAGGTTGTTGTTTATTACTTTCTCACTGTAATCATCTATTGAAAGATCCAATATTCAAACAAGGGGCAGAGTTATATATCTATTTGATCAGGTGCACCCGCCTTGGTTTTGCAGAGCCAGAAGTAGAAGAGGGTAGTCTTATCCCTATAGTTGGTCCAATTGCTTATAGATTTCTCACATTTGGAACTAACCAATCCTTAACATCCATCATAAGAATATTGGTATCTCATGGAGTGTAAAATCCTATCCAGGAACCAAGAAGATGCACATTACAATTCTTGGTCAGATAGTTGCTTAGTGCTTAGGCAGCTAAAAAAAAGTTTTATTGGTAAAAGAGTGGGTGAAATTATAATTCTATAATTAGGTTGTGGTTGGGGAAACATAGGATAAATAAACATTGGTGTAAAGGCCTTGGGAGACCAAGGTTTCAGTTGAACTCTATGGCAAGGTTATAGCTTAAGAAAGAGAGATGAACATTGGTATAAATATGACTAAGATTTTATTTCTAATGAAAATGAAAAAGATGTTTCTCTCATTGAGGTTAGAATTCTTGGTCAGATTGTTGTTTAGAGAACTAACAAAAAAAATTCATTCATAAAATAAAGATGTTTTACTCCTTATCTACGGAGGATGGTCTTCTTTCTTTCAAGAAAAATAGTGGGGAGGAATTGGATTGGGGGTTTTAGTGCAGACTTTGTTGGATATTATGAGTGTTCCAACATAGCCCTTCCTCATCATCAAAGACTTACCATGTAAAGGAAATAAGTAGAATATTCATTGAGATAGACTAACTTTTGGTTTAGTCCCCATGATTAAACTAGCCCTATGTGATCAAGATTTTGCGAACCAACATACTACTATAAAAGGTAAATTCAGTTTGTTTGGGGTCATACTAATGTTGAACCCAACTTGAAAATCACCAATTCACAAAGTTAACTTTGATGAGTTCAAAACATGTCAATTCAAGTATACATTTAAAACTGAGTCAACATTAGTGCATGATTGGTAAACCATTAATTAATTTATGATTAAATGTCAAATTGTGCTATTGTTAACCATCTCATTCCAAGTATTGAGGCTCAAACTCAGTAAAAACTGAGAAGGCTTCTTCTTGACATGAACTTGTAAAACCTCAGTGAAAACTTGGCAGTTTAAGAATATATAATATCTTAAATGAATTTTTTTAAATTATACTCTTTTTTTCTTGGCAAACTCAGCCAAATCTGCAACTCTTGGCTACAGACTTGTTGAGTTCAATTCAGACTCAGAATTGTGAGTTCTTGGCATGATTCATCAAGTCTCAATTTAATCTCATACTCTTAAGTACTATTACATGTTACATAATTTTCAATTTTTACTACAGAGTGTACAACCTCTTCCGCATTGTTGTTTCTCTTCTTATAAATGCCATCTTCACATAGTACCTAACTTGTTATATTTATAATGATGTAAAGGTGATTAGTAATACATGAATAGCCATAGTACAATCTGCAAGATCTCATTGTAGATGTGGTAGTAAGACTCTAACACACTAGGGTTCACATGACCATGCTATAGGAGAGAGTGGTTGAAAGACTTCACAACTTTTTACCAACTTTAGATTTCCTACTCTGCAAAACTAGATTAAAAAAATCCTCAAAAAGACTACATTTTTTCAGAAGAGAATATTAGTTTGACTAGGCTATGACTTTTACACTTTAGTTGTGTTTCTTGAAACTACACGATTTGTAATGTTTCCTATGTTTCTTTGATTTTTATTCAAGGAAAAATAAGGTCACACCAATGGACAATATGTTGAAGTGGTGGTGCAACCTATTGAAATAAATAGAATTAATAAAGAACTAATTAATAAAGAGCTTTCTTTTGTCAAACCTAACCCATACTTGTTTCAATACTTAGCAATTGACAAAACAAGATCCCACGCCTGAATTTTTTTTATGGCCAATCAATAGGATAGCTAATTTTCAAAATTACTTTAGAGTAAATTGCATTTGATCCAAAGAAATTACTTTGGCTCCTACAAAAGACTAAGTTCCCTATTACTTGGAGTCTTTGAGTTAACCAGCCATAAAATTATATTCATTGGCTTATGTTAATTAATTTTGTAGTAATGTTCTATGACATGTCAAGACACATTGTAAGCATTCTCTTCATTTTGGGTTAAGTAAAGGTAGCAAGATATCAGTGGAGGTTTTTAAAAGTTGAAATATTCCTATTGTTTTCCTAGAGACAACATTAATTTGCATGATTTGTAAACCATTTATTAATTTTTGATTAAATATCAGATTGTGCTATTTTTTATCATCTTATTTAAAGTATTGATAAATAATTGTTTCCCAGTTGAGTGACTCCCCGATCCAATCTTCAACCTCCAATTTTCCCAACAACTAATATACAAGTATAGTTGTTGATCAATCAGTTCATTAATCTACCAAATTAATTAGTCTGTTACAAGAAACTAGAATGAATTAGAATAATTTGAATATCCTAAGTTCTTAGTATTCTTAACAATATTAATGGTTGTCATGTACGTGTTAAACTAGTGGATGAGTTCTTTGTATAATTGACAAAAACAAAAAAAAAAGGCCACACATCTAATGGCAGCGAGATAGCTCTTGTAACTTATGTACACCAAGATACAACATAGAACTCGATACACAAAATCTTGGGGACTAAAAATGGATTTCTAATGTCATCAATCTTTAAATCATTAACATAAATAAAATTCAACATAAAAGGACAATGACTAATATATAGTTTCTATATAAAATGATTTTGCAAAAATAACCTCACCTCACACTCCATGTCTACTGATCTAATAGAAGTTGCAATAAGCATCAACAATAGTGGATAAAAACATTTTCATGCCATGCCTATATAATTGAGTACAAATGCAATAATCATAATCCATAGAGAACAACCGGTTCATGAACCAATTATACAAATAATAGCCATCTCCAAGTTTTCACATAGAGATGATTGCAACATAAGATACAAATTATATATATCACATGGATTGCATAGCCAAAGTGAATCATTACCAATGAGATACAATCATTTTGTAATTACAAAAGATATGGTTGTTAGGATATTTATTCATTTGATAAAGTATAGTAGCCCAAAAATAAGTAAATACCGATTGGTAGAAACAAATTTTTAAACTAATAAATAAAGAACTTATTTTGTCAATTGCTAAGTATTGAAATTATTTCCTATTAATAAGTGTACTTTTGACAACTGTGTAGGTGGATTGTCATTGGTGATCTTCAAATCATATCTACAATGCAATAGATATTAGGAAAACCACTACCTATTGAACTAGAGCAAGATGACCTCACAATAGGAGATCTGGTTGAGCCTACTCCAATTGGTCCAAGCTTTACCAGTGTTGTGATCCTAGAGCCATCAGTTAGTCAGAAGATACTATTTGGTAAACAATCTCCACTAACCAAGTCACAATCACCTACTAAAATTACACCTATTAAGAACTTGAATCCATACCAACCAAGCTAGACCATAAAAGCTCGTGTCACCATGAAGAAGGAAATACAACATTACACAAACTAAAATGGAAGTGGCCAAATTTTCAACTTCGACATAATAGATACATAAGGAACTCAAACAAGAGTTTCATGTTTCAATGAGACAACCAATATTCACTACTACAATATGCACGTGGGTGCAATATATATAATCTCAGGTGGAGCAATAAAGACTGCTAATAAGAATTATAACAAATTGAACAGTGGATTAGAAATCTCTCTGGCAACTAACTCAAAAGTCAATCATTGTGAAGATTATCTGTTAATTCCAAAGAACCACTTTGCTTTCACACCTATCAGTGAAATAATGAGAAAGACCAATAACACAAATATTGATGCAATTGGATTTGTCACATTTGTCAATTCAACATCAACAATAAGGAGAAAAGATGGCACAAAACTACTATATCACAGTATAACATTGTATGATATGTATGAGAAATTTATAGATATGACACTTTGGGGACCAATAGCACAAAAGGTAGGTGATCAGATAGAAGAAAAGTACTACAACAAAGAAACAATTGTCCCTGCAGCTAAAAATTATCATGTTTCTAAATATTATGGAAAGGTGCTAAGCACATCAACTAATACTAATATAACAATAGACCAAGAATTACAATAGACATCATATTTGAAAAAATAGTTCCAAGAAAGTGGATGTAACTTGAAAACTGCTACATCAAGGCTCAATGAGACACTTGCAACTGCTTTGGAAATGACCATGTCAGATATTCGGGAAAAGACTCAAGTTACAACTGATTCCCTCCAATGTATGTTGAGAGAAACATCATTATTCATCAAATAAGATAATATTTTGTATTCAACATTCCCTAATCAATCAAGTGGATGAGAATGCAAAAAAGCCTTAACTAAAGATAATTAGGGAAACTCGTATTGTTCAAAGTGCAATTTAAACCCAGCTAATTGTAATTATGGGTATACACTACAAATAAAGCTTCAGGATCATACAGACACAATGTGGGCTATTGCATTTGATCAAGGAGCAACACAACTTATCAAGATGTCTACAAAAGACTTGTACTCCATATAATTTGACCATGATGTAGAAAAAAAAATTGAACAGGTCATAAGAGATGTCCTCAATAGGGAATATGTTTTTGCCTTAATGTGCAATAAAGAGATGTACAAAAATGCATCCCAAATAAATGCAATCATAGAAGGGGTGCTAAAAACCATATTTTACTAACATGTGATTATGCTTGAATTTTTTTTTGAACATTTTTCAAAAATAATGAAACATAATATAAGTGGAATCAATAGACATGAAAATATATATTTTTTCTATGTACCAGTTAATGTATCTATGAAAATATATTTATTTGAGTATACATAATGATTCAACATCTTTACAAACAAACCATGCATTTATAAGCCAATACAACAACAATTTGAGTGATGAATTACCTTTATACATACATCACAATCAAAACATATAAAAGATACACAAGCATACAAAATAGGGATAACAAGACAAATAGTAACATGCATCAACTATACTCATTTTTTATTTTACTAAGTTCTACGACAATACCTAGTGGACTCAAACAACAACTATAGAAAAGGAAAGACTTCTCGTTTAGTTTCCTTAGCAATTTACTGATTATACTTTAGACCACCTATGCAACAATGGATCTATCAGTTGCATTTACAAACAGCTAAAGTTGTTAGTTTGGTGTTGAATTAAAGTAAGGTTAACATTATCATTTACAAATAAATTTGTGATGAAATATTACACTTAGTTTTGTTTATCATCTCCTCACCATTAATTTCATTTTCTTCTATCTATTTTTTTTTTAGTATTTACTGTCTTCAACATATGGAAACTTCTACTGAAAATCACTCCTAGTAAATCAACTTTCTGAGATCCAATGACAACAAAATAGAAAAAGAAATCAAGAATACTATGCCTATAATAAAGATATGATAGTCCTGTATAGACATACAAAAAGATTACATCAAGTTTCAATTCCCTCACAAGAAATAGAAGCACATAGTATTGAAGAGGTAGCCTCACAACAACAAATAGCTCAATTATAGGATAACCATTTGAAGCTCAACAAAATCCATTACAAAAACAAACAAACAGTCTCCTAAAAAATCCTAATTTTAAGCTCGAACAACAAGAAAGAGGAAAGAGACATCGAGAATACTATGCCCATAATAAAAATGTACTAGCTTCCTGCAAACGAGTGAAAAGATTAGATAAAATTTCAAATCCTTTGCAATAACTAGAATTATAGAGTACTAAAGAGACAAACATAGAACAAAAATTTACACAACTAGGGGACCAACCATTTGAAGCTCAACAAACTCCATTACAACACAAGAACAAACAAGTACATGGGTATATGCAGGATCATTGTATGCCAGAAAGTGGTGATCTGAAAAAGAAGTCCTGATTGATAGACTCTTTCAAAAACAACTATAACTTTCAAACAGTATAACATTTTAGAAATCTGAAATATACATCACATTCTATGCTTCACCCAATACAATAATAATAAATAATTATTTCAATTTGATGAATCTTACACTAAGTTAAGGTGATCAAACACCAGAGTTTTTATATTCATGAAAATTCCTAGCATAAAAATCATAATTAATCATTTACTTGGAAAAAAAATAAAAAAAAATATACACCACATCTAGATATGAGTCTACTACTTTTATCTATAATGTTATAAAAAAATGTTATCATTTGATTTTGTTTAATGTGGTTAGACATACACCTACTTGTTATCTTTCTAGTCTTGATTAATAAACTTCTTGAAAAATAGCTATAACTTTCAAAGTGTATAACAATTTTTTAAATCCAAAATATGTGTCACATTCTAAGATTTTCCTAATACAAGAAAAATAAAAATAAAAATCAATTTGATAAATTTTAGACTAAGTTAACGTGGTCAGACATGAGAGTTTTTGTATTCTGGAAAATTTGTAGAAGAAAAAACATACTTAATTATTTACTTGGAAAAAAATTACAAAAAAATAAGTGTCACATCTGGACATGAGTCCACTACTTATATCTAGAGTCTTGTAAAAAAAATTTATCATTTGATTGTGTTTAAGGTGGTCAAACATACACCTACTTCTTATTTTTTTCCTAAAAATTTTGTACTACTACATTGAAGTTTGAAATTTTCAATATATAGATTTTTTTTTTCAAAAAAGGCCTAGTATCTTAGAAACTAAATTCAATTTTCTATAGATTCTATTCTTATATATTTTTGATATAATATTTATAACTTGTTTAAATTTTTATGTCAACTTACCTAAACCTAATTTTCTAAATTTTCATTGCCACTTAAGGGCCTAGTTTGGCATACTGTGATCCTGCACATACCCACATATGAGGCAAAAAAATCATTACAAAATGGTGTTAAGATAATTTTACCAAAGGATTGATGCATTTCTTAACTTACAAACATGTATTATATACAAAGAGTCTTACCTAAGAATGCACTCACAATCAACAAACATAACTCCCATATGTAAAAGATACTTCCATGAGAAAGGAATACATCAGTTCTCAACTTGGATGGAGGAGAATAACCTAATGTACTCAAAAGACTAACACAAGTTGAAGAAATGTTGATTGCTAGGATAAACCCAGTATTTCAAGTGACTCAAAATTTTGGAGGCCAATATAAATATTGTCAACACACGATTAGCTCTACATGCAATACAATATAAAGTGAAATTTGACCCATACTGTAGGGATGCCACTATCAATGTTGAATATCTTGAAGAGATTCCAAAAACAAGTATAGATGTTTCAAGTATACTCAAAAACATTCAAATAGTTGAAGACATGGTGGTTCCAAATACTCAAATGGACATTAATGAAGAGGAAAATGAAAACAACATAGCATACAAATCATTATTTATTCCTAAACAGTCAAAAACAACTAGAGAGCTATAAATTATTAAGAAAAAATTGCAACTTTAAAATAACACAACAAACATAATTCATTGGCCTAAGATAGATACGGCTCCAAAAAATGAATACAAAACTGAGTGTTTATTTGATATGGAATGTTTAGCTCTCTTTCCAAATGGATCTGCATAGGTAATGCAACTACCGATAAAGAAAGTGCACATTCATGAGTTTGCACAACACTTAATGAGGTTCCATAACAAAAAATTTGGAAGGCATCCCCGCTTCAAATATTTTATTTTCAATATTATGTGTAGACATCGAAGTCAAGTAGTTGCAGCCATATTCATCAAGAGAAGTGCAAAATAAAACATACCTACTACTATAGAAAACCTTTGGGCACACCTTACAAATTTTCCAGGCAACCAACTTGCAAAGGAACTAATGCATTATGGTTCTTCCATTAGAGGAACATGACCATATTAGACAAGCATTGTGTAGAGTTGATAGACATGATCAATCAAATAGGATCACCTACACTTTTTTTCACACTAAATGCAACATACACAAAATGTCTAGATTTACATCAATTTCTCTCAAATGGCACTCCACCTAGAATGCTATCAAATAGACATTACATAATTAATAACCCTCATACCATATCATTATACATGCATCAGAGATTTATAATATTTTATGAAGAAGTCATTGAAAAACTACTCGATGCAAAGAACTATTGGTATAGAATAGAATGAAAACATGAAGTACACATGTGCATGGGGTTATCTAGATAACAAAATGCACCTGATATGGATAAAATTAATTGGAAAACTAATGCAGAACTAGAAAGAGCTCAAATATTTTTGGAGAAATATGTCACCGCTTGGAACCCTCATGATGGACAGCACAAAAAAAACACAATCTTCTAATCTCCATTAGATGATTAATGCTTGCTCGACACACATAAGATATTAGCTACAAATCCCACTCATGACTATGAAAAACTAATAAACTAGGTCCAACAACATACAAAATGCAAAGAGGGTACATGCTTAAGAAAGAAAGGCTCTAAATTAGAGTGTCTCTATAAAGCTCCATGGAAAGAAAAAAAAAACTCTAGAATATCATATGATGAGGATGCGAAAAAAAATATGAACATGCAAGAAATGATGACAAACTTAACATACGTAATCGAGACATGTTGTTGATCTAGAGAGCCAACATAGACTGGAAACCAATTATCTCATGAGAACTATTTCTTAAATACATTTCCAAATATGGATCAAAAGAAGAAAGAACATCTGAGACATATACTAATATGTTAAAAAGAATAGCTACAACACAACAAGTAGAGATCCCACCTCTCACATCATACAAAAACTTCATGATTGAAGTTATAGTTGAGTGTGACATAGGAGTGTGGGAACCATGTCATGTGCTTCAAAAATACCCTCTTGTCATCTTCAATCTTGTTTTCAAATATTTGAATGTTGGACAAAAAAAGTATCAGCGGATCACTAACACATCATCCATAAGCCAAATAAAATCTACCTACTTTCAAACATACATTCAATGGCTTGCAAAGTTTGAGATGATAACACTTCTTGAATCTTCATGCTCTTACACATTTTCTACAATCTTCATGCTCTTACACCTTTTCTACAACCCAAAGACATTTTAAGTGGAAAAAGAGACAACAAAAAGCCATTGTCAGAGTTTTCCCAAAGTTTTATAACACATATTGATGTAGACCATTTTGAAATATTTTACTGGAGTGAGCTCCTCTTATACAAACATTTTTGTGATATAGAAAGTGACATTGGAATAATTAAAAATTCAATAATTGCAAATTGGAACAACATGAATACAATCAAATATAATGTCTAGCATGTCAATTACATTACATAAAATGAAACAAATGAAGAAGAAGAAGACAACAATGATACAAATGAGAAAGGCATAATGAAAATGAATGAATGATAATTCTTGTCATAAATGGGCCCATCAAATAATTACACCATCAATAAACTTGACATGCTTGGAAGTCGTGACTTCGATAATAACAACACATGGGATCATAATAGCATACACCAATATCTACATGAAATTGCAACACAATTCAAATATTCAAAACAAACAAGTGTAGAAGGAGAGAACATCCTATTAGGCCACCATGCTCCAAGTTAGACATTATTAGGAAACCATGAGGAAGCTCTCATGATAAATAAAGAACACAACACATGTGTGTCTACTAAATCACTCTATATGATCATTCAAGGTACAGATGGTAGTGGAAAATTATATTTGATTAGGTGCATACAAAATGCATTAAACAGTAATGGCCAACAACTAAAAAAATAGGTCTGTACACTAGCTCCTACAGGTGTTGTTGCATTCAATATAAATGCATCGACTATACATATGATTCTTAGAATCCCTATCAAATAAATGCAGCCACTACAACAAAAAGCATTAACAACATTCTAGGAGGACTTAAAGGAAATAAGATACTTTCTTTTTGATGAATTGAGTGTCATTAGCCCAAAGCTACTACTATAAATAGATAGTAGACTATAACAAGCATTTCCTCAAAATTAACAACTATGCTTTGGTGGACTTTCGATAATTTCCTAGTTGGTGACCTTGCCCAACAACCTCACGAGAGGGAGAAGCCATTGTACACATCCCATTCTACTTATAGAACAATGTGGGAATATTTCATGATACTTATCACACTAGAAACAATATTACACCAATAAGGTTCTAGTGGTGGTTCTATGTTAGTGTCCCCAAAAGGAGAAAGGTACTACACAGCTTTCAGATTCAGTTTCTCCTGCACTAGCAACACTGCAGAATATGAAAGCCTAGTGAATGGACTGGAGTGGCTAGAAAAAGAGGGTTCAAGGCACTAAAATTTTATGATGACAGTGAGTTAGTTGGCAGCCAAGTAAGAGGGATAAGTGCAACCAAGAATGACACCTTGAAAGCATACAAACATAGAGTTTGGGATGCAATTGAAGACTTTTGTGCTTTCAATATTGTTGCTATCCCTAGGAAGCTAAATCAAAATGCAGATAGATTAGTTACTGTTGGATCTTAGTATGATATTCCAAATAGTATTTCAAAGGAGGAGACCCAACAACATATTAAAGTTATTTTCAAACCCTCTATTCCTAATAATGATGTCAATTGGTAGGTGTTTGACAATGATGAGCAAATTCTGCAGTTCTTGTTTGAAGAAGATGTTTTTTCAAAGCATAATCAGGATAGATTATCATAGAACTATGGTGATCAAGTGATAAAACTTAGGTCTAATAACATGCCTAGAGGCCTTGTCACTTTAGAGACTATCTTCAATAAGGATGATCAAGTTAAGAAAAACAAAGCTAGCCTGGTAGTTCAGCAGGAGCATTGTGTTGAATTAGAGTTGGAGCCAGGTAAAAGCTTACAATTTGGAAAGGTAAACATTGAATTGGACAAGCAATATTACACCCTATTATTCAAATAATTTAGTGATATTTTTGCATGGCAATATGAAGACCTTAAAGGTTTTGATCCAGCCCTTGCTCAGTGCACTATTGAATTGGAGCCTAATGCCATACCAATGAGGCAAAAGCAAAGGCCTGTTAATCCCAAGCTTGAGCCACTTATGCATAAGGAAGTGCTCAAATTGATAGAAAGTGGTATCATTTACCACATTAAGCATACTAGTTGGTTTTCCAACCTTGTTCCTATCAGGAAGAAGAATGGGGATTTGAAGTTATGTATTGACTTCAGGGATCTTAACAAAGCCTCTTTAAAAGACCATCATCCATTACCCTCAATGGAGAAAATCTTACAATGTGTCTGTGGATCTGAGAGATTTTCATTGTTGGATGGCTATTTAGGATACAATCAAATCCTAGTTAATGAAGAAGATCAATATAAGACTGCCTTTACAACCAAGTGGGGAACCATGGCTTATCAAAAAATTCCCTTTGGTTTGTCAAATGCAAGTGCTACTTTTCAGAAGGCAATGGATATGGCCTTTAAGAGCCTCATGTACAAGTTTGTACTGGTCTACTTAGATGACATAACTATCTATTCTAAACATGCAGCAGACCATATCAAACATTTGAGGAAGATTTTTGAAAGGTGTAGAGAGTTTGGGATATCTCTTAATCCCAAGAAATGTGTGTTTGTAGTTCATGAGGGAAAATTGTTGGGATATGTAGTATCCAAAGAAGGAATTACAGTGGATCCTAAGAGAATTGCAGCCATCCTAGAGCTACCCTTGCCACATCATAAGAAAGGTCTCCAATCTTTCATAGGAAAGATTAACTTTGTCAGATATTTCTTCCCTAATATTGCAGATTTACTAAAGCCTTTGATAGCCATGTTAAAGAAGAGTTCAACTTTCAATTGGACTAAAGAAGGAAAAGCCAATTTCCAAGCTATCAAGGAAGCCTTGATAGAATCTCCTACCTTGTTAAATCCAAATTTTAGTAAGGATTTTATCCTTTATGCTTATGGAGGACATGATGCTATATCTGCTATGTTGACTCAAGAAAATTCAGATGGATTGGAGTAGCCTATTGCTTTCTTTAGCAATGGTTTGGAAGAGTATGAACAGAGATACTCTTTTGTAGAGAAACATGTACTTAATGTGGTGAAGATCCTTAAGAAGTTCAGATATCTATTGACCTAGAGTAAGGTACATTTGAAGGTTACTCATCCAAGTGTCAAAGAATGTTTTCTTTCCAAGGACCTAAATGAGAAAAGAGCTAGTTGGATCACCAAGGTGATGGAATATGACATTGATATTCAAACCACCAAGTTGGTAAGAGGAAGAGGTATTTGTGAACATTTGGCAGGAGATGAAAGTTCAAAGAAATCAGAGAAAATGGATGCATCTTTCATTGTGCATTCTATAGCAGAGCATGCCAAGGCATCAGGTTAGTTGCCTAACATGATTCATTTTTTGAACACAGGACAATGTCCTGTAGGTCTAGATTCAACCAAAAGAAGATACTATAGATTACAATATGTCCCTTTTGTGCTGATAGATGAGGTTCTTTTTAGAAAGGATCACAATGGTGTCCTTTTAACATGCATTGATTCAGAAAAGATAGCTGATGTCCTATTTGAGTTTCATGATGGACCTTTTGGAGGTCACTTTTCTCCTAGAACCACTGCTTTTAAAATCATGAGGGCTAGATACTATTGGCCATCTATCTTCAAGGATAGTCATGAGTATGTGAGAAAATGCATCAAATGTGCCATGTTTGCAGGAAAAGAAAGGCTTGCAACTTTTCCCCTACAGCCAATCAGAACAGAGAAACCTTTCATGAAGTGGGGTATAGACTTCATTGGCATGATCAATCCTCCATCTAGTGTAGGCCACAAGTGGATAATCACTGCAACATATTATTTCACTAGATGGACAGAGGCAGTTGCCTTAAAGGAATCAAATGAGAGTGTTGTATTAAGTTTTTATGATGATATAATTCACAAATTTAGCACTCTAGACTCCATAATATCAGATAATGCATTGGCATTCATAGGCCTTAAAGTCTCAGAATGGGCAATCAGAAATGGCATTTATCTGAATACAAGCTCAAATTATTATCCCCAGGGCAATGCCTTAGCAGAATCAATGAACAAGAACTTGATTAGGATCATCAAGAAGACCCTATAGGATAATCAGAGAGATTGGCATACTAAATTGAAGTCTACCTTATGGTTAGATAAGATTACCCCAAAGAAGATCATTGGAAATTCTCCTCATGTGTTAGTATATGGTAGAGAGGCTAAGTTGTCCATTTCAACTAAATTACTAGCTCTGGACTTAGCTACTCAATATGCCCTATTTGAAGAAGGAGATCCCTTACAAATCAGGTATGCTCAACTAATAGAGTTAGAAGAACTCAGAGACAAATCCATGAGAGATATGGAGTTCCATCAGATTCAGACAAAGAGAAGTTTTGATAAAAGAGCCAGGATCAGAAATTTCAAAATTGGAGATGTAGTTCTCAAGTGGGATGAATTCAGATTCAGATCTGGCAAACATACAAAATTTTATTCATTCTGCGGTGGATCATTTTTTATAACAGAATGTAAGAGGCCTAATGCTTTTTAGCTATCAACTCTTGAAGGAGATGCCTTGCCTATATTAGTCAATGGATTCCACTTGAAGCCCTTCTTTGAGGTTAATCCCTCTCTATAAATT
Organism: Chamaecyparis obtusa; assembly: GCA_027943335.1. NCBI lineage: Eukaryota > Viridiplantae > Streptophyta > Pinopsida > Cupressales > Cupressaceae > Chamaecyparis > Chamaecyparis obtusa. Next base: position 84,767 of record BSBK01000516.1, on the reverse strand, counting down.
CTTGTAAATATGTTTTTCTGGTTTCCTTCCCTATTTTCTAGGTTAGTTTCCTACTTTTCAAGAAGTGTCTGTGCACAAGTTTGTCCTTTTGGTTCCAGTTCTATCCCTTTGTCAAAGTTTTGTGCTCAGAATTCTACTCCATGCCCAATGAGTATGTCAAGGCCACTGGTTTCCATGTCTAGCAGGCTGACATCCAGCAGAAATCACCAAAATGTTACCCAATTTTCCCTACTCCATGCAAATTTGGCTAAGTTCTATCCTAGGGTCTACATTTTAATCTTGCCAAGAAACCCTAAAAATTTTATATTTTTCTACCTTGTCTTCTGGTCTCTGCAATTCTTTAAACTCCTTGGTCTGTAGGTTCAAAATTTGAAAATCTAGTCGTTACCCCAAGAAGCCCTAAAAACCCTAGGCCATGTTATAATCCTTCGTTACATTTTTGGCCACTTAAAGTTCCCAATTCCCATGTGCAAATTTGAAATGCCTTTTTCACCAGTTCTCTAAGTCTTTCAGTAGTTATCCTGCCTATTCGACGATTCGGTGAATGCACTGTTCTTGTGGTCTCTTAATCCCTGGTGGTCTTCATCTAATAGTTAGTGACTTAGCAAGCAGTTAACTTCTTCCTTTATTTGTGTAGTCACTTAAATGCTTGGTGGTCTCGGTATGTGGGGGTCCCAGTTAAGTAAGATCCAATGGTTGTCATAAGTTTTCATAGGGTGTGTCAGAGGCTTGCGATCTTGCAACAGCCGTTGATCCTTCTTTATGATGCAGCACTTCATTTGTTTAGTGGGTCCACTGCCACCTAGTCTGACTTGGAGTTTTCTAATTGGTCAAAAGTAATGATTTTGAAAGCTATCAGAGAAGGCCAAGTGTGATGTCTTCCCTTGAAAATTAATGGTTGGTGCATGATCAGAAGGAATCTTTTGAGGGTATGCGATCATGCATCGACCATTGATTTTTCCAAGTGTTCGGGTTCTGTCAAGTGGTTCCTGTGTCAGAGGTGACCAAGTAGAAGTGGAAAATGATGTGTTGACATATGGTAGGTTTTTAGGTGGGCCCAGGGTTATTGAATTTCTCGACAAGTTGGTGACGGCATCATTTTTATGGTTTAAAGTTTAGCGGCTTGGACAAAGCTCTATGTGTTCGTTCATTCACAGAATGATCTGGTAGGGTTCTAAGTTTTTTAGAGAGTATGTGAATGTATGTATTCACTAAGTCTCAAAATAAAATAGCGAAGCTCCAAAAGATTTAGCGAACTGGCGAATAAAGGTTTTCGTGCATTTGCGGAATACAACTGGGGGTTAAGAAAGGACTCAACGATTCAGCAAAATTCTTTGTTCACTAAATCGCTTGACCAAACTAACGTTAAAGAAAAGTATATTGTGAATTGGAAATTCTTTCAGTCGCATGTTCACTGAATGGACAAAAGGTTAAGTTTACCGAGAACAAGTGGGACCACATGCCGATTCATGGTTGATGTGTCTTATTTTGATTAGCCGAGTTGGAAAGGAATGGGGACATGTCAGTGGGCCCGAAAGATTCTTAAGGGATGCCAGTATGGAGGATCTAACAAATGATGCATGATCTCATGGAGTGTGTCAGAGCTATGAGATCATGCCCTCGCCATTGGATGCAAATCTAGTTCTTAATGGGTCCAATGTCAGAATTAGCTGAGGTGTTTGCTGATGAGGTGGCCGGAATGAATGAAAGCATGACAAGTGGTAGCTCTAGGCCTAGGGTTAGAAAATACTCCATGAATCAGTGACTAAAGGCTTGTCTCTTGTTTGCCAGACTTAACTGGAGTTAGTTAAAGCTTTAAATGATCCAGTGAATGAAAGAAAAATAGAACCTGGGTAAACTTGAGGTTAATTTTGCAGTCAAAAGCGGTGCCAAGAAAAAGGGAAGATCTGACGCTCATGTTTTAAAGTAAGATTGAGATTTAAATGTCAGTCATCGATAGATAAAGCTTGGTGCCACCTATGACCATTATATATATTTAAATTCAAATATCTCACAGTACCAGATTTGAATAGTTATGGCAAGCCTAAGTTGCAGGGAAGTAGATGGATCATGGTGGCTAGAAAATTTGCAGATGTAAAAATGAAATGGACACAAACATAAAATCTGACCGGCCATGATATTTTAGAGATGCATTTATGGCCAAAATTGACCGAATTAGGGTTTTATTATTGTATGAAAATTTGTGTAACCCTAATTAGATATTTTTCTCTTACTTGCGTGCAAAATAGGAGATGTATATATTAATTTTTGGAGCTTTTAGAGCTCAGAGTTGGACAATTGTAAAAGAAGGAATTCCTTTTTTAAGAGTCATCTGCGGCATTTTCTCTATCCTCTGGCTTCTACAATTATAAATTCCCATTGATTATTCAAACATTCCAAGGTATTTTGGGTATGTGCAAGATCATGAGGTGCCAAAAAGTGGCGATGTGAAAAATATTCACTTTTCACTTGTCCAAAAGTGCACGAAAGTGCTTGTTGACTTTTTAGTAGGCCTGGGTGTCAGTACACCTGGGCAAACCTACCACCAAAGCACAAGCCTAATCAGGTAACCGATATGAAATCAGGTACCTGATTTTGCTGAGTATGAAAAAATGGTGGGAGTATATGAAAAATTTGAACTTTTGAAATCGGGGAAATCGGGTACCCGATTTTGCCAAGTATGAAAAAACGGCAGGAGTATATGAAAAAATTAAACTTTTGTATATAATGTTTAAATATGTATTATATATATAATTATATATTAATTTATTTATTTTATATTATAATATCTTAGGGGTTTTAAATTGTATGTCATATAAATTTTATATTATATAAATATATAAACAAATTATATATATATATATATATATATATATATATAACGTTTAAGGGGTATTAAGGGGTATTATGTAAATTTTTTAATATATATTATATATAATTATATATTAATATATATTTTATATTAATATATTTTTAATATTAATATGTATTGTATATAAATATATTTAACGAACTTATATTATATTTATTTGCACAAAATTATATATATATATATATATATATAAATTGTTGGAAACAATTGTCTGAAGGAAATTGCTACTCAATTATGTATTGTCTTTGATGTCACACTATGTCATAGTCCGCAGCAATTAGTTCCTACCGAGCTCAGTCGGTCTGCCAGACAGGAATATTAGTGTTTACCGAGTTCATTCGGTCATCGAAGAAAAGATAGTGTTTACCGAGTTCAGTCGGTCATCGAAGAAAAGATAGTGTTTACCGAGTTCAGTCGGTCATTGAAGAAAAGATAGTGTTTACCGAGTTCAGTCGGTCATCGAAGAAAAGATAGTGTTTACCGAGTTCAGTCGGTTATCAAAGGTAAAAGATTGTCGGTGTTTACCGAGTTCCCTCGGTCACCGAAAGATTATAGAAAGTTATGGTCACCGAGCACTGTCGGCCCTTGAAGGATTTTTGCAAATAGAGTTTGCTTAATTCAACCGACTGTTATACTAAATAATGTCGATTTGTCAAATCCAAAATCATATAAATAAAAGGTCAAATGTGAATAAAACAAATACAGCAGAAGATTTACAGAAGAAAAGAAGGAAAGGTATATGCGAATTTGTGAAGGATGTTCAGATATCCTTGAGGAGCAGCAGAGATTTATTCGATCAGAAAGGATCAGACTTATGCAGAACAGAGATCTGTAATCAGCAAGACAGTTGCATTATTATACAGGTCACTTTTTCATTGTTACATTCTTATCATTGTAACAGTGAATTCTAAATCTCTTAACCGAGTTGGTTTAACAACCATAATGTAAATCCTCTAACAAGGTGACAATTCCATTGAATTGTTTTCAAGACCTCTTACCAGGCCACTCCTAGCAGGGTGTTTTAAATCCTCTAACAAGGTCACACCTAACAGTGTGTTTTGTAACCTTTTACTGGGTTGGCTTCTAACCGGGCATCACTTCAGAAAAGTGAAAATCAGTATCTAGATACATTGGTGGTTTTTCCCATATTCGGTTTCCACGTTAAATCTTGTGTCTCTTGTGTTCTTAATTGCTTTCTCAATCATATACATGTGCTGATGAATATCTAAAGATAATATTGCTAATACTTTTTGCATCTTCAAAGTTACTGCAATCTATTTACCGAGTGCTAAACCAGATAACATTGTTAAGATATCCTAAGGGATCTACAAAGAATTAATTGTGAAGTGTTTTTATGGTTGATTGATTCACCCCCCCCTCTCAGTCACTTTATCCATATTCCATCAATTGGTATCAGAGCATTTGGTGCTTGCAGGAAGGGTTTCAAGGACCTAAGCTAAAGATCAGGATGTCTTACAAGAGGGAAATTCCAAAGCTCAACAGAGATAACTTTTCAGCATGGCAAGGTCTCATGCGACTTCATCTAGCTTCCATTGGTGATTCAGGATGCAAATACATTGATGAAGAGTACACAATTCCTAATGGCGCATTAACTGTTGAAGACATTGCAGATAAAAAGACTCACAACACCATGATGATAGACATTGCATCTGCTCTCAGCTATGAAGAATTTGATGATATTAAAGACTGCACCACTGCATATGAAATGTGGGTGGCACTGAAGAAAATATATGGTGGTGATGCAAATGTGAAAAGAGCCAAAGCAGAAAGCCTAAGAGGACAGTTTGACAAGATGAATATGAAGGAAGATGAAAATATTGCAAAATATGTTGAAAGAATCAAAGCAAGTGTAAGTGCAATTAGAGCTTCTGGAGGAACAATCTCAGATGAGACTGTTATAAATAAGGTACTCAGAACACTACTCCCTATCTATGCAATAAGAGTATCAGCTATTCAAGAAAGAAGATGTGAAACAAACCACAATATAACTTTGGATGCTTTAGTTGGAAGATTGACAGCTTTTGAATTAGACAACTATGATAACTATGTTCCTAGTTCCAAAAATATTGAATCAGCATTTGAGGCCAAGGTTTCACTAAAGAAGAACAAGAAAATTAAAGAAGTTCAGTCAGAAAGTGAAGAAGAATCAGAAGAAAGTTCTGATAGTGATCTCGAAATTGTAGAAGCATTACTTGCAAAGAGGTACTCCAGAGGGAAAGGTAAATATAAAGGTAAAACTCCTTTAATCTATTTTTCATGTGAAGAAATTGGACATATTGCAGCTAGGTGCCCAAACAAGCAATTCAAAGAAGAAAAGAGAAGTCACAAGTACTATGGCAAAAAGAATTTCAAATCATACAAGGATAAAGGTAAGAAATCATGTTTTATGGCTAAAGATTCTGATGATAGTGAAGAAGAAATTGTCTTTATTGCTATAAAAGATGAATCTGATGATGATGAAGATAAGATGGCACTTATTTCTCATATAAGCAAAGATGATATATGGATAATAGATAGCGGATGTTCACACCACATGACTGGTGACAAGACAAAATTTGAATATCTAGAAGACTGTGATAGTGGTAATGTAAGATTTGGAAACAATGAACCTTGTTGTATAAAAGGAAAAGGAAGAATCTCTTTAACCAAAGAACTCATATGTGATAATGCTTATTGGGTTGAAGGACTAAAACATAATCTTTTAAGTGTAGCACAGCTAATCAACACTGGTTTCAAGGTTGAATTCATGAATGGTCAAGCAAGACTGCTGGATGGAAAAGGAAAACTCATTAAATCAGGCAAACAAACAAAAGGTAACTTATTTTATCTTGATCTCAGTGAATATTCATGCTTTATTGCTCAAATAGAAGAAAGTTGTCTATGGAACAAAAGGTTATGTCATGTGAATTTTGATAACATGATAAAAATAAGCAAATTCAAGAAGGTTAGAGGCATTCCTACTTTGAAGAAACCTGACACTGGTCTATGTAAGAATTGTCAGATTGGAAAAATGAGTAAAACTATCAATCTAAAGAAATTTTGGAAATTGTGCATACTGATTTATGTGGACCTATTGGAATACAAAGCTATACTGGAGATAAATTCTTTATTCTTTTCATTGATGATTATTCTAGAATGATGACTGTTATGTATTTAAGAGAAAAATCAGAAGCATTTGAAAACTTCAAATGGTACTTAGCAAGAGTAGAAAAAGAAACAGGGAAAAGATTGAAATGCTTAAGATCAGACAGAGGTGGTGAATTCATCTCCCATGATTTTAACAACTTTTGCATTGAAAGAGGAATCAAAAGACAGGTATCAGCTCCTAGAACTCCTAAGCAGAATGGAATAGCAGAAAGAAGAAATAGATCTATTATGGATTGTGCAAGGACTCTAATGATAGAAAAGAACATCGCTATAAAGTACTGGAAGGAAGCTATCAGCACTGCAGTTCATACCTTGAACCAAGTACAACTGAAGAAAGACACATTCAAAACTCCTTATGAATTATGGTATGGCTATAAACCCAATGTAAGTTACATGAAAATATTTGGTAGCAAGTGTTATATCTTAAAAGAATCCAGAAGAAATAAATTTGATGTGAAAAGTGATGAAGGAATATTCCTAGGATATTCTAGCAAAAGCAAGGCATACAAATGTCTAAACTTATCTACTCACAAAGTCATAGAAAGGATACATGTAAAATTTGATGAGTTTGCAGAAAAGACCGAGGAAGAAAGCAAAAGGGAACCTGAGAACTACAGAAGATTCATTTACATTGAACCTAAAACATTGGCAGACACAACTATCAGTAAGGAAACTATATCTACCGAGCCGAGCACAGTTACTGAGTCATAGGAAGAAGTTCAAACCGAGTCACAGGAAGAAATTCAGACCGAGTCTCAGCCTGAAGTTACCGAGCAAATATCTACCGAGCCCGAGCAACCTGAAGAAGAGATCCTAGAAGACAACAGCATGAATCATTCAAAAGGCAAGGAACCTATACTAGCCAAATATGTCAGAAGACATCATACACCAGATCAAATCATTGGAAACAAATCAGATGGTACTATGACAAGAAGCAAGCTAAAGGGTACATGTCTGCTTACTGATTTTGAACCTAGAAATATCAAAGATGCATTGGAAAATGAGAGTTGGATTGAAGCAATGAATGAAGAATTAGAACAAATACAAAAGAACAAAACTTGGACTCTTGTACCTAGACCTAAAGATAAGAATGTAATTGGAACAAAATGGGTATTCAGAAATAAGCTGAATGAAGATGGTCAAGTATCTAGAAACAAAGCTAGACTGGTATGTAAAGGTTACTCTCAAGAAGAAGGTATAGATTATGGAGAAACTTTTGCTCCTGTTGCAAGATTAGAAGGTGTAAGAACTCTACTTGCTTATGTAGCACACAAAGGATTTAAGGTATATCAGATGGATAAAAAATCTGCATTTCTCAATGGAATTCTTGATGAAGAAGTCTACATTGAACAACCTGAAGGTTTTGTTGATCCAGATAAAAGGGACATGGTCTGCAGGTTACACAAAGCATTGTATGGTTTAAAAAAAGCTCCTAGAGCATGGTATGAAAGACTCCATAACTATTTGATTCAGATTAATTTCAAAAGAGCTAATGATAACGGCAATCTGTATATTAAAGAAGGACCGGATGACAAAATTGTATTGGCAAAAATATTTGTGGATGATACTATATTTATAGGGAATGAGGATCAGTGCAAAGAATTTTTAGAGCAAATGAACAGAGAATTTGAAATGTCTATGTTTGGTTTAATAAAATTCTTTGTTGGACTTCAAATTCAGCAAAGCAAGAATGGTATATACATTACTCAATCCAAATACATTAAGGAGATACTTAAGAAGTTTGGTATGGAAGATTCAAAACCAGTTGGTACACCCATGTGTACTGGACTGAAACTTACCAAAAATGATGATTCAAAAGAAGTTGATCAGACCCTATACCGATCTATGATTGGAAAATTACAGTATGTAGTACATACAAGACCTGATATTGCCTTGGCAGTCGGTATAGTAGCTAGATTCTCAGCAAAACCTAAGGAAAATCACATGATGGCAATCAAAAGAATCTTAAGATACTTAAGAGGAACTGAAGAATATGGTTTGTGGTATAAATTTAGAGGCAATCTAGACTTGAAAGTGTTTACTGATGCTGATTGGGCAGGAAACATTGATGACAGAAAAAGCACAAGTGGTGGAGCATTTTTTCTTGGAAAAAGACTGGTATCCTGGACTAGTAAAAAGCAGAATTGCACATCTCAATCCACAGCTGAAGCAGAATATGTTGCTGGTGCAGTAAACTGTTCAAATATTGTTTGGTTTAAATAGCTATTAGAAGGTATGAAGGTTGAAATCAAAGAACCAGTTGTTATATTTTGTGACAATACCAGTGCAATAAACATTTCTAAGAATCCAGTGATGCATTCCAAAACCAAGCACATTGCTATTAAATATCACTTTGTCAGAGAACTGGTGCAGGACAAGGAAATCAGATTAGAATATATTCATACAAAAGAACAGATTGCAGACATTTTTACCAAACCATTACCTAAGGATGCATTTGTGTATCTAAGAGGTAAGTTAGGGGTCATTCCCCTATCCGAGGCTCACTAAATACAGTTTTAGTGATGCATCAACCAGAACATGATTCAAAATCAACTTGTTCATGCAGCAAATTAAAGGAATCATTGCATATGAATCAGTACTTGAGGTACATTAATTTTCACCGGTAATATGTGAATTGTCTTTGGCATATGTTGTCAAAGAGGGAGTGTTTGCTATGTCTTTGCTATTATTTTCAAGAAATTTTCAATAGTCAGAAGGAAGAATTTTCAGGATACAGGAAGTTTGCTGATAGAGGGAGATTTGAATCTGAACCGACCTAACTCTTTCAAATTTCTTATGCTATGACATATTGTGTTGCCATCAATGCCAAAGAGGGAGATTGTTGGAAACAATTGTCTGAAGGAAATTGCTACTCAATTATGTATTGTCTTTGATGTCACACTATGTCATAGTCCGCAGCAATCAGTTCCTACTGAGCTCAGTTGGTCTGCCAGACAGGAATATTAGTGTTTACCGAGTTCAGTCAGTCATCGAAGAAAAGATAGTGTTTGCCGAGTTTAGTCGGTCATCGAAGAAAAGATAGTGTTTACCGAGTTCAGTCGGTCATCGAAGAAAAGATAGTGTTTACCGAGTTCAGTCGGTTATCAAAGGTAAAATATTGTCGGTGTTTACCGAGTTCCCTCGGTCACCGAAAGATTATAGAAATTTATGGTCACCGAGCACTGTCGGCCCTTGAAGGATTTTTGCAAATAGAGTTTGCTTAATTCAGCCGACTGTTATACTAAATAATGTCGATTTGTCAAATCCAAAATCATATAAATAAAAGGTCAAATGTGAATAAAACAAATACAGCAGAAGATTTACAGAAGAAAAGAAGGAAAGGTATATGCGAATTTGTGAAGGATGTTCAGATATCCTTGAGGAGCAGCAGAGATTTATTCGATCAGAAAGGATCAGACTTATGCAGAACAGAGATCTGTAATCAGCAAGATAGTTGCATTATTATACAGGTCACTTTTTCATTATTACATTCTTATCATTGTAACAGTGAATTCTAAATCTCTTAACCGAGTTGGTTTAACAACCATAATGTAAATCCTCTAACAAGGTGACAATTCCATTGAATTGTTTTCAAGACCTCTTACCAGGCCACTCCTAGCAGGGTGTTTTAAATCCTCTAACAAGGTCACACCTAACAGTGTGTTTTGTAACCTTTTACCGGGTTGGCTTCTAACCAGGCATCACTTCAGAAAAGTGAAAATCAGTATCTAGATACATTGGTGGTTTTTCCCATATTGGGTTTCCACGTTAAATCTTGTGTCTCTTGTGTTCTTAATTGCTTTCTCAATCATATACATGTGCTAATGAATATCTAAAGATAATATTTCTAATACTTTCTGCATCTTCAAAGTTACTGCAATCTATTTACCGAGTGCTAAAATAGATAACATTGTTAAGATATCCTAAGGGATCTGCAAAGAATTAATTGTGAAGTGTTTTTATGGTTGACTGATTCACCCCCCCCTCTCAGTCACTTTATCCATATTCCATCAATTAATATATAAACTTGGTAGATCATAATATTTAAATTGAATGTTGAAAGGGGTTACCGAGACTTCCTAGTGGTCCTAGTATGCCTTATCACATGTTAGGAACCCTAGGAAGTCCCCATGACCCCTTTTGACACATTGGAATGGTCGAGTGTGTCTAAAGGGGTTGCTTCAAACACACACAAGCATTCCAATGTGTCAAAAGTGGTCATGGGGACTTCCTAGGGGTCCTAATGTGTGTCCAAAGGGGTAGCTTCGGACAGAATCGAGAATTCTAATGTGTCAAAAAGGATCATGGGGACTTCATAGGGGTCCTAATGCATGATAAGGCATACTAGGACCACTAGAAAGTCTCCATGACCCCTTTTGACACATATGAACCCTCCAATGTATCTGAAGGAGTCGTAGGACCCCTTCAGACACACTTGAGGGTTTAGATGTGTCAAATGGGGTCATGGGGGCTTTGTAGGAGTCCTAGTACATATTATCACATGTTAGGACACCTAGGAAGTCCCCATGACCCCTTTTGACACATTGGAATGCTCAAGTGTGTCTTAAGGGGTCGTAGGACCCCTTAAGAAACACTTGAGCATTCCAATGTGTCAAAAGGGGTCATGGGGACTCCCTAGGGGTCCTAGTACACCTTATCATGTGTTAGGACCCCTAGGGAGTCACCATGACCCCTTTTGACACATTGGAATGATCAAATGTGTCTTAAGGAGTCGTAGGACCCCTTAAGACACACTTGAGCATTCCAATGTGTCAAAAGGCATCATGGGGACTCCCTAGGAGTCCTAGTACACCTTGACATGTGTTAGGACCCCTAAGAAGTCCCAATGACCACTTTTGACACATTGGAATGCTCAAGTGTGTCTTAAGGGGTCCTAGGACCCCTTCGGACACACTTGAGCATTCCAATGTGTCAAAAAGGATCATGGGGACTCCCTAGGGGTCCTAGTACACCTTATCACATGTTAGAACCCCTAGGGAGTCCCCATGACCCCTTTTTACATATTGGAATACTCAAGTGTGTCATAAGGGGTTATAGGACCCCTTCAGACACACTTGAGCATACCAATGTATCAAAAGGGGTCATGGGGACTCCATATGCATCCTAATATGCCTTATCACATGTTAAGACCCCTAGGAAGTCCCCATGACCCCTTTTGACACTCTAGCATTCCAATGTGTCAAAAGGGGTCATGGGGACTCCCTAGAGGTCCTAGTATGACTTATCACACGTTAGGACCCCTAGGAAGTCCCCATGACCTGTTTTGAGACATTAGAATGCTCAAGTGTGTCTTAAGGAGTTGTAGGACCCCTTAAGACTCACTTGAGCATTCCAATCTATCAAAAGGGGTCATGGGGACTCCCTATGGGTCCTAGTATGCCTTATCACATGTTAGGACCCCTAAGGAGTCCCCATGACCCCTTTTGACACATTTGAATGCTAAAGTGTGTCTTAAGGGGTCATGGGGACTCCTTAGGGGTCCTAGTTTGCCTTATCACATGTTAGGATTCATAGGAAGTCACAATGACCCCTTTTGACACATTGAAATGCTCAAGTGTGTCTTGAAGGGTCTGAGGACACCTTAAGACACACTTGACTGTTCCAATGTGTCAAAAGGGGTCAAGGGGACTCCCTAGGAGTCCTAGTATGCCTTATCACATGTTACGACCCTTAGGAAGACTGCATGACCCCTTTTGACACATTGGAACACTCAAGTGTGTCTTAAGGGGTTGTAGGACCCTTTAAGACACACTTGAGCATTCCAATGTGTCAAAAGGGGTCATGGCGACTTCATAAGGGTCCTAGTATGCCTTATCACATGTTAGGACCCCTAAGAAGTCCTCATGAGCCCTTTCAACACATTGGAATGCTCAAGTGGGTCTTAAGGGGTCATAGGACCCCTTAAGACACACTTGAGTGTTCCAATGTGTAAAATCTAGTCATGGGGACTCCATAGGGGTCCTAGTATGCCTTATCACTCGTTACGACCCCTAAGGAGAGCCCATGATCCCTTTTGACAAATTAAAATGCTCAAATGTGTCTTAAGGGGTCCTAAGACCCCTTAAGACACACTTGAGTGTTCCAATGTGTCAAAAGGGGTCATGGGGACTCCCTAGGGGTCCTAGTATGCCTTATCATGTGTTAGGACATCTAGGGAGTTCCAATGACCCCTTTTGACATATTTGAATGCTCAAGTGTGTCTTAAGGGGTCCTAGGACCCCTTCAGACACACTTGAGTATTCCAATGTGTCAAAAGGGGTCATGATGACTCCCTAGGGGTCCTAATATGCGTTATCACATGTTAGGACACATAAGAAGTCCCCATGACCCCTTTTGACACATTGGAATGGTAGAGTGTGTCTTAAGGTGTCCTAGGACTCCTTAAGACATACTCTACCATTCCAATGTGTCAAAAGGTGTCATGGGGACTCCCAATTGGTCCTAGTATGCCTTATCAAGTGTTAGAACCCCTAGGAAGTCCCCATGACCCCTTTTTACACATTGGAATGCTCAAGTGTGTCTTAAGGGGTCGTAGGACCCTTTAAGACACACTTGAGCGTTTCAATGTTTCAAAAGGGGTCATGGGGACTCCCTAGGGGTCCTATTACACCTTATCACATGTTAGGACACCTAGTGAGTCTCCATGATGCCTTTTGACACATTGGAAAGCTCAAACATGTCTTAAGGTGTCTTGGGACCCCTTAAGAAACATTTGAGTGTTCCAATGTGTAAAAAGGGGTCATGGGTACTCCCTAGGGTTCCTAGTATGCCTTATCATGTGTTAGGACCCCTAGGGAGTCCCAATGACCCCTTTTGACACATTGGAATGCTCAAGTGTGTCTTAAGCTATCCTAGTAACCCTTCAGACACACTTGAGTGTTCCAATGTCTCAAAATGGGTCATGAGGACTCCCTAGGGGTCCTAATGCACTTTATCACATGTTAGGACCCCTAGTAAGTCCCCATGACCCCTTTTGACACATTGGTATGCTCAAGTGTTTCTTAAGAGGTCCTAGAACCCCTTAAGAAACACTTAAGTGTTCCAATGTGTCAAAAGGGGTCATGGGGACTCCCTAAGGGTCCTAATACAATTTATCACATGTTAAGACCCCTAGGAAGTCCCCATGACCCCTTTGGACACATTGGAATGCTCAAGTGTGTCTTAAGGGGTGATAGGAATCCTTAAAATACATTTGAGCATTCCAATGTATCAAAAGGGGTCATGGGTACTCCCTAGGGGTCCTAGCACATCTTTTCTTGTGGTATGACCCCTAGCAAGTCCCAATGACACTTTTCGATACGTTGGAATGCTCAAGTGTGTCTTAAGGGGTCCTAGGACCCCTTCAGACACACTTGAGCATTCTAATGTGTCAAAGTGGGTAATGGGGACTCCCTAGGGGTCCTAATATATCTTATCATGCGTTAGGACCCCTAGGAAGTCCCCATGACCCCTTTTGACACATTGGAATTCTCAAGTGTATCTTAAGGGGTCCTATGACCCCTTAAGACACATTGTAGCTTTTCAATCTGTCAAAAAGGGTCATGGGGACTCCTAAATGGTCCTCGTATGCCTTATCATGTGTTACAACCCCTAGGGAGCTCCCATGACCCCTTTTGTCACATTAGAATGCTCAAGTGTGTCTTAAGGAGTCCTACGACCCCTTAAAGCACACTTGAGCATTCCAATGTGTCAAAAGGGGTCATGGGGACTCCCTAGGGGTCCTAACACATAATAAGGCATACTAAGACCATTTGGGAGTCCCCATGACCCCTTTTGATAGATTAGAACACTACAGTGTGTCTTAAGGGGTCATGGAACCCCTTAATACACATTTGAGCATTCCAATGGACCCCTTAAGACACATTCAAGCATTCCAATGTATCAAGAGGGGTCATGGGGACTGTTTAGGGGTCCTAGCATCCCTTACCACATGTTAGGACCCCTAGGTAGTCCCAATGACCCCTTTTGACATATTGGAATGCTCAAGTGTGTCTTAAGCAGTCCTAGGACCCCTTGGACACACTTGAGCATTCCAATGTGTCAAAATAGGTCATGGGGACTCCCTAGGCATCCTAATACATCTTATCACCCGTTAGGACCCCTAGGAAGTCCCCATGACCCCTTTTGACACATTGAAATGCTTAAGTGTCTCTTAAGGTGTACTAGGACCCCTGAATATGCACTCTAGCATTCTAATATATCAAAATGGGTCATGGAGACTCCCTAAGGGACCTAGTATGCCTTATCACGCATTAGGACCCCTAGGAAGTTCCCATGACCCTTTTTGACACATTGGAATGCTCAAGTGTGTCTTAAGGGGTCATAGGACCCCTTAAGACACACTTGAGCATTCCAATGTGTCAAAAGGGGTCATGAGGACTCCCTAGGGGTTCTAGTACACCTTATCATGCGTTAGGACCCCTAGGAAGTTCCCATGACCCCTTTTGACACATTGGAATGCTCAAGTGTGTTTTAAGGGGTCCTAAGACCCCTGAAGACACACTCTAGCATTCCAATGAGTCAAAAAGGGTCATGGGGAATCCCTAGGGGTCCTAGTACACCTTATCACATGTTAGGACTCCTAGGGAGTCCCAATGACCCTTTTTGACACATTGGAACACTCAAGTGTACCCGAAGGGGTCCTAGGACCCCGTAAGAAACACTTGAGCATTCTAATGTGTCAAAAGGGGTCAAGGGGACTCACTAGGAGTCCTAATATGCCTCATCATGCATTAGGACCCCTAAGAAGTCCCCATGACCCCTTTTGACACATCGGAATGCTCAACTATATCTTAAGGGATCCTAGGACCCCTTAAGACACACTCTAACATTCCAATGTGTCAAAATGGGTCATGGGGACTCCCTAGATGTCCTAGTATGCCTTATCACATGTTAGGCCACCATTGCAGTCCCCATGACCCCTTTTGACACATTGGAACACTCAAGTGTGTCATAAGCGGTCGTAGGACCCCTTAAGACACACTTGAGTGTTCCAAAGTGTTAGAAAGGGTCATGGGGACACCCTTAAGGGGTCCTAGTACACCTTATCGAATGTTAGGACCCCTAGGGAGTCCCCATGACTCCTTTGGACACATTGGAAATCTCAAATGTGTCTTAAGGGATCCTAAGACCCCTTAAGACACACTTTGTCATTCCAATGTCTCAACAGGGGTCATGGGGACTCCCTAGGGGTCTTAGTACACGTTATCAAATGTTAGGACCCATAGGATGTCCTAATGACACCTTTTGACACATTGGAATGCTCAAGTGTGTCTGCAGGGGTCTTCGGACCCCTGAAGACACACTTGAGCATTCCAATGTGTCAAAAGGGGTCATGGGGACTACTTAGGGGTCATAGTACACCTTATCACACATTAGGACCCCTAGAAAGTCCCCATGACCCCATTTAACACATTGTAATCCTCAAGTGTGTCGTAAGGCATCGTAGGACCCCTTAAGACACACTTGAGCATTCCAATGTGTGAAAAGGGGTCATGGGGACTCCCTAGGGGTCCTAGTATGCTTTATCATGCATTAGGACCACTAGGAAGTCCCCATCACCCTTTTTGACACATTGGAATGCTCAAGTGTCTTAAGGGGTCCTAGAACCACTTAAGACACACTTAAACATTCCAATGTGTCAAAAGGGGTCATGAAGACTCCCTAGGGGTCCTAGTATGCCTTATCACACTTTAGGACCCCTAGGGAGTCCCCATGACACCTTTTCACACATTGCAATGCTGAAATATTTCTTAAGGGGTCCTAAGACCCCTTAATACACACTTGAGGGTTCTTATGTGTCAAAAGGGGTCATGGGGACTCCCTAGGGATCTTAGTATGGCTTATCATGTGTTAGGACTCCTAGAGAGTCCCAATGACCCCTTTTGACACATTGGAATGCTCAAGTGTGTCCGGAGGGCTCCTAGGACCCCTTAAGACACACTTGAGTGTTCCAATGTGTTAAAAGGGGTCATGGGGACTCCCTAGGGGTCCTAATAAGTGTTATCACGTGTTAGGACCCCTAGGAAGTCCCCACGACCCCTTTAGACATATTGGAACACTCAAGTGTATCTTTAGGGATCATAGGACCACTTAAGACACGCTTCAGCATTGTCATTTTTCAAAAGGGGTCACGGGGAATCCCTAGGAGTCATAGTATGCCTTATCATGCGTTAGGACCCCTAGGGAGTCCCCATGACCCCTTTTGACACATTGGAATGCTCAAGTGTGCCTTAATGGGCCCTAAGACCCCTTAAGACACACTTGAGTGTTCCAATGTGTCAAATGGGGTCATGGGGACTCCCTAAGGGTCCTAATACACCTTATCATGTGTTGGGACCCCTAGGTAGTTCTAGTGACCCATCTTCACACATTGGAATGCTCAATTGTGTCTTAAGGGGTCCTAGGACACCTTCGGAGACACTTGAGTGTTCCAATGTTTCAAAAGGGGTCACGGGGACTCTCAAGGGGTCATCATAAGCCTTATCAAGCATTAGGACCCCTAAGTAGTCCCAATGACCCCTTTTGGCATATTGGAATGTTCAAGTGTGTATTATGGGTCCTAGGACCCCATAGGACACACTTGAGCATTCCAATGTGTCAAAAGGGTCATGGGGGCTCCCTAGGGGTCCTAATATACCTTATCATGTTTTAGGACCCCTAAGAAGTCCCCATGACCCCTTTTGACATACTGGAATATTCAAGTGTGTCTAAAGGGGTTCTTGGACCCGTTAAGACACACTTGAGCATTCTAATCTATCAAAAGGGGTCATGTGGACTCCCTATGGGTCCTAGTATGCCTTATCAAATGTTAGGACCCTTAGGAAGTCCCCATGACCCCTTTTCACATATTTGAATGCTCAAGTGTGTCTTAAGGGGTCATAGGACCCCTTAACACACACTTGAGCGTTCCAATGTGTCAAAAGATATCATGAGCACTCCCTAGGGTTCCTAGTACACCTTATCATGTGTTAGGACCCCTAGGGAGTCCCCATGACCCCTTTTGTAATATTCAAATGCTCAATTGTGTCTTAAGGGGTCCTACAATCCCTTAAGACACACATGAGCATTTCAATGTGTCAAAAGGGGTCATGGGGACTCCCTAGGGGTCCTAGTATGCCTTATAATACGTTAGGACCTATAGAGAGTCCCCATGACTCCTTTTGACACATTGGAACACTCAAAGGTGTCTTAAGGGGTCCTAAGATGCCTTAAGACACACTCCAGTGTTCCAATGTGTCAAAAGGTTCATGGGGACTCCCTAGGGGTCCTAGTATGCCTTATCATTTGTTAGAACCTCTAGGGAGTCCCAATGACCCCTTTTGACACAATGGAATGCTCAAGTGTATCTTAAGGGGTCCTAGGACCCCTTCAGACACACTTGAGCATTCCAATGTGTCAAAAAGGGTCATCGGGACTCTCTAGGGGTCCTAATGTGCCTTATCACATGTTAGGACCCCTAGGAAGTCCTCATGACCCCTTTTGACATATTGGAATGCTCAAGTGTGTCTTAATGGGTCCTAAGACCACTTAAGGTGCAATCTAGCATTCCAATGTGTCAAAAGGGGTCATGGGGACTCCCTAGCGGTCGTAGTACACCTTATCATGTGTTAGGACCCCTAAGAAGTCCCCATGACCCATTTTGACACATTGGAACACTCAAATATGTCTTAAGGGGTTGTAGGACCCCTTAAGACACACTTGAGCATTCCAATGTGTGAAAATGGATCATGGGGACTCCCTAGGGGTCCTAGTATGCCGTATCATGTGTTAGGACCCCTAGGTAGTCCCCATGACCCCTTTTGACACATCGGAACACTCAAATGTATCTTAATGCATCCTAAGACCTCTTAACACACACTGGAGCATTCCAATGTGTTAAAAGGGGTCATGGGGACTCACTAGGGTTCCTAGTACACCTTATCACATGTTAGGAACCTGAGGGATTCCCAATGACCCCTTTTGAGACATTGGAATGCTCAAGTGTTTCTTAAGCGGTCCTAGGATGCCTTCAGACACACTTGAGCATTTCAATGTGTCAAAAGGGTTCATGAGAACTCCCTAGGGGTCCTAATATGCCTTATCATGCATTAGGACCCCTAGGAAGCCCCATGACCCCTTTTCACACATTGGAATACTCAAGTGTGTCTTAAGGGGTCGTAGGACCCCTTAAGACACACTTGAGTGTTCCAATGTGTCAAAAAGGGTCATGCAGACTCCCTAAGGGTCAAAGTACACTTTATCGCATGTTACGACCCCTAGGGAATCCCCATGACCCCTTTTGACACATTGGAATGCTCAAATGTGTCTTAAGGGGTCCTAAGACCCCTTAAGACACACTTTGTCATTTCAATATATCAACAGGAGTCATGGTGACTCCTTAGGGGTCCTAGTATGCGTTATCACATGTGATGTCCCATAGAATGTCCCAATGATCCCTTTTGACACATTGGAATGCTCAAGTGTTTCTTAAGGGGTCTAAGGACCCTTGAAGACACACTTGAGCATTCTAATGTGTCAAAAGGGGTCATGGGGACTACCTAAGGGTCCAAGTACACCTTATCACATGTTAGGACCCCTAGGAAGTTCCCATGAACCCTTTTAACACATTATAATGCTCAAGTGTGTCTTAAGGCATCATAGGACCCCTTAAGACACACTTGAGCATTCCAATATGTCAAAAGTGGTCATGGGGACTCCCTAAAGGTCCTAGGATGCTTTATCACATGTTAGGACCCCTAGAAAGTCCCCATCACCCTTTTTGATACATTGGAATGCTCAAGTGTGTCTTAAGGGCTCCTAACACCCCTTAAGACATACTTGAACATTCCAATGTGTCAAAAGGGGTCATGGAGACTCCCTAGGGGTCCTAGTATGCCTTATGACGCGTTAGGACCCCTAGGGAGTCCCCATGACCCCTTTCCACACATTGGAATGTTCAAATATTTTTTAAGGGGTCCTAAGACCCGTTAAGACACACTCGAAGGTTCCAATGTGTGAAAAGGGGTCATGGGGAGTCCCTAGGGGTCCTAGTATATCTTATCATGCATTAGGACTCCTAGGTAGTCCCAATGACCCCTTTTCACACATTGAAATGCTCAAGTGTGTCTGAAGGGGTCCTAGGACCCCCTAAGGCACACTTGAGAATTCCAATGTGTTAAAAGGGGTCATGGGGACTCCCTATGGGTCCTAATAAGCTTTATCATGCTTTAGGACACCTAGGAAGTCCCCATGACCCCTTTAGACATATTGGAATGCTCAAGTGTGTCTTAAGGGGTCGTAAGACCACTTAAGACACACTTGAGCATTCTAATTTTTCAAAAGGGGTCATCGGGACCCCCTAGGGGTCATAGTATGCCTTATCATGCATTAGGACCCCTAGGGAGTCCCCATGACCACTTTTGACACATTAGAATGCTCAAATGTTTCTTAATCCATCCTAAGACCCCTTAAGAAACACTTGAGTGTTCCAATGTGTCAAAAGGGGTCATGGGGACTCCCTAAGGGTCCTAATACACCTTATCATGTGTTAGGACCCCTAGGCAGTCCCAATGACCCCTTTTCACACATTGGAATGCTCAAGTGTGTCTTAAGGGGTCCTACGACCCCTTCGAACACACTTGAGTGTTCTCATGTGTAAAAAGGGGTCATGGGAACTCCCAAGGGGTCATAGTAAGCCTTATCATGTGTTAGGACCCCTAGGGAGTCCCAATGACCCCTTTTGACACATTGGAATGTTCATGTGTTTCTTAAGGGTCCTAGGACCCCTTTGGACACACTTGAGCATTCCAATGTGTCAACAGGGTCATGGAGACTCCCTAGGGATCCTAATATGCCTTATCAAATGTTAGGGCCCCTAGGAAGTCCCCATGACCCCTTTTGACACACTGGAATACTCAAGTGTGTCTTAAGGGGTCCTCAGACCCGTTAAGACATAGTTGAGCATTCCAATGTGTCAAAAGCAGTCATGGGGACTCCCTACAGGTCCTAGTATGGCTTATCACATGTTAGGATCGTTAGGAAGTCCCCATGACCCCTTTTTAGACATTGGAATTCTCAAGTGTGTCTTAAGGGGTCTTAGGACCCCTTTAGACACACTTGAGCATTCTAATCTATCAAAAGGGGTCATGGGGACTCCCTAGGTGTCCTAGTATGACTTATCATGTGTTAGGACCCCTAGGAAGTCCCAATGACCTCTTTTGACACATTGGAATGCTCAAGTTTGTCTTAAAGGGTCCGAGGACCCATTAAGACACACTTGAACATTCTAATGCATTAAAAGGGGTCATGGGGACTCCCTAGGGGTCCTAGTATGCCTTATCATGCATTAGGACCCCTAGGAATTCCCCATGAGCCCTTTTGAAAAATTTGAATGCTAAAGTGTGTCTTGAGGAGTCGTAGGACCCCTTAAGACACACTTAAGCATTCCAATGTGTCAAAAGGGGTCATGAGGACTCCCTAGGTTTCCTAGTACGCCTTATCAAATGTTAGGACACCTCATGAGTCCCCATGAACCCTTTTGACACATTAGAATGCTCAAGTGTGTCTTAAGGGGTCCTACAACCCCTTAGGACACACGAGCATTCCAGTATGTCAAAAGGGGTCATGGGGACTCCCTAGGTGTTCTAGTATGCCTTATCATGCATTACGACCCGTACAGATTCTCTGTGACTCCTTTTGACACATTGGAACACTCTAATGTGTCTTAAGGGGTCCTAAGACCCCTTAAGACACACTTCAGCATTCCAATGTGTCAAAAGGTTCATGGGGACTCCCCAGGGGTCCTAGTATGCCTTATCATGCGTTAGGTCCCCTAGGGAGTCCCAATGACCCCTTTTTACACAATGGAATGGTCAAGTGTGTCTTAAGAGGTCCTAGGACCCCTTCAGACACACTTGAGCATTCCAATGTGTCAAAAAGGTTCATGGGGACTCCCTAGGGGTCCTAATATGCCTTAGCACACGTTATGACCCCTAGGAAGTCCCCATGACATCTTTTGACACATTGGAATGCTCAAGTGTGGCTTAAGGGGTCATAAGACCCCTTAAGGCACACTCTAGCATTCCATTATGTCAGAAGGGGTCATGGGGACTCCCTAGGGGTCATAGTATGCCTTATCATGTGTTAGGACCCCAAAGAAGTCCTCGTGACACCTTTTGACACATTGGAATGCTCAAGTATGTCTTAAGGGGTCGTAGGAACCCTTAAGACACACTTGAGCATTCTAATGTGTTAAAAGGGATCATGGGTACTCCCTAGGGGTCCTAGTATGCCTTATCACGCGTTAGGATCCCTAGGGAGTTGGTGCGGAGCACTATAAGCTCCTGAAGTTTGTGAAGCTCCTGGCATATTTTGAAGAAATGGTTTGAAGCATCAATGAAGGCACATCAAAGATCCAAAAGACATTTATTAAGCCTTCAATAGAACTATACTTGTTTCTTCATGTATTTAAGTCTTAGACTTGGCTCATGATAGAGCACCATGCTTTGAAGATGTTTAGAGTAGTTTTCAGTTCATAATAAGTCCATTTGTAAAGGCTCTAGGTTCATTTGGTGATTCTATAAACCTTGAACCTTAGAGACCTATAGGACTAAAATAGGGTGTAGGACATAGAATACAGTCTAAATAAAGTGCAAAGATCTTAGAAAAGGTTTCCATAGATGTCTTTTTAGGCTAGGAAGTCTTTAGACTTCATAGGATGCAAAAATGCAAAATGCAACAAAAGTTGCTGTGCAACTTTTCAAAAGTTGCTAAACAACTTTGCAACTTTCTGTCGCAATTTGCCAGTTAGACAGATCAGTAAGTTATAACTGATCTCAACCGAATCAGAGAGGGTGGATCGATGGAAATGATGTATAAATGTTTCTATCAACCTTCCCAACAGCGGAGGTGGACATATGTACAGATTTTTAAACTATCAATAAAGATTCCCTAGTTTTTTGTGTTACAAAACCCTGTTGTTTCAATTCTGTATGATCTATACAATCTGGGAGTGAGAAGTTGATGTTTTGAGAGGCAAGATTGGTGATTTATCTTTCGAATGCACTTATTCTGAAGTAATTTGGCAATCGCTAGCTCAAGTTGTAGCATTTTCTTTATAAATAGCCAGTAAACCCTAGGTAGACAAGGGTTTTGGGCAAATGGGGGTATAGATCATGATTGTACCACCCAAATTGCATAAAACCCAATGTAAATGAAAGGTTTAGGAATGCATTTTCATATTCTAGGAGTAGGAGTTGTAGAATTAGAGGGAATGATTTATGCTTGCAAGCCCTAGGCCAAATATGTGAAGGTATTTGGTTCTGAATCATAGAAATTTGCTTATTTAGTGTTGTAAAAGAACAAAGGAAGTGTCTTGAAGGTGGATTAGGTGTTCTCAGATACCCTCAAAGATATCTTAAACCTTGTTTTCAGTTTATGCACCCATTTCATTGGTCTTTCTTTGAAAACCAAGCCTATTAGGACCCTACTAGGTCTGTGTTCTTTGGAAGATTCTTGAAATGCTGGAGTGGACTGGAAGTTGGTTTTATGGGATAGTGTCTGGATAGTTTAACCTATCAAAATTCCATCATTCATTTAGGTGTGTATGTTGGTTAGTGACAGGATCTTCAAACTGTTTCCATTTTGGTTCCTGTAGCCCTGTTTTGTGGAACAAGTCAATAGATTGTTGTAGTAAGTTGGATGGTGAATTTGTGGATTAGATTGATACCCTCAGGATTGTTGAAGGGGTATAATAGAAAATTAAAGTGTTGTAACACTTATTGGAAGTCTTTTTTGAAAGACTTAGTGTTGGGGAAACATCAGAACCCAACAGTCTGAAAAACTAACCTTTCGCTACCACCTCTGCATCAGGTGGTATCAGAGCATCAGGAGGGTCTTGAGAAGGTTTGAAAGTGACAAGATGTTAGAAGGAGAGGAAGGAGAAAGGGAGATCCCTCTGAGGATCAAAAATGTTGAGTTGGCCAAGCTTGTGAAGGAGCAAATGGCAGAAAGCAGAGCAGTAAGGGAAGAGAATAGAAGCATGAGAAGAGAGTTAGAAAAACTCAAGGGTAAAATGAAGAATGATGACAATGATGAGTTTGAAGGAGAGGAGATTGAAAGGGATGTCCATGATGAGATGATCCCACTAGACCAAAGACCACTTCTGCAAGCATTGGAGAGAGTAGGAGTAAAAGGAGGAGATATACCTACTTTCCATGGTAAACTGAATCCTGATGAGTGTCTAGACTGGTTGGAGGCACTTGACAACCATTTTGAATGTGACCAAATCCCTACAAGTCATAGGGTTAAGATTGCAAAGGAAAAACTCAAAGGTCTAGCCCTTATTTGGTGGAACTTTTTGCAAAGTGAAAGACTAGATGAAGGTAAAGACCAGATCAGTACATGGAAATGGATGAAGGTAGAGATCAGGAAGCAATTCATTCCTAAGGACTATGAGGTCCTAACACATCAGAGGCTGCACAATCTCAAACAAAAAGATATGGATGTCAGCACATATACCCAAGAGTTTCATAATTTGACTCTTAGGGAAAAGGTATATGAGACCAACAAACAAAAGTTGGCAAGATATGTAAGCGGTTTGAAGTACAGTATTCAGGATGAGTTGACTCTTATCACTCTTGAATCTGTCCATCAGTGCTTCAATCTAGCCTTGAAGATTGAAGAAAAATAGAAGAGAAGAGGAGAATCCAGTTCTAATAGAGGAAGAGGAGGATACAATTTTAGAGGCAGAGGAGGAAGGTTCCAAGGAAGGAGCAACTTCTTCAAGGAGGATACAAAAAGTCAGGGCTCTGAGATAGAGTCTAATACAAGAGGAGCATTCAGAGGTAGAAGATCTAATGGCAATAGAGGAGGAGGAAATGGAAGAGGTAGAGGAGGCACTGTCTTCACAGGCAAGTGCTTTTCCTGCAATCAGACAGGACACCAATCCTTTAGATGCCCTCAAAAGATGGCAGATAATTCTAGACAAGGAGACAGGAGGGTCCAACTGATCCAAGAGGAAGAGGATGGACAAAGAAATTCATCATACCATTCCACTTCATCCAGACCTACTGATGCTGAGCATGGAGAATTTCTGATGATGCAAAGGACATTGTTGAAGGTGCCAAACCCTGTTGAACCCCCACAAAGGAAAACCCTGTTTCGGACCAGCTGCAAGGTGAAAGGCAAGGTATGTAAATTGATTGTTGATTCTGGTTCAACTAACAACATAGCATCTAGGGAAATGGTAGACAAACTTAAATTGCAAAGAATACCTCATCCCTGTCCTTATAAAGTATCTTGGCTCACAAAGGAGAAGAAAACATTGGTTAATGAACAAGTTTGGGTTGAATTCACCCTAGGAGAGTATGTAAATAGAATTCTTTGTGATATCACTGATATGGATGCTTGCCACCTCCTATTAGGGAGACCATGGCAGTATGATGTAAGATCTAGGCATGATGGGGAGACTAATGTCTACACTATAACCAAAGGAGGCATTAATTACACTATGAACCCCTTACCTGATGATGGGAAGGCAGAACATGTAGTGAGTAGTGTTGCATTGGTAGGAGAAAAAGAGTTTATGCAGACCTTGAAAGAAAAGGACACCCCATGTTTTGCTATAATAACTAGGCCCAAAAAGGAAGTCTTACTAAAACCTGAGGACAAACTGAAGAATGAACAATGGTGGGAGGATGTTGGCCCAAAAGAAGTCAAAACTCTTTTAGAAAGGTATCATGGGATAGTGGCAGGAAGTATCCCAACCTCCTTACCACCTAAAAGAGAAATCAACCACTATATAGATCTGATCCCTGGTGCCACTTTACCCAATAAAGCAGCATATAAACTAACCCCAGAGCATAATGCAGAGATTGCCAAACAAATTGAGGATTTGCTGTCTAAGGGTTTGATTAGAAAAAGTGTGAGCCCATGTGCAGTTCCTGCAGTGTTGGCACCCAAAAAGGAAGGTACTTGGAGACTTTGTACAGATTCTAGGGCCATTAACAAGATAACAATAAGATATAGGTTCCCAATGCCAAGAATGGAAGACCTACTTGATTGCTTAGGTGGGGAAAATTTTTATTCCAAGATAGACTTGAAAAGTGGTTACCATCAGATAAGAATAAGAGAGGGAGATGAATGGAAAACCGCATTCAAGACAACAGAAGGACTTTATGAATGGCTTGTCATGCCATTTGGGCTGTCAAATGCCCCTAGTACCTTTATGAGGCTCATGAATGAGGTCCTCAAGCCCTTTTTGAACAAATTTTTAGTTGTTTATCTAGATGACATCCTAATATTCAGTAAGGATGAAGATGAGCACTTCAAACACATAGATCTTGTTTTGAAAAGACTACATGAAGAGGATTTGAAGATCAATCTTGAAAAATGCACCTTTGTCAAGGAAGAGCTTATATTTCTAGGATTTGTTATTTCTAAAGATTGCATTAAGATGGATCCATCCAAAATAGAAGCCATTTTGAATTGGCCACCCCCTAATAATCCAAGTGAAGTTAAAATTTTTCATGGTCTTTGTAATTTTTATAGAAAATTCATCAAAAATTTTAGTGGTATATCAGCACCTATGATTGATACTATAAAGGGAGGAAGAAAATGTCATTTTGAATGGAATAATGAAGCAGCAGAGGCATTTGAAATTCTGAAATAGAAAATAGCACAAGAACCTATCCTTAAATTCCCTGATTTTAATAAGGTTTTTACAGTTGAATGTGATGCAAGCACCAAAGCCATAGGAGGAGTCTTGAGTCAAGAAGGAAGACCTGTGGCCTTTTTCAGTGAAAAACTTAATGATGCAAAGCAGAAATATTCAGTCTATGACCTTGAACTCTATGCAGTGGTACAGCCACTTAAAAGGTGGAGACACTATTTGTTACCAAAGGAATTCATTGTATTCACTGACAATCAAGCTTTAAGTTTCTTGAACAGGTAGGATAAGCTTAGTCAAAGACATATAAAGTGGATGGAATTCATGCAGTCATATACATTCTCCATCAAGCATAAAAAAGGTATTGTTAATAAAGTTTCTAATGCTTTAAGCAGAAGGAATCTCATGATCCAAACCATTGAACTTGAAAGTGTTGGAATTTCTGTTATGAAGGAGATGTATCCAAATGATGAAGATTTTAGAGAAATCTACCAAACATGTCAAGAAATGGGAGACAAATATCACACTAATTTTGCAGAGTACCTTATTCAAGATGGACTACTATTCAAAGGTGGACAATTGTGTGTACCAAGGGGATCTTGTAGAGAAAACATAACAAGGAGAAGCATTGTGGGAGCATGTCAGGGCACTTTGGCCTAGACAAGACACTTGAATAGGTGAAGAGATTCTACTACTTGCCTAAAATGCAGTTAGAAGTCAAAAAATTTGTTGAGGGTTGCTTGATTTGTCAAAAAGAAAAGGGACACACTTCTAATGCAGGATTATACAATCCTTTACCCATACCATGCAAACCTTGGGATTCTATAAGTATGGATTTTGTATTAGGATTACCAAGAACTAAATCAGGTCATGATAGCATCTTTGTAGTTGTTGATAGGTTTTCAAAGATGGTTCACTTTATTCCTTGTAGGACAACACATGATGCATCCCACATAGCAGGGTTATTCTTTAAAGAAGTGGTTAGGTTGCATGGCCTACCTATGTCTATTGTTTCTAATAGAGATCCTAAGTTCCTAGGACATTTTTGGAGAACATTATGGAAGAAACTAGGAACCAATTTGAATTTTTCATCTACCTATCACCCACAGTCAGATGGGAAAATAGAGGTCATAAATAGGTCTTTAGGAAATCTATTAAGATGTTTGACCGAACAGCATGGAGGATCATGGGATACAATTCTGTCACAGGAAGAATATTCATATAATGATTCATTGAATAGGAGTACTAGTATGACTCCCTTCAAAATTGTTTATGGAAGCCACCCCAGGGGAGTTTTGGAACTTAGAAACATCAAAGATATGGATAGAAGAAGTGCACAGGCAGAGGACTTTGCACAAGTCATGAAAGAAATATAGGAACAGGTGAAGGACAGACTTTAAGTTACATCAAAGAAGTATAAAGAACAGGCAGATAGGAAGAGAAGAGACCTTCAGTTCAAAGTTGGTGATTTAGTGATGATACACCTTAAAAAGGAGAGGTTACCAAAAGGAAAATATATAAAGTTAATGATGAAGAAAGCCGGCCCTTTCAAAGTCCTAAAGAAATGTGGAAACAACGCATACAAAATTGATCTTCCATCAGACATAGGCCTTTCCCCAATTTTCAATATTTCTGATTTATATGCATACAAACCACCTATTGATGTTTGTGATACAGGAATAGGTCCAAATAATAGTATGGATATATCTCAGCTACCTAAAGTTTATAAACCTCATATTGACTATATTTTGGACAGGAAGGTCACCAAGCAAACAAGAAGAGGCACTTACTATTCCTACCTTGTCAAATGGAAAGATACACCAAATGCAGATGCTACTTGGATGACTAAAGCCAAGATTGAAAAGGCAGGGTACCAGTTTCACACAATCCCAACTCAAGGGACTTGAGTTCTTTAGAGGAGGGTAGTATGGTGCAAAGCACTATAAGCTCCTAAAGTTCGTGAAGCTCCTGGCATATTTTGAAGAAATGGTTTGAAGCATCAATGAAGGCACATCAAAGATCCAAAAGACATTTATTAAGCCTTCAATGGAACTATACTTGTTTCTTTATGTATCTAAGTCTTAGACTTGGCTCATGATAGAGCACCATGCTTTGAAGATGTTTAGAGTAGTTTTCAGTTCATAATAAGTCCATTTGTAAAGGCTCTAGGTTCATTTGGTGATTCTATAAACCTTGAACCTTAGAGACCTATAGGACTAAAATAGGGTGTAGGACATAGAATATGGTCTAAATAAAGTGCAGAGATCTTAGAAAAGGTTTCCATAAATGTCTTTTTAGGCTAGGAAGTCTTTAGACTTCATAGGATGCAAAAATGCAAAATGCAACAAAAGTTGTTGTGCAACTTTTCAAAAGTTGCTAAACAACTTTGCAACTTTCTGTCGCAAGTTGCCTGTTAGATAGATCAGTAAGTTATAACTGATCTCAATTGAATCATAGAGGGTTGATCGATGGAAATGATGTATAAATGTTTCTATCAACCTTCCCAATAGCAGAGGTGGACATATGTACAGATTTTTAAACTATCAATAAAGATTCCCTGGTTTTTTGTGTTACAAAACCCTGTCGTTTCAATTCTGTATGATCTATACGATCTAGGAGTGAGAAGCTGATGTTTTGAGAGGCAAGATTGGTGAGTTATCTTTCGAATGCACTTATTCTGAAGTAATTTGGCAATCGCTAGCTCAAGTTGTAGCATTTTCTTTATAAATAACCAGTAAACCCTAGGTAGACAAGGGTTTTGGGAAAATGGGGGTATAGATCATGACTGTACCACCCAAATTGCATAAAAACCAATGTAAATGAAAGGTTTAGGAATGAATTTTCATATTCTAGGAGTAGGAGTTGCAGAATTAGAGGGAATGATTTATGCTTGCAAGCCCTAGGCCAAATATGTGAAGGTATTTGGTTCTGAATCATAGAAATTTTCTTATTCAGTGTTGTAAAAGAACAAAGGAAGTGTCTTGAAGGTGGATTAGGTGTTCTTAGATACCCTCAAAGAGATCTTAAACCATTTTTTTAGTTTATGCACCCATTTCATTGGTCTTTCTTTGAAAACCAAGCCTATTAGGGCCCTACTAGGTCTGTGTTCTTTGGAAGATTCTTGAAATGCTGGAGTGGACTGGAAGTTGGTTTTATGGGATAGTGTCTGGATAGTTGAACCTATCAAAATTCCATCATTCATTCAAGTGTGTATGTTGGTTAGTGACAGGAACTTCAAACTATTTCCATTTTGGTTCCTGTAGCCCTGTTTTGTGGAACAAGTCAATAGATTGTTGTAGTAAGTTGGAAGGTGAATTTGTGGATTGGATTGATACCCTCAGGATTGTTGAAGGGGTATAATAGCAAAGTAAAGTGTTGTAACACTTATTGGAAGTCTTTTTTGAAAGACTTAGTGTTGGGGAAACATCAGAACCCAACAGTCTGAAAAACTAACCTTCCGCTGCCACCTCTACATCAGGAGTCCCCGTGACTGGTTTTGACACATTGAAATGCTCAAATGTGTCTTAAGGGGTCCTAAAACCTCTTAAGACACACTTGATCATTCCAATGTGTTAAAAGGGGTCATGGGGACTCACTAGGGGTCCTAGTACACCTTATCATGTGTTAGGACCCCTAGGGAGTCCCAATGACCCCTTTTGACACATTGGAATGCTCAAGTGTGTCTTAATGGGTCGTAGGACCACTTCAGTCACACTTGATAATTTCAATGTGTCAAAAGTGTTCATGAGGATTCCCTAGGGGTCCTAATATGCCTTATCAGATGTTAAGACCCCTAGGAAGTCCCCATGACCCCTTTTGACACTTAGGAATGCTCAAGTGTGTCTTAAGGGGTCCTAGGACCCCTTAAGACATAGTTGAGCATTCCAATGTGTCAAAAGGGGTCATGGGGACTCCCTAGGTGTGCTAGTATGCCTTATCATGTGTTAAGACCCCTAGCAAATCCCCATGACACATTTTTTACACATTGGAATGCTCAACTGTGTCTTAAGTGGTCATGGTGACTTCTGAGGGGTCTTAGTATGCCTTATCATGTGTTAGGACCCCCAGGAATTCCCCATGACCCTTTTCGACACAATAGAACTCTCAAGTTTGTCCTAAGGATTTATCGACCCCTTGGGACACACTTGACTATTGAAATGTGTCAAAAGGGGTCATCGATACTTCCTAGGGGTCCTAACGTGTGATAAGACATACTAGGATCCCTAGGAATTGGTTATGACCCCTTTCGACACATTAGAACACTCAAGTGTATCCTAAGGTGTCATACGACCCCTTGGAACACACTTAAGTGTTGAAATGTGTCAAAAGGGGTCACGGGGACTTCCTAGGGGTCCTAGTATGCCTTATCACGTGTTAGGAACCCTAGGAAATCCCCATGAGCCCTTTTGACACATTAGAAGTCTCAAGTGTTTCATAAGGGGTCATACAACCCCTTGGGACACATTTGAGTGTTGAAATATGTCAAAAGGAGTCATCAGGACTTCCTAGGTGTCCTAATGCATGATATAGCATATTAGGACCCGTAGGAAGTTCCGCTGACCCCTTTTGACACATGAGAACACTCAAGTGTGTCCTAAGGGGTCATACGACCCCTTGGCACAAACTTAAGTGTTGAAATGTGTCAAAAGGGGTCATGAAGACTTCCTAGGGGTCCTAACATGTGATAAGGCATACTAGGACCCCTATGAAGTCCCCATGACCCCTTTTGATACATTTTAACACTAAAGTGTGTCCCAAGGGTTCGTACGACCCCTTGGGACACAATTGAGTGCTCCAGTGTGTTGTCGGGGGTTGCATCGGGACCTAAGGGGTGCTAGTACACTTTCTCAAGCCTTAGGACCCTTAGGAACCCTCTATGACCCTTTTGGAAACCTTTTGGATGCCTTATATTAGTGTAATTAACCTATGTATTAATATGTCCTATATAATATATATTTTATATATATACTATACTTGATTTTATTATATATACAACAATAATTTATAAATAATACACACACACACACACACACACACATATATATATATATATATAATATAAAATATATATTACATACAATTTAAATATGAAGATATCATGTGATATAATGTAAAATACATATTAATATACAATACATATAAAATAACATATAATATATGATGTATAATGTAACATTTAATATTAATATATATTATATAATATTTATTGTAAAATGTATATTATATAATATTTAAAATATAATAGATATTATGTAATATTTAATATATATAATATATAATCTAATATATAATTTTTGATATATAATATATTGAACTATGGAGAAATTGGAGGGAGAAAGGGCTTGGAAATAAATTAAGAGGGAGAAAGGGGAGGGAAAATTTAAAATTCAAAATTCTGCTAGGAAAAATCAGGTACCCGATTTGGCTCGGTATTGCTTTGTGCACCAAACCTACCTGGTCAACTCTTGAAATGTCACAAAAACATATTTTTTCCCTATTTCTCTGAGTTCCAGACTTCGACCACGTAGTTGACAATTTTTTTTTTACCTGAATTTGATGAAATGAAAAGGGTATTTTAAGGAGATTATCAGCTTTCTATCGATATAATTGCTGTCAAATTTTGAATTCGGTAAGTAATTATTAGTTATTTTCTAATTGAGTTACCTCTAAAGTGTTGATTTATATACTGATTGAAAAATGGCTATAACTTTCAAACGGTATAACATTTTTGAAATCTGAAAAATGCGTCACATTCTATGCTTCGACTATTATAAGGAAAAAAAAAATTAAAAAAATTGAATTTCGGAAAGTTTTGAATGAGTTAAGGTGGTCAGACACGAGAGTTTTTTTATTCTAAAAACGTTGTAGAAAAATATTCATAATTAATTTTTTTTTGCAAAAAAATTACAAAAAAATATGCATCACATCCGGAATGAGTCTACTACTTATATATAAAATCTTGTAAAAAAATATTATCATTTGATCATGATTAAGGTGGTCAGACATACACCTACTTATTTTTCTCCTTAAATTTTTGTACTGCTGTATTGAAATCTATAATTTTCACCAATTATATTAATTTTTTTTTTGAAAAGGCCTAGTACTTTAGAAACTAAATTCAATTTCCTACAGATTCTATTCTTACAAATTTTTGGTATTAGGTTGATAGTTAATTGAAATTTTCACATCAAGTTGACGAACCCTGATTCACTGATTTTTCATTACCATTTAAGGGCATAGTTTGGCCCCTCATGATCTTCCACATACCCTTTTGTGACATTATTTTGTCCCTATCCCTTCTTGTGTGAGTTATCTCTTAATGAATTCAGTGTATGTATGTTTTTCAATAATATCTTAGAGTTCCTGATCCTTCTTCCTTTCTGTAATTTATGTGTATTATTGTGGATGATTTGATGTGAATGCTTTTGTGGGTATACTACAACCCCTTAACAAGCTTGTCTCATTCCTATACCTAGTTGTAGAGGTGAATGTTTATTTGCAGGTCATAGATTATTTGTCTAATCATAAGAGTGTTATTTTTTGTGAAAGAATCTCTCTCTTTCCTCGCATACCCTCTTTTATTTGCAGACCCTTCTATGAAATACTTATGCAAGCCTATTCAGTGAGTTGTGATCCCCTAGACCTAAGTTTATTCATTGAATCCATCTTTTATACTATATTTCATACCATCTTTTCGGTGTATCACCTAGTAGGTAGTTTGCTTTCAATTCATTTCCCTTTCAAGCGTTCCTTCTATCCCTTTTCCCCTCAACTTTTACTTTCATGTCAAGAAGCAAATTAAGGTGATTATCCAAGAGGAACCAACCTAGAACCTAGAGGTCTCATCTCAATTAGCATAGGTGATGATTCTCATATTATACTAAGTTATCAAGACCAAGAGAGCTTGAAACAAGGGTGCAAACTTAGTGTATAACAATTCTGGCATGCCAAGTGGGACAGTAAAGGAAGTATATTCTTTGAAGGTTATGTTATCTCTAATATACAGATTGCATAATACAGACTTTTAGAAGTTGTTCTATGAAGTATATCTGGCGACTCCAATGATTTCATGGATTCAGGACAGCCTTGTTCAAAGTTTATGAGAAAGATTGAGACTAGGAGCTCAAAGCCTACTGAATTTTCAGAGTTGCTCTCAAAAAGAAGCTATAAGGGTAGGTCAACTCAAAGAACATCTCCTGCAAGGAGATTTCAATCTACACCTCCTGCTAATTCAGAAAGGAGACCTTTTCCCTTTCACCTTAGAAGAAGAGGAAGATCCCTGACCAGAGATCTAGAAGAAGATTCAAATCTAGCATCAAATACAACTCACATAGTTGTTAATCTTCAAATCACTACTCCTATAATGGCTAGAGAGTTTTCTTTTGCACCTTTCAACTAGGGGATTCCTTTAAATTTTTTTGATATCATGATGTACCCTTGGTGGCATTAAAGAGTTTGCCCAATTTCACAGGTGAGGGGCAAACAATTGCTTTTGAACACATAAGAGATGTGACCACCATCTACAACATACACAAAATAACTCAAGAAGATGTGGCTACAAAGTTTATAGCAGCCTCTCTAAAAGGTAAGGCTCTTGAATGGTTTAGAACTCTAGTTTTCAGTTCCATTAATTCATGGGATGGATTAGGGGATGCATTAAGTAAGCATTTTGAAGATAAATCAGACAACTTGTCTTTGGTTGAACAATTGACAACCATTAAAAGAGACCCTCAAGAACAAATGACAGATTACAACAGCAGATTCCTCAAGACATGGAATAGAATTCCAGTCTCAGTAAGGCCATCAGCTAACCATGCTTTTCTATAATACTTGCAAAGTTTGAATGGTCAAATTTCTATCATGATCCAATCCATGGGTGGTACTTCTTTACCCCAAGCCTTTGACATAGCTGTCAGGACTGAAAATTGTTTAATCCAAGTAGGCATGATAGCTAGAAGGCCACCCATGCCCATTTCTCCTAGCCTTCAACCCATTCCACCTACACAAGTACCCCCATTTACCCCTGTTCCCACCATATTAGCACCTCAGGATAGTACTAGTGGTCAAGAGCTAAGAACAAGTTTCTCTCAAGAGTTACAAGAAATAAAGAGTAGTCAAGAAAGCAGTAAGCAAAAGATGACAAATCTGCTACAAACTTTGACTAAAGAGGTTACAAATCTAAAGAAGCAAGGGCAAGGAATCAGACCACCCTTTCAACCACAAGGCCAAGGTCCTAATCAACAATATCAAAATGAGGGACAACCTTATTAGAAAAATGGGCCACCATTCCAAGGAGGTTATCAAGGAAAAAGGCAAGGTTTTAATCAAAGACCATTCCAACCATATAACCCTGCACCTCTCAATTATGCAAATCTAGTTAGGGATATATTTCCCAGTCAAAATAATATGGTTATGGATAGTGAATGGTGTTTTCCTTGTAATCAGCCTCACAATCAGGCTACATGTTCAAATGGATGGATGAACCAAGCATTAACAGTTCAAAATGCCTCACAAGCTCAATCAGATCCCTCATCGAGTAGATTAGTTCCTCAACAAGAATCACAAGAAAATGAGACTGTTCTTTTCAATTGGGAGCAACCAGACTTCAATGGAGTCAATGATGAATTTTCTATTGTTGCTAACACAAGGGCAAAGAGAAGAGCTCAAGATATGGAGCGAGTAGATTTTGGAACTAAAGCCACCACATCTACAGAACCAGAGCAGCAAGCTACTCCTACCACACTCAAGAAGACTCCTGCCATTACAAACAAAGAAAGCCAACTTTCCAAAGAAGCAGAGCCCATCATGGTGAAATCACAACAAAGAGTACACACTATGACACCTTTCAACATTGTAGACAACATGAAGAAGGTGAATGTCACCATGTCTATGTGGGACTCTTTAGCTATTCCAGGGTAGTCTGAGATTTTGAAGAAGGCCATGACTAAAGTAGCAACTCCTCAACCTACAAAAGAAGCTACAAAGCTAGTGTTGGTTAACATTGATCAAGAAAAGGAGGCTCCAAATAGCAACTCCAAGACCAATGCCTAAGAAAGTAGCTGACCAATTAGGACTAAAGTATGAACCCTTTCAAAAGAAGGTCACACAGCTTGATGGATCCTCAGTCAATACTATAGGTGTGGCCAAGGATACCAGTCTGATCCTTCATGCTAGTCCTAATTTATCCATCCTCCTTGATATATATATCATAGATCTCCTTGCTTTATTTTCCCTATGTTTGTCAAGGGAGTTCACAGCCAAAATAGGAGGCTACCTTTCTTCTGACTGGTCTCACATGCTATTTCACATCAGATATGGTACCAAGGTAACCATTAAATTAGAACCATTGGCATATGTGTCCAATACCATCAATGTAAACTGCCCCATATTTGATAACAATGACTTCCAAACCATTGGGGAAGCAGACACTAAGATAGAGAATATCCTTGATATTTTACCAGATGAAAGAGCTTCAGAGGCCCAAGAAAATATTATTTGGGATTTTGGTTTGGGAAGTTATTTAATACAAGAAAGTGGATCTGTAGAGCCAAACCTTCTAAAAGAGGACACTAATGCTGAAGATTAGAGAAATCAAGTTTGTGAATTATTTTTTGATGGTGCTAGAAGCCGACATGGTTCTAGTGGTGGTGCTATGTTAGTGTCCCCAAAAGGAGAAAGGTACTACACAGTTTTTCAGATTTAGTTTCTCCTGCACTAGCAACACTGCAGAATATGAAAGCCTAGTGAATGGACTCGAGTGGGCTAGAAAAAGAGGGCTCAAGGCTCTAAAAGTTTATGGTGATAGTGAGTTAGTTGTCAGCCAGGTAAGAGGGATAAGTGCAACCAAGAATGATACCTTGAAAGCATACAAACATAGAGTTTGGGATGCAATTGAAGACTTTTGTGCTTTCAATATTGTTGCTATCCCTAGGAAGCTAAATCAAAATGCAAATAGATTAGCTACTGTTGGATCTTAGTATGATATTCCAAATGGTATTTCAAAGGAGGAGACCCAACAACATATTAAAGTGATTGTCAGACCCTCTATTCCTGATAATGATGTCAATTGGTAGGTGTTTGACAATGATGAGCAAATTTTGCAATTCTTGTTTGAAGAAGATGTTTTTTCAAAGCATAATCAGGATAGATTATCACAGAACTATGGTGATCAAGTGATACAACTTAGGTCTAATAAGATGCCTAGAGGCCTTTTCACTTTAGAGACTGTCTTCATCAAGGATGATCAAGTTAAGAAAAATAAAGCTGGCCTGGTAGTTCAGCAGGAGCATTATGTTGAATTAGAGTTGGAGCTAGGTAAAAGCTTACAATTTGGAAAGGTAAACATTGAATTGGAAAATCAAGCTTACACCCTATTATTCAAGGAATTCAGTGATGTTTTTCCATGTCAATATGAAGACCTTAAACATTTTGATCCAGCCCTTGCTCAACACACTATTGAATTGGAGCCTAATGCCAAACCAGTGAGGCAAAAGAAAAGGCCTGTTAATCCCAAGCTTGAGCCACTTATGCATAAGGAAGTGCACAAATTGATAGAAAGTGGTATCATCTACCCCATTAAGCATACTAGTTGGGTTTCCAATTTTGTTCCTGTCAGGAAGAAGAATGGGGAGTTGAGGTTATGTGTTCACTTGAACGATCTTAATAGAACCTCTTTAAAAGACCGTCATCCATTACCCTCAATGGAGAAAATCTTACAATATGTCTCTGGATCTGAGAGATTTTCATTGTTGGATGGCTATTTAGGATACAATTATATCCTAGTTAATGAAGAAGATCAATATAAGACTACCTTTACAAACAAGTGGGGAACCATGGCTTATCAAAAAATGCCCTTTGTTTTGTCAAATGTAGGTGCTACTTTTCAAAAGGCAATGTATATGGCCTTTAAGAGCCTCATGTACAAGTTTGTACTGGTCTACTTAGATGACATAACTATCTATTCTAAACATGCAACAGACCATATAAAACATTTGGGGAAGATCTTTGAAAGGTGTAGAGAGTTTGGGATATCTCTAAATCCCAAGAAATGTGTGTTTGCAGTTCATGAGGGAAAATTTTTGGGATATGTAGTATCCAAAGAAAGAATTTGATGCAAGAGCATCCTGGGTGTAAGAGCAATCTTGCATCACCCAAAAATATTTCTGTTTTTATATTCAATAAGGGTTATTTTGTGCAGAGCTGCTATTTATGGAAAGTTACTATTTTTGGTAATTTTCGTATGTGCTCAGAATGATCTGATTTCTTTCTTGGAGGTTCATTTTGGTCATATAAGTCTGCCAGTAAAGTTTCATTGCCAGATCAAGTGTATATTGGAAGATATTGAAGATTTTCGGTATTGGCAGTAGGGTACAGAAACTTTGAACTCAGTTTTGAAGGCTTTAGAGGCCCCGGATGAGGTCAAAAATTTGGGTGATGGGCGCTTGCGCCAGTCAAGCCTGTAGAGCGCTTCGTGGCATTTCTGAAATGGGGTTATAATAGCCGATTGGGTCAACTGGTGATGACTTATGGTCTTCGGAAGTTGGGCCACCTGAAATGGCGAAAAATAATTTTCTTCAAAATTTCTGTTCGGGTTTCAAAGGTTATCTTGAGCCGACTATGATGTAATGAAATGTAAAATAAATTAATTCTAAGTTTGGTCGGCCTTATTGGCTAAAATTCTGGAACCTTCCCAGGCGGTGAAAAATTGCCTATATAAGGAAGGTTGTATTATTGTCTTAGGTAGTTCAGAATAGTTCTGGGTAGTAGATCTGGGTATTGATTCGAGGCTTTGTCCTAAAGAATATTGTAAGGGAATGCCCATGTGGCTTTGCATATTGTAATTCTAAAAGTTTGTAATTCCACATTTGTGGAGATAATAAGAAGCCAATTTTCTGTTCTTGCATATTGTTGTGGTTTCTCCGTTTCTGTTATGTGTTTGTGGTATTAAGGGGAGCACCCTTCATCAAGTGGTATCAGAGTAGGTTTTCTTGAGTGTGTAAACAGATCGCCGACTGTGAGGCAGTTTGCACCAGGACCGTGGTTAGGGTTTCAGCGCGCATCACGAAAATGCCTCCACGAAGAGAATGTGGTGGAAGACCTGGTGCTGTGACACCTGAGGTTAGAGAGCTGCAGAGACAAGTGCGAGCATTGCAAGAAGAGATTCGTAGAGGAATGAATCTTAATGTTAGAGATGAAAGCGAGGATGAAGCCGAAGAAGAATATCAAGAAGGAGAAATTGAAATTGTGAACCAGGAGGAAGAAAGACTTTTTCGGGCGATTTCCAAGATTGGGAAAAGACCTAAGATTGAGGTTCCTACATTTTCTGGAAATCTTAACCCAGAGGAATTGATCGACTGGATCAATGAATGTGAAGAATATTTTGAGTATGAAGATGTTGAGGATCCTGATAGGGTCAAATTTGCGAAGGCCAGACTGAAAGGTCATGCGAAGATATGGTGGCAAGAGATTCAGTTGGAGCGAAATAGAAGGGGAAAGGAGAAAATCACGAGATGGGATCGGATGGTGGATAAATTGAAGCGACAGTTCATTCCTGTTGATTATGAGCTTGACCTACTAAAGAAAATGCAGAGTTTGAAGCAAGCAGGAAGATCTGTTCAGGAGTATACAGAGGAGTTCTATCGACTTCTCATCAGAACAGGCCATGCAGAAGCTGATAAGGAGAAAGTTGCCCGATACCTTAATGGGTTAAGGCCAAGCATTCAGGAGGAGCTGAATCTGGTTCGAATGAATAGTATTGAGGAGGCATACCAGTTTGCCCTAAAAGTAGAGGAAAAGTTGAACAAGAAGTTTGAGAGCAGACAAAACGGAAGAGGTCGCGGTGGACGATCTGGTGGACGGTCATATGGTGGCCGAAATGAAGATCTGAAAAAGAAGGATGAGGCCAGTAGCAGTCAAAATCAGCGAGGAAATAATTTCAATCGCTTCCAGGATCAGAATAATAGAGATCAGAGAGGAAGAGGAAGAGGACAAGGATCTGGAAGAGGTGGCTTCCGTGGAACATGTTTTCACTGTGGAGAAGAAGGTCATAGGGCATTTGAATGTCCTCAGCGCCAAGGCAGAACGGACAGGAGAAATGAAGGCCAGGCTAGAGTTGCACATGTAGATGAAGATGCCAGATCATCAAATTTTGAAGATGCTGAAAGAGGAGAAACGTTGATTAACAGAAGAGTCCTGTTGAGTGGTGAGAATGAACCTGAGCAAAGGAGGAGCCTGTTTCGCACCAGGTGCAAGTGTGAAGGTAAATGTTGTGATGTGATCATTGATAGTGGAAGCACTGACAATTTGGTGTCAGAAGAGATGGTGACAAAGTTGAAGCTCAAGAGATAGAAACACCCACATCCATATCGGATTGCCTGGGTGCAGGATGACCACAAGGTCATGGTCAGTGAACAGTGCCTGGTAAAGTTCAAGATCGGCGGATACCAAGATGAGGTATTGTGTGATATCATATCTATGGATGCATGTCATATGTTGTTGGGTAGACCATGGCAGTTTGACAGATGTGCTGTACATGATGGTCGTGCGAATACCTATTCCCTGACAAAGGATGGAGTGCGACATAAGCTAAAACCATTGAAGGAGACTGAAGAAAAGGTATGTGGTACTGCAAGGATAACTCTTGTTGATGGAAGAAATTTTCTAGATGGTATGAGGCATGAGCATGTATGTTTTGCTTTAATTCCAAAAGCTGGTAAAGAGGAAGTAGAAGATGTTCCTGTAGAAGTTGCAGATTTGTTGAATGAGTTTCAGGATATTGTATCCGATAACGTGCCTGATAGATTACCACCAGTCAGGAAGATCAGTCATCAGATGGACTTGATCCCAGGAGCGAGTTTGCCGAACAAGGCAGCACATAGAATGACACCTACAGAAAGTGAGGAGTTGAACAGACAAGTACATGAGTTGTTACAGAAAGGATTGATCCGTGAGAGTCTGAGTCCCTGTGCTGTACCAGCGGTATTAGCACCAAAGAAGAATGGAGAATGGAGGATGTGTATAGATTTCAGAGCAATAAACAAGATCACAAT
The DNA here is from genome assembly GCA_027943335.1 of Chamaecyparis obtusa. NCBI lineage: Eukaryota > Viridiplantae > Streptophyta > Pinopsida > Cupressales > Cupressaceae > Chamaecyparis > Chamaecyparis obtusa. Next base: position 45,010 of record BSBK01000516.1, on the reverse strand, counting down.
CAAGTATAGGTTTCCATTGCCACGAATGGATGATATTATGGACTGTTTGAGTGGAGCTGTGTATTTCTCAAAGATAAATCTGAAAAGTGGATATCATCAGATTCGGATCAGAGAAGGAGATGAATGGAAGACTGCCTTCAAGACAAAGGAAGGACTATATGAGTGGTTAGTCATGCCTTTTGGGCTAACCAATGCACCGAGCACTTTCATGCGGCTCATGAATGAGGTTCTGAAAGAATTTCTAGGTAAGTTTGTCATTGTTTATCTAGATGATATTTTGATCTTTAGTAAGACATTGGAGGAGCATATGATGCATATTCATATGGTATTTGAGAAGCTGAGAGAAGAGAAATTGTTGATTAATTTGAAGAAGTGTAGTTTTGTGAAGAAAGAGTTAGTGTATTTGGGATTTGTAGTTTCAGCAGAAGGTCTAAAAATGGACCCAGAGAAGGTACAGGCTATCCTTGAATGGCCTACTCCAAGGAGTGCTACTGAGGTAAGATCTTTTCATGGTTTGGCTAGCTTTTACAGAAAGTTTATCCGAAATTTTAGCAGTATTTGTGGACCCTTGACTGAAACAATGAGAGGGGATAGAAAAGAGTTTAAGTGGACTAAAGGAGCAGAAAAGAGTTTTCAATTGTTGAAACAAAAAGTTACAGAACAACCTGTTTTAGCACTTCCAGATTTTAATAAGGTGTTTCAAGTAGATTGTGATGCTAGTGGTACTGCAATAGGAGCTGTTATGAGCCAAGAAGGTAAACCTATTGCGTATTTCAGTGAGAAGTTAAATGATGCCAAGAGGAAGTATTCTGTTTATGATCAAGAATTTTATGCTATAGTTCAGGCATTAAAGAAGTGGAGACATTATCTGCTTCCTAAGGAGTTTGTTTTGTATACTGATCATCAAGCTTTGCAATATTTGAATAGTCAAGGAAAGTTGAATCAGAGGCATTTGAAATGGGTTGAGTTTTTGCAGAGTTATACATTTGTTTTGAAACATAGGAGTGGAAAGTCTAATAGGGTTGCAGATGCTCTTAGCAGAAGGCAACTATTGCTGACAGAAATGCAGATTGAAGTGGTTGGGTTCAAGGAACTCAAGAATTTGTATCCAGAGGATCCTGATTTTGGTGAAGCTTGGAAAGCTTGTACAGAACCTGTTACTCTAGACAGGACGAAATGGTTGGATTTCATCATCCAGGATGATATGCTATTCAGAGGGAGTCAGTTTTGCATTCCATGAAGTTCTATGAGGGAGAATCTCATCAAGGAGAAGCATAGTGGAGGATTGGCTGGACATTTTGGTCGTGATAAAACCGTTGCTTTGGTTGGTGAGAATTATTATTGGCCACAATTGCAGCAAGATGTGAAGAAGTTTGTACAGAGTTGCAGAGTATGTCAGATGGCGAAAGGAGTGAAGCAGAATACAGGATTGTATCAGCCATTACCTATAGCAGAGAAGCCTTGGGAGGATATCAGCATGGACTTTGTTCTTGGTTTACCGAGGACACAGCGGGGACATGATTCAATTTTTGTAGTAGTTGACAGATTTTCAAAGATGGCACATTTCATTCCCTGCAAGAAGACTAATGATGCTGTTCATGTAGCAGAATTGTTTTTCAGAGAAGTAGTGAGACTTCATGGTTTGCCAAAGACCATAGTTTCAGATCGGGACACTAAGTTTGTTGGATATTTCTGGCATACATTGTGGAAGAAGTTGAAGACAGATTTGAAGTTCAGTTCATCACATCATCCACAGACTGATGGACAGATAGAGGTGGTGAATAGGAGTTTGAAAAATTTGCTGAGATGTTTGGTTGGAGATAAGCCAACAGGATGGGATTTGATTTTACCACAGGCAGAATTTGCATACAATAATTCTGTCAACAGGAGCACTGGTAAATCACCATTCCAGATTGTATATGGAGGTAGTCCAAGAAATGCATCTGAATTGAGGAAGATAGATAAAGGAGAAATAAGTAGTGCTGAAGCTGAGGATTTTGCAGAACACTTGAAGAACGTCCATGAGGAGGTGAGGAAGCATATTACCAAGATGAACGCACAGTATAAGGCTAAGGCAGATGAGAAAAGGAGGCATAAAGAATTTCAGGTTGGTGATGAAGTCATGGTTCATTTGCGGAAGGAGCGGTTTCCAATCGGTACATATAACAAGCTGAAAATGAAGAAGTTTGGACCATGCAGGATATTGAAGAAACATGATTCAGGAAATGCATATGAGGTAGAATTGCCTACTGAGCTAAATATTTCACTAGTGTTTAACATTTCAGATCTGATAGAGTATCATGAAGGAGGTGTTGAAGATGAGATCACAGCAGCACAGTGGAGTATTCCAGCAACTAGTTCAGACACTAAGGAGATTGAAGATATACTGGATAGTCATGTTGGCAGAAGCACAAGGAACAAGACATATGAAGAATATCTGGTCAAGTGGAAAGGATGACCTGTTGAAGATTCATCATGGCTAACAAAGGAGGAGGTTAACCGTCTTGGTTTTCCTCTACACACCTGAGTCGTGACAGGGTCACTTCTCAAATTACCCCGGGTGTCTGATGCAGGAGCATCCTGGGTGTAAGAGCAATCTTGCATCACCCAAAAATATTTCTGTTTTTATATTCAATAAGGGTTATTTTGTGCAGAGCTGCTATTTATGGAAAGTTACTATTTTCGGTAATTTTTGTATGTGCTCAGAATGATCTGATTTCTTTCTTGGAGGTTCATTTTGGTCATATAAGTCTGCCAGTAAAGTTTCATTGCCAGATCAAGTGTATATTGGAAGATATTGAAGATTTTCGGTATTGGCAGCAGGGTACAGAAACTTTGAACTCAGTTTTGAAGGCTTTAGAGGCCCCGGATGAGGTTGAAAATTTGGGTGACGGGCGCTTGCGCCGGTCAAGCCTGTAGAGTGCTTCGTGGCATTTCTAAAATGGGGTTATAATAGCCGATCGGGTCAACTGGTGATGACTTATGGTCTTCGGAAGTTGGGCCACCTGAAATGGCGAAAAATAATTTTCTTCAAAATTTTTGTTCGGGTTTCAAAGGTTATCTTGAGCCGACTATGATGTAATGAAATGTAAAATAAATTAATTCTAAGTTTGGTCGGCCTTATTGGCTAAAATTCTGGAACCTTCCCAGGCGGTGAAAAATTGCCTATATAAGGAAGGTTGTATTATTGTCTTAGGTAGTTCAAAATAGTTCTGGGTAGTAGATCTGGGTATTGATTCGAGGCTTTGTCCTAAAGAATATTGTAAGGGAATGCCCATGTGGCTTTGCATATTGTAATTCTAAAAGTTTGTAATTCCACATTTGTGGAGATAATAAGAAGCCAATTTTCTATTCTTGCATATTGTTGTGGTTTCTCCGTTTCTGTTATGTGTTTGTGGTATTAAGGGGAGCACCCTTCATCAGAATTACAGTGGATCCTGAGAGAATTGCAGCCATCCTAGGGCTACCCTTGCCACATCATAAGAAAGGTCTCTAATATTTCATAGGAAAGATTAACTTTGTCAGGTGTTTCTTGCGTAATATTGCAGATTTACAAAAGCCTTTGACAGCCATGTTAAAGAAGAGTTCAACTTTCAACTGGACTAAAGAAGGAAAAGCCAATTTCCAAGCTATCAAGGAAGCCTTGATAGAAGCTCTTGCCTTGTTAAATCCAAATTTTAGTAAGGATTTTATCCTTTATGCTTATGGAGGACATGATGCTATATTTTCTATGTTGACTCAAGAAAATCTAGATGGATTCGAGAAGCCTATTTTTTTCTTTAGCAAAGGTTTGGAAGAGTATTAACATAGATACTCTTTTGTAGAGAAACATGTACTTGTTGTGGTGAAGAGCCTTAAGAAGTTCAAATATCTATTGACCCATAGAAAGGTACATTTGAAGGTTACTCATCCAAGTGTCAAAGAATTTTTGCTTTCCAAGGACCTAAATGAGAAAAGAGCTGGTTGGATCACCAAGGTGATGGAATATGACATTGATATTCAAACCACCAAGCTGGTTAGAGGAAGAGGTCTTTGTGAACATTTGGTAGGAGATGAAAGTTCAAAGAAATAAGAGAAAATGGATGCATCTTTGGTTGTGCAATCTATAGAAGAGCATGCCAAGGAATCAGGTTAGTTGCCTAACATGATTCATTTTTTGAAGATAGGACAATGTCCTGCAAGTCTAGATTCAACCAAAAGAAGATACTATTGATTAAAATCTATCCCTTTTGTGCTGATAGATGAGGTTCTTTTTAGAAAGGATCACAATGGTGTCCTTTTAAGATGCATTGATTCAGAAAAGATAGCTGATGTCCTATTTGAGTTTCATGATGGACCTTCTGGAGGTCACTTTTCTCCTAGGACCACTGCTTTTAAAATCATGAGGGTTGGATACTATTGGCCATCTATCTTCAAGGATAGTCATGAGTATGCTAGAAAATGCATCAAATGTGCCATGTTTGCAGGAAAAGAAAGGCTTGCAGCTTTGCGCCTACAACCAATCAGAACAAAGAAACCTTTCATGAAGTGGGGTATAGACTTCATTCGCATGATCAATCCTCCATCTAGTGTGGGCCACAAGTGGATAATCACTGCAACAGATTATTTCACTAGATGGATAGAGGTAGTTGCCTTAAAGGAATCAAATGAGAGTGTTGTATTAAGTTTTTATGATGATATAATTCATAGATTTGGAACTCCAGACTCCATAATATCAAATAATGCATTGGCATTCACAGGCCTTAAAGTCTCAGAATGGGCAATCAAAAATGGAATTTATCTGAATACAAGCTCAAATTATTATCCCCAGGGCAATGGCTTAGCAGAATCAATTAACAAGAACTTGATTAGGATCATCAAGAAGACCTTGCAGGATAATCAGAGAGATTGGCATACTAAATTGAAGTCTACCTTATGGTTAGACATGATTACCCCAAAGAAGATCATTGGACATTCTCCTTATGTGTTAGTATATGGTAGAGACGCTAAGTTGTCCATTTCAACTGAATTACCAGCTCTGGACTTAGCTACTCAATATGCCCTATTTGAAGAAGGAGATCCCTTACAAATCAGGTATGCTCAGCTAATAGAGTTAGAAGAACTCAGAGACAAATCCATGAGAGATATGGAGTTCCATTAGATTCAGACAAAGAGAATTTTTGATAAAAGAGCCAGGATTAGAAATTTCAAAATTGGAGATGTAGTTCTCAAGTGGGATGAATTCAGATCTAGACCTAGCAAACATACAAAATTTGATTCATTCTGGAGTGGACCATTTGTTATAATAGAATGCAAGGGGCCTAATGCTTTTTAGCTATCAACTCCTGAAGGAGATACCTTGCCTATATTAGTCAATGGATTCCACTTGAAGCCTTGCTTTGAGGTTAATCCCTCTCTATAAATTCTTGTAAATATGTTTTTCTTCTTTCTTTCCCTATTTTCTATGTTAGTTTCCTTCTTTTCAAGAAGTGCCTATGCACAAGTTTGTCCTTTTGGTTCCAGTTCTGTCCCTCTGTCAAAGTTTTGTGCTAAGTTCTATCCCAGGGTCTACATTTTAATCTTGCTAAGCACCCCTAAAAATTTCATTGTTTTCTACCTTGTTTTCTGGTCTCTGCAATTGTTTAAACTCCCTGGTCTGTAGGTTCAAAATTTGAAAATCTAGTCATTACCCCAAGAAGCCCTAAAAGCCCTAGGCCATGTTATAATCTTTCGTTACCTTTTTGGCCACTTAAACTTCCCATTTCCCATGTGCACATCTAAAATGCCTTTGTCACCAATTCTCGAAGTCTTCTGGCAGTTATCCTGCCTATTCGGCAATTCGGTGAATGAATTGTTCTCATGGTCGCTTAATCCCTGGTGGTCTTCATCTAAAATTTAGTGACTCAGCAAGTGGTTAACTTCTTCCTTTAGTCACATAGTCACTTAAATGCTTGGCGGTCTTGGTATGTGGGGGTCCTAGTTAAGTAAGATCCAACGGTTGTCGTAAGTTTGCAAAGGGTCTGTCAGAGGCTTGTGATCTTGCGACAGCCGTTGATCCTTCTTTATGATGCAGCACTTCATTTGTTTAGTGGGTCTAGTACTACGTAGTCTGACTTGGAGGTTTCTGTTTGGTCAAAGGTAATGATTTGGAAAGCTATCAGAGTGGGCCTAGTGTGATGTCTTCCCTTGAAAATCAATGACTGGTGCATGATCGAAAGGAATCTTTTGAGGGTATTCGACCATGCGTTGACTGTCAATTTTGCCAAGTGTTTAGGTTCTATTAAATGGGTCTTGTGTCAAAGGTGACCAAGTAGAAGCAAAAAATGTTGTGTTGACATGTGGCAGGTTTTCAAGCAGGCCCAAGGTTATCGAATTTCTCGGTGAGTTGGCGACGGCATCATTTTTGTTTTTTAAAGTTTAGTGGCTTCGATAAAGTTCTATGTGTTCATTCATTCACAAAATGATCTAGAGGGTTCTAAGTTTTTTAGCGAATACACAAATGTATGTATTCGGTGAGTCTCAAAATAAAATAGCGAAGCTCGAAAAGATTTAGCATATTGGCGAATAAAGGTTTTTGTGCATTCGCAAAATACAATCAGGGGTTAAGAAAGGACTCAGTGATTTAGAAAAATGCTTTGTTCGTTGAACCACTTGACCAGACTGAGGTTAAAGCAAAGTATCTTGCGACTTGGAAATTCTTTCAGTCGCATGTTTTCCAAATGGACAAAAGGTTAAGTTTTTCGAGAACAAGTGGGACCACATGCCGATTCATCATTAATGTGTCTTATTTTGATTGGTCGAGATGGAAAGGAATGGGTACATGTCAATGGGCCCAAAAGATTCTGAAGGGATGCTAGTATGGAGGATCTAATGGATGGCACATGATCTCATGGAATGTGTCAGAGCTATGAGATCATGTTCTCGCTATTGGATGCGAATCTAGTTCTCAATGGGTCCAATGTCAGAATTAGCTGAGGTTTTTGCTAATGAGGTGACCAGAATGAATGAAAGCGTGACAGGTGGTAGCTTTGGGCCCAGGGTTAGAAAATACTCTACGAATCAGCAACTAAAGGCTTGTCTCTTATTCACCAGACTTAACTGGATTTAGCTAAAGCTTTAAATGATTCAGCGACTAAAAGAAAAATAGAACCTGGGTAAACTCGAGGTTAATTTTGCAGTCAAAAGCAGTGCCTGGAAAAAGAGAGGATCTGACAGTCATGTTTTAAAGTAAGATTGAGATTTAAATATCAGTCATCGATAGATAAAGCTTGGCACCACTTGTGACCGTTATATATATATAAATTCAAATATCTCACAGTACCAGATTTGAATAGTTATGGCAAGCCTAAGTTGCAGGGAAGTAGATGGATCATGGCGGCTGGAAAATTTGCAAATGTAAAAATGAAATGGATATGCAAACATAAAATCTGATCGGCCATGATATTTTAGAGATGCATTTAGGGCCAAAATTGATAGAATTAGGGTTTTATTATTCTATGAAAATTTGTGTAACCCTAATTAGATATTTTGCTCCTTCTTGTGTGAAAAATAGGAGATGTATATATTAATTTTTGGAGCTTTTAGAGCTTAGAGTTGGACAATTGTAAAAGAAGGAATTCCTTTCTTAAGAGTCATCTGTGGCATTTTCTCTTTCCTATGGCTTCTATAGTTGTAAATTCCCATTGATTATTCAAATATTGCAAGGTATTTTGTGACATTCTTTTGTCCCTATCCCTTCTTGTGTGAGTTATGTATTAATGAATTCAGTGTATGTATGTTTTTCAATAATATCTTACGGTTCCTGATCCTTCTTCCTTTTTGCAATTTATGTGTATTATTGTGGATGATTTGATGTGAATGCTTTTGTGGATATAGTACAACCCCTTAACAATCTTGTCTCATTCCTATACCTAGTTGTACAGGTCAATGTTTGTTTGCAGGTCATAGATTGTTTGTCTAATCCTAAGAGTGTTATTGTTTGTGAAAGAATCTCTCTCTTTCCCCAAATACCCTCTTTTATTTGCAGACCCTTCTATGAAATACTTATGTAAGCCTATTCAGTGAGTTGTGATCCCCTAGACCTAAGTTTATTCATTGAATCCATCTTTTATACTGCAATTCATACCATCTTTTCGGTGTATCACCTAGTAGGTTGTTTTCTTTCAAGTCATTTCCCTTTCAAGCATTCCTTCTATCCCTTTTCCCCTAAAGTTTTACTTTCATGTCAAGAAGCAAATTAAGGTGATTATCCAAGAGGAACTAGCCTAGAACCTTGAGGTCTCATCTTAGTTAGCATAGGTCCCACAACCTGGAGATGATTCCCATGTTATAATAAGTTATCAAAACCAAGAAAGCTTGAAACAAGGGTGCAAACTTAGTGTATAACAATTATTATCACTGCAAATACTGGTAATCAAAAATATTGTCTGACTATTGTTTCCTATGCTTTTATTTTCAACTAAACAATCTTCACACATACTATGCATATTTCTTTACACTTGCCTCCTAACTTATGGATCACAATTATTACAAAGTGCCTCTATTTGATGATGACATTCTTTCCTCACATACAGGTTGGTTATTCTACTCACAATGTTTCCAACACACAAATTATCATAAAGTATTTGGCAAACAATTCCACATAAGAAAAGCTACAATTTTCTCTAACAAGAACAAATTTTACCTATCAGTTGAAACATGTGGTACTTCTTACTTAAAATCAATTTTCTATATACCCACTCCAACCACATACACAAAAAATATACATAGGTACCAACTAGAACTTTGTAGTGCTGCTAAACACCTATATCCTAAAAATTCCATACTTTTTTCTCATATAACAAATATTACTTGACATTTTTAGGAAAACCACAATAGCAAAAAATATGTTGATGTCTTAGCCAAATTGAAGAATGATACAAAAATAAGGTAATGATTCATTAAATCCTATATTATATTGAAGCTAAATCAAAATAATATTTATTTATAAAAATATTATCGTGCAGGGTACACAAATAAATCATTCAATTACTGGTCTCTATGCCAATACTCATTTCAAAAAGGTAGCAATCCTTAATTTTAATTGAATATATGCTACCAAATGCATATTTTCTTGACCAAATCCTTCAAATACGTATTTTAATATGTTGATGTATTCTATATGCCACTTGATCTCTTATCTGTCTAACATGACCAGTTTCAATCTTGCATTACTCTCTCTTTTGCAATCAGAATGGATGTAACTCAAGAGAGTCTTGTAAGTGCTCTGCTCCAAGGTTGGATGTCATCATAATGACTACGTTGGAGAATTTAATTGTCTGACCATGTGCATCCATCAGCTTTACATCATCAAGCATCTCAAGAAAGGTGTTGAATACATATAAATGTGCCTTCTCAAATTCATCAAATAGAACAACATTATATGGTCATCTTCTAACTACATTAGTCAACTTTCCACCTTCTTCATAACAAAATCCTAAAAAGGTGTGTGAATTTCCTGCTTCGCAAATTTTTGAAAACCCTTTAGTTCTTATTGTCGTACTTCTTTTTCCCTAAATTAGAGTTATAGTGGAATTTATTTAGGTGTATATTAAAACATAGAATACACTAAATAACTTATTAAAAAAGAAGCAGTCCCCTGTTAGTTTTTTTGGTTTCACTTTTACCAAGGCTTCTAGATGATGATATGATTTTCAAAAGCTAGAAGAACTACTGGTAAGTTGTTAATTTTGCTAAGGATTCAAGTGACCATCATCAAAAGGTACAAAAAAATATCTGAACCTCCTTATGTTGTTGATAGTCTTACAATGTTTTGCATTCAAATCTATTCTTGAGATTGAAGTGAAATTGTTGCAATTATCTCTTCTATTACTCGATGATGTAGTTTATGTAGCTTCATTGGAGATTCTCACAATTATACATGTCTATCAAATTAAAAGGTAGATTATTAATAAATGATGTAATAAGCATGCATAATTAATAAGGTTAATTAAGGAAACAGTTCAGTCCAAACATAATTTAAAATATCTTCCATGCTGAAGGATGCAAATTAGTGAGTTTATGGGAGTTCCATGCTAATTTCATATCATACTAGCCTTTGTAGTACTCTTTTGTACGCCATTTTGTATGGTCTTGATTTGATATTCCTTAATAATGAGTATTGAATTGGCATTTTGTCGATATGATCTTCCTAGGAAATCAAAATAATTTGGGCTTCTCCACCTTTTGGCATCACTGTTAGGCATGTTTCTACCATTATATCTATAGCCATTGCCACAAGCTAATAAATCCTGTAGATGGCCATGTTTTCCTTCTTTCATAAAAAACCCACTCCAAATAAGACAAAACATATTCACTTGACCATATTCACTCCAAAAACTATTTTAAACTATTTTTAAATAGGAATTAACAAATTCCTTTTGCTTTCATGTTTTTTGTTAGGGTTGTTTAAACTTATCTATTTGGATTGTATTTGAGGGTAGAGATTAGATTTATAATAAAATTATTTTTTAATTTTGATTAATTTCTCTTGCAGATGTCAAAGACTTCTATCAAGAGTGCAATCAATGTTGGTCTTTTGAATTATGAAAGTGCTAGGTTTAAATTATGAAAGGAAAATTTAAAGAGTTTATCATTTGAAAAATATTTTAAACTATTTTAAAATAGGAATTAACAAATTCCTTTTGCTTTCATGGTTTTTTTTAGGGTTGTTTAAACTTATCTATTTGGATTGTATTTGAGGGTAGAGATTAGATTTATAAGACAATTATTTTTTAATTTTGATTAATTTCTCTTGCAGATGTCAAAGACTTCTATCAAGAGTGCAATCAATGTTGGTCTTTTGAATTATGTATTTGAAAAATAACTCAAATATGGTCCAATTTCATTTTTTAGTTTAATTCTCATAGATTTTTATTTTTAAATATATTCTTGTGTCCAATGGCTAATTCCTTGTAGTCATATTGTAATTGATCTCAATGTAGGATTATCGCTTTCATTAAATTACCTCAATAAGGATTGATATTATAAGACAAATTTGTAGTGATACAATACTAATCTGATGCCCAATTAGTGAGGAAATCATAGTATAAAAGGGATGAAAAAAAAGAGATAAATGATCTATGAAAGAAAGGGAAAGATGATCTAATATATGCTCTTAGTGATAGATATTTTGTAATAAACATGTACTTTCAAGAAAACATAAGGTTGCTACTCGGGATGCAAATCTCTTGAAAAAGAGAAAATCCTTGTGTAAAATGAAAATCAATGCGAGAAAGAACATTATACAATAAAATATGCAAGTATACAAGAATATTGGATACAAGTCCAGAAAAGGAAGGACACATTATGCTCCATAAGTGGTTTTTATTTATACGATACTTGTATTTTCAAGAAAGCATAATATTGCACTCGAGATGTTAATCCTTATGTAAAACAATAAATGCATGTAAGAAATAATGTCATAATATAAGATAAACAAGTCAACAAGGAGAGGTAATCTAACGTATGAGATAAATATGAGAATAAAATAGGGCCATTTCCCCCAAGTGAGGAGACAAGGAAAATGACTATTATGTTTCTACCATAGTATTACAATGAGCTCACATAGTGAGGAGTAACATAATAGGATTATAAATGTATTAGGTAGAATTATCATAAAAAAGATGTTATTCATCATTGCAATTCATTTGAATCATACCACAATCAATGAATTCTTTAATATTACACTTCAAATCATAACATTCACTAATCTTGTGGCCATGAATTTGATGAAACATAGAAATTCAAGAATTATCTTGTCTATGTTTTGTATTTTTGTGTTTATTTTTTAAAGGAAGAGTAATTAAGTTTGCCTCAAGAAAAATAGACTCTTCTTTTGATGAGAAATTAGAAAGATGATATATAGAGTAATTATTCAAATGAGAAGGTGGGAGACCTAAATGTTCTTTTGAAAAATATTGCTTCTTAGGAAGGCTTGATGTATAAAAAAGGTAATTTGTTCCTTTAGGTGGAAGTGGATTTAAATTTAGAGAAGACCAATCAATATCCACATCTTCATTAAGCTCATTAATCTTAAAAGATTACATAGGAAGAGTCTCATAGGTTTTATCCTCTACTTATAAGGTATGTCTAGGAGAAGGACAAACATAACTCATCAAAGCCTCATCTATACAAGGAATGCCAATAAAACTCATAGGAAGGGGTTTATCAATAGGAGAAATAATCTTGTCATAAACCTCTTCCATGAAATGATCCTTATAAGGAAGAAACATTAGAGAAGAAAGATCATCATAATTATTGAAGTCCTCTTTGGAAAGAGAGAGATCTTTACAAGGAATGTTGGTAATTGTTGCCCAAAAATTCCTTGCCATTCCTTTTCGGCCACAGTCCTATTTTCCAAGTGAAATGCTCAAGTGTCGAAAACCCAGTGTGTTTTCGACCTCCTCCTATAGGCTCGGGATGTTTCTTCCTTTTGGTCTAAAAATTTGGTGTGTTTTGGACCTCTCAGCTCTGAAATTTCTCTATGTTTTTGACCTTGGTCTGAAAACCTAGTGTGTTTTTTACCGCTTCTGCACTTTGCACTTCTCTGGCATCTACATTTTTCCCTAAGTGTGAAACTCCGACAGGTGGGTCCTAGTTCCCAAAGATTCCACTATAATCAAGAGCTAATGGCTATTGCATGATCGCATGGGATCTCCTAATCCCATGAGATCACACGACAATCGTTGATGTGGCCAGGGCAAGCGATAAGTGATCAACTCCAACGTCCAGTGGTCATTTGTTAGCATCACGCAGTTGGTCGCATAATTGCATGGGCCTTCCTGGCCACATGTGATCATGCGACAAATGGTAAGGCAATCAGGAAAATTGTCAGCGGTCAATGGCTAACCTCATGCTATTGGCCGCATGATCGCATGGGCTCTTCCGAGCCCATGCGACCATGCGGAAAACCGTTAGCGGTTTCAATGGGGGTGGCTCGTAGTTCGACTGGTAGTTAGTGGGGCCCGAGGTTTCCACACCACCACAAGTGCAATGATGATCAATGGTGGTCACATGTTCGCATGGGATCTTTCGATCCCATGCGATCATGCGATAACCATTCAATGGGATCTTGCGGTTGCAGTGGGTCCTATGCCAGGGGTACTGAGGTGTGTACTGGGGTAGCGGCTAGGACAAATGAGGGCATGCCACATGGCAGATCTTGTGAGCTCGAGCAGATGTGGAAAGCAGCTGGTTTCTAAAGCTTGTCGCATGATCTCATGCGACCTTCCTAGCCGCATGTGATCATGTGACCGCTAACCTTTCAGGCCACGTGGTCGGCTCTTGTTGGGCCACGTGGCAGGGTTTGGCAAGTATGTTATTTGGTGGGCCCCGAGTGATGCTTATGTGGTGGTCAGACCGAATAGGGGAGTGACAGGTGGCGGTACCCAACTCGGGGTTGGTAAAGCTTTGCGCGGTTGATGGTTTTTGCGTAGTCGCTGAAGGAACCTGGGGTTAGGAGAAAGGATAATGCGGCTTGGTGAATATGGGGAAGTAAACCCGAGATGGGCCCAGGGTTAGGATATATCTAGCGACTTAGCAACTAAAGGGTATCTCATGTTCGCCAGAGTTAACCGGGGTTAGCTAAAGTATTAAATGATTCGGCGACTGAAAGAAAATTGGAGCTTGAGGTAAATGTTGAGTTAGTTTTGTAGTAGGATCGTAAGCCCGAGCATTTGTCAAAGTGGAGGCCAATTTTCTAAGGGTTGTCGCATGATTGCATGAAGGCCTTTTGGCTCATGCGATCATGCGACCGCTGACTTTTCAAGGCATATAGTCAGTTTCCAATTGGACCACGTGGCAAAGGCTCGGCAGGTGATGGATTTTTTGAGCCCGAGGTGTCATTTTGTGGCAAAGAGTGATAGTTTTTCAAACTTGTCGCATGATTGCATGAAGGCCTTTCAGCTCATACGATCATGCAACCATTACTTTTTCAAGTGGATGTAGCCTATTTTGGTAGACTTTCTTCCAAGGTGAGTGTTGCGAGTATGGGTAGTTCAAAAAATTTATGTCACCAGGGTGGTTGCAGTTAGAGGAATGTGCAGAGCTTTTTAAGGTGTTGTTTTGAGTCCTTTCCAGTATGGGATCATATTTTGCGCATTCATGGTAGCCCAGCTTGCAGATAGGTTGTTGAATCCAGGTTTTTATGTCTGTAGGTTGATCAGTATAGTGATGGGCATGCAAAGAAAGATATCTGATTGGCCATGATATTTATACAGACAATTATGATTAGAAGTGACTTGTTTTAGGGTTAATTATTAAAATGCATATTTATGTAGCCCTAAAAGATTTTTTATTCTGGCCTATGTGCAGGGAGTGTATATATTCTTTTGGAGCCAGTAGTGCTTAGATTTTGGCATTTTGTAAAAAGGAGAAGGTCTTTTCTTGAAGAACCTTCTGTAGCATTTCTGCTCCTTGGTTTTTCACATCTTGTAATTTCTCATTGATCATTCAGACATTGCAAAGTATTTTGTGGCATTTCTCCTATCCTTATGCTTTCTTTTGTGGATCATCTCTTATTGGATCAAAGTGTATGCATGATTCCAATGATATCTCAGGTTTCCTGATTCCTCTTGCTTTCTGTCGCTATATGTGTTGTTGTGTTTTGATTTGATTTAGAAGTTTTGTGGGTATATTTCAGCCCCTAACAGTCTTGTCTCAATCCTACACTGAGCTATAGGAGTGAATGTCTGTTTCTAGGTCATGGATTGATGTCTAATCCTGAGAGCCTTGTTGTTTTGAAAGAATCTTTTCTCTTTCCCTGAACAACCTCTTTTGTTTACAGACCCTTCCATGAAACACTTATGCAAGCCTATTCAGTAAGTTGTAATCTCCTAGACTTGTTTATGTCACTGGTTTCACCCCTAGATATTGAGATCCAAACCCTAGTTTCAGTGCATCACCTGGTAGGATAGATTTGCTTTCTGTTATTTCCCTTTCCATGCACTCCTTCTATCCCTTTCCCCTCAAAGTTTACTTTCTTGTTAAGAGAAAATCTGGGTGATTATCCAAGAGGAACTAGCCTAGAATTTGGAGGTCTCATCTCGATTAGCAAAAGGTCCCACAACCTTGAGATGATTCCCTTGTTATACTGAGTTATCAAGACTACAAGAGCTTGAGATTAGAGGCACAAATTCAGTGTATAACATTTCTGGCAAGTCTGGTGGGACAGCAAAGAAGTTCATTTGTTGAAGATTGTGTTATTTCTGATATGCAGATTGCATAATACAAACCTTTAGAGGTTGTTCTATCAAGTATATCTGGTGACTCCAATGGTTTCAAAGATTCAGACCAACCTTGTTTAAAGTTTATGAGAAAGATTGAGACTAGAAGCTCAAAGCCTGCTAAATTTTTAGAGTTGCCCTTGAAAAGAAGCTACAAAGGTAGGTCAACTCGGAGAGAATCTCTTGCAAGAAGAGTCCAATCTACACCTCCTGATACTTCAGAGAGGAGACCTCTCCTCTTTCATTTTAGAAGAAGAGGTAGATCTCTGACCAGAGATCTAGAGGAGGAAGGAAATCCAAGTCTAGTAAATACAACTCATACAGTTGTTAACCTTCAGGTTACACCTCCTACAATGGCTAGAAATTTTGCCTTTGCACCTTTCAATCAGGGGAGCCCATTAAATTTTGCAGTGCATCATGATTTTCCCTTGGTGGCATTAAAGAGTATACCTGATTTCACAGGGGAGGGGCAGACAACAGCCTTTGAGCACATAAGAGATGTGACCACCATCTGCAGCATACACAACATTACTCAAGAGGATGTGGCCACCAAATTGTTAGCAGCATCTTTGAAAGGTAAGGCTCTAGAGTGGTTTAGAACTTTAACTATTGGTTCTATTACTTCATGGGATGAATTAGGGGATGCATTAAGCAAGCATTTTGAGGATAAATCAGATAATTTGTCTCTGGTTGAGCAATTAACAACTATAAAGAGAGACCCTCAAGAGAAAATGATAGATTATAATAGTAGATTCCTTAAAACACGGAATAGAATCCCAGTCTCTGTAAGGCCATTAGCTGACCATGCCTTCCTATATTACTTGCAAAGTTTGAATAGCCAAATTTTGTTCATGATCCAGTCTATGGGTGGTACCACTTTACCCCAAGCTTTTGACACTGTTGTCAAGGCTGAAAATTGTTTGATCCAAGCAAGCATGATACAGAGAAGACCTCTCGTGCCTATCTTCCCTAGTCTTCAGCCCATTGCACCTGCACAAGTGCCCCCATTTACCCCTATTCCCACAATATCACCACCCCAAGCTAGTACCAGTGGTCAGGAACACGCTGCAACAAATTTCTCCCAAGAGTTGCAAGAGGTGAAGAGTAGTCAGCAAACTAGTATGCAAGAAATGACAAACTTGCTACAGAATCTAACCAAAGAGGTCACAAACGTGAAGAAACAAAACCAAGGCATCAAGCTGCCCTTCCAATCACAAGGCCAAAGTCCTAATCAGCAATACCAAAATCAAGGATAGCCTTATCAACAAAATAGGCCACCATATCAAGGAGGCTATCAAGGGCAAAGACAAAATTTTAATTAAAGACCATTCCAACCATATAACCCTACACCTCTTAAGTCTATAAATCCAGTTAGGGATATGGTTCCTAGTCAAAACAATATGGCCATGGATAATGAATGGTGTTTCCCTTGCAATCAGCCTTACAATCAAGCTACATGTTCTAATGGATGGATGAACCAAGCACTAATGGTTCAAAATGCTTCACAAGCTCAAAAAGAAGCTCCTTCTAGTGGGATAGCTCCTCAACAAGAAACACAAGAGAATGAGACTACTCTTTTCGATGGGGAGCAATCGGATTTCAATGGAGTCAATGATGAAGCTGCTTTTGTTGCCTACACAAGAGCAAAGAGAAGAGCCCAAGACATGGAGAGAATAGATTCAGGTGCTAAGGCCACTACATCTATAGAGCCACTATAGCAAGCTGCCCCTCTCACATCCAAGGAGGCCCCTATCACCTCACGCAAAGAAGGCCAAGTTCCAAAAGAGGTAGAACCCATCATGGTAAAAGCACAACAAAGGGTACACACTGTGGCACCTTATAACATTGTAGACAACATGAAGAAGGAAAATGTCACCATGTCTATGTGGGACTCTTTTTCTATTCTAGGACAACCTAAAATTTTGGAGAAAGCCATGAGAGGTAGCAAATCCTCAACCCGCAAAAGAAACTACAAAGCCAGTGTTGGTCAACACTGATCAAGAAAAGGAGACTCCAACAAGAAACTCCAAGGCCAGTGCCATGCAAGGTAGGAATTTAAAGCCACCTCCTTTTTACATATCTTTAATTATTGGGAAATCTTTAGTGCATAATTGTATGGTAGATAGTGGAGCTACTAGCACTATAATGCCCAAGAAAGTGGCTAATCAATTAGGACTTAAATATGAACCCTTCCAAAAGAAGGTTAAATAGCTTGATGGATCCTCAGTCAGTACTATAGGTGTGGCCAAGGATACCAGTGATGGAATATGGATGAAGTGACTGAGAGGGGGGGTGAATCAGTCAACCATAAAAACACTTCCCAATTAATTCTTTCTAGATCCCTTAGGATATCTTAACAATGTTATCTGTTTTAGCACTCGGTAAATAGATTGCAGTAACTTTGAAGATGCAGAAAGTATTAGCAATATTATCTTTAGATATTCATCAGCACATGTATATGATTGAGAAAGCAATTAAGAACACAAGAGACACAAGATTTAACGTGGAAACCCAATATGGGAAAAACCACCAATGTATCTAGATACTGATTTTCACTTTTCTGAAGTGATTCCCGGTTAGAAGCCAACCCGGTAAAAGGTTACAAAACACACTGTTAGGTGTGACCTTGTTAGAGGATTTAAAACACCCTGCTAGGAGTGGCCTGGTAAGAGGTCTTGAAAACAATTCAATGGAATTGTCACCTTGTTAGAGGATTTACATTATGGTTGTTAAACCAACTCGGTTAAGAGATTTAGAATTCACTGTTACAATGATAGGAAGGTAACAATGAAAAATGACCTGTATAATAATGCAACTGTCTTGCTGATTACAGATCTCTATTCTACATAAGTCTGATCCTTTCTGATCGAATAAATCTCTGCTGCACCTCAAGGATATCTGAACATCCTTCACAAATTCGCATACACCTTTCCTTCTTTTCTTCTGTAAATCTTCTGCTATATATCTTATTTATTTCTCACATTTGACCTTTTATTTATATGATTTTAGATTTGTCAAATTGACATTATTTAGTATAACAGTTGGCTGAATTAAGCAAACTCTATTTGCAAAAATCCTTCAAGGGCCGACAGTGCTCGGTGACCATAAATTTCTATAATCTTTCGGAGATCGAGGGAACTCGGTAAACACTGACAATCTTTTACCTTCGATAACCGACTGAACTCGGTAAACACTATCTTTTCTTCGATGACCGACTGAACTCAGTAAATACTAACTTTTCTTCGATGACCGACTGAACTCGGTAAATACTAACTTTTCTTCGATGACCGACTGAACTCGGTAAACACTAACTTTTCTTCGATGACCGATTGAACTCGGTAAACACTAAAATCTCCTTTGGTAACCGAGTGAACTCGGTAGACACTGATTTTCTTTGATAACTGAGTGGACTCGGTAAGCGCTAATATTCCTGTCTGGCAGACTGACTGAGCTCGGTAGTAACTGATTGCTGTGGACTATGACATTGTGTGACATCAAAGACAATACATAATTGAGTAGCAATTTCCTTCAGACAATTGTTTCCAACAACCAGTCTAATTCTCCATGCTAGTCCTAATTTTTCCATTCTCCTTCACATATATATCATAGATCTCCCTGCATTTTTTGCCATATGTCTCTCAAGAGAGTGCACAGCCAAGATAGGAGGTTATCTTTCTTCTGACTAGTCTCACATGCTCTTTCATACAAGGTATGGTACCAAAGTCACCATTAAATCAGAAGCCTTAGAAATACATCATATAGAGCCATATGTGTCCAATTCCATCAACTCTAATTGTCCTATATTTGATGACAATGATTTCCCAACCATTAGTGAAGCAAGCACCAAAATAGAGAGTATCCCCAATATTCTCCTAGATGAAAGAACCCTGGAGATCCAAGAGAGTCTTGTTTGGGATTTTGGTTTGGGGAGTTATCTGATTCAAGAAAGTGGAGCCATAGAACCAAGCCTTCTCAAAGAATACACTGATTCAGATGATCAGGATAGTCAGGTCTAGGAACTTTTCTTTGATGGAGCTAGAAGTAGACATGGTTCTAGTGGAGGTGCTATGCTGGTATCCCCAAAAGAAGAAAGGTATTACACTACCTTTAGATTCAGTTTTTCCAACACCAGCAACACTGTAGAGTATGAAAGTCTGGTTAATGGACTAGAGTGGGCCAGAAAAAGAGGGCTTAAAGCATTGAAATTATATGGTGACAGTGAACTTGTTGTCAACCAAGTAAGAGGGATGAGTGCAACCAAAAACAATGTCATGAAAGCATACAAACATAGAGTTTGGGATGCAATTGAATATTTCCATGCTTTCAATATCATTGCTATCCCTAGAAAATTAAATCAAAATGCTGATAGGTTAGCTGCTATTGGATCTCAGTTTGACATTCCCAATAGCATTTCAAAGGAGGTAGATCAGCAGCACATTAAGATTATTGTCAAACCTTCAATTCCAGATAATAATATTAATTGGCAAGTGTTTGACAATGATGAACAAATTCTACAGTTCTTGTTTGAAGAAGATGTCTTTTCAAGGCACAATCAAAAGAGGTTATCACAGAACTATGGTGACCAAGTGATACAACTTAAATCTAATAAGATGCCCAAAGGTCTTGTCACCTTAGAGACTATCTTCAACAAGGATGATGAAGTCAAGAAAAATAAAGCTGGCCTGGTAGTCCAACAAGAACATTGTGCTGAATTAGAGTTGGAACCAGATAAGAGCCTACAATTTGGAAAAGCAAACACTAATTCAGAAAAGCAAGCTTACACTAAATTATTCAGAGAATTCAGTGATGTTTTTTCATGGGGATATGAAGACCTCAAGTGTTTTGATCCTACCCTTGCTCAGCACACTATTGAATTGGAGCCTAATGCTAAACTAGTAAGGCAAAAGAAAAGACCTGTTAATCCCAAGCTTGAACCACTTATGCATAAGGAAGTACTCAAACTAATAGAAAGTGGCATCATCTATCCCATCAAACATACTAGTTGGGTTTCCAACCTTGTTCCTGTCAGGAAAAAGAATGGGGAGCTGAGGTTATGTGTTGATTTCAGAGATTTGAACAGAGCCTCATTAAAAGATTGCCATCCACTACCCTGTATGGAACAAATTTTGCAATGTGTCTCTAGATCTGAGAGATTCTCATTGTTGGATGGCTATTTAGGATACAATCAAATCTTAGTGAAAGAGGAGGATCAATATAAGACTGCATTTACAACCAAGTGGGGAACCATGGCATATCAGAAGATGCCCTTTGGTTTGTCGAATGTAGGTGCCACATTTCAAAAGGCAATGGATATGGCCTTCAAGGGCCTCATGTATAGGTTTGTGCTAGCCTACTTGGATGACATAACTATCTACTCAAAGCATGTAGTAGATCACATCAGACATTTGAGGCAAATTTTTGAAAGATGCAGAGAATTTGGGATATCCCTTAATCCCAAGAAATGTGTGTTTTCAGTTCATGAAGGAAAACTATTGGGATATGTAGTATCCAAAGAAGGAATTACAATGGATCCTAAGTGAATTGCAGCCATCTTAGAACTACCATTACCACATCACAAGAAAAGTCTCCAATCTTTCATAGGAAAGATCAACTTTGTTAGGAGATTCTTGCCTAACATTGCAGAGTTACTCAAGCCTTTGACAACCATGTTGAAGAAGGGTTCAACCTTCAATTGGACCAGAGAAGGAAAATTTAACTTCCAAGCTATTAAAGAAGCCTTAATAGAAGCTCCCACTCTCCTAAACCCAAATTTCAGTAAGGATTTTATCCTTTATGCTTATGGGGGTCATGATGCTATATTTTCAATGTTGACTCAAGAAAATGCTGAAGGATTGGAGCAGCCTATTGCTTTCTTTAGCAAAGGTTTAGAAGAGTATGAACAAAGATACTCTTTTGTAGAAAAACATGTTCTTGATATGGTAAAGAGCCTCAAAAAATTCAAACATTTTTTGACCCAAAGCAAGGTGCATTTGATGGTTATTCATCCAAGTGTCAAGGAATTTTTTCTTTCTAAGGACCTAAATGAAAAAAGAGCTGGTTGGATCACTAAGGTGATGGAATATGACATAGATATTTAGATTACCAAGATGGTTAGAGGAAGAGGTCTTTGTGAGCATCTGGCAGAGGATGGAAGTTCAAAGAAATTGGAATACATAGATGCATCTCTGGTGGTGCATTCTACAGGAGAACAAGCCAAGGCAACTAGTTGGTTGCCTAATATGATCTATTATTTGAAGATAGGACAATGTCCTGTAGGCCTAGTTTCAGCAAAAAGGAGGTATTACAGGCTACAATCTGTCCCTTTTGTGTTGATAGATGAAATTATTTTTAGAAAGGATCACAATGGTGTCCTTCTAAGATGCATAGATTCAAAAAGGGTTGCAGATGTCTTATTTGAGTTTCATGATGGAGCTTCTAGTGGCTATTTCTCTCCTAGGACTATGGCTTTTAAGATCATGAGGGCTGGATACTATTGGCCATCTATCTTCAAAGATAGTCATGATTATGTTAGAAGATGCATCAAATGTGCTATTTTTATAGGGAAAGAAAGATTTACAGCTCTGCCCCTATAGCCAGTCAAAACAAAGTAGCCCTTCATGAGGTTGGGTATAGATTTCATTGGCATGATTAACCCTCCATCTAGTGCAGGACACAAGTGGATAATCACCACAACCGATTATTTCACTAGGTAGACAGAGGCAGTGGCTTTAAAAGAAGCTAATGAGAGTGTTGTTTTAATTTTTTATGATGACATCATTCATAGATTTGGCATTCCAGATTCTATAGTTTCAGACAATGCATTAGCATTTACAAGCCTCAAAGTCTCAGAGTGGGTAGTCAAGAAGGGAATTTTTCTGAATAAAAGTTTTAATTACTATCCTCAAGGGAATGGTTTGGTAGAATCAACAAATAAGAATCTGATTAGAATAATCAAGAAGACCCTGCAAGACAGTCAGAGAGACTGGCATACTAAATTGAAATCTGCCTTGTGGTTAGATAGAATTACCCCAAAGAAAATCATTGGTAATTCCCCATACATGTTGGTGTATGGTAGAGAGGCTAGGTTATCTATTTCAACTAAATTACTAGCCTTGGACTTGGCCACTCAGTATGCCCTATTCGAGGAAGGTGATCCTATGCAAACCAGATATGCCCAGCTGATGGAGCTAGAAGAGATCAGAGATAAATCAATGCAAGATATGGAATTCCATCATAATCAAATAAAAATAAGCTTTGATAAAAGAGCCAGGGTCAGAAACTTCAAGGTTGGAGATGTAGTTCTTAGATGGGATGAGTTCAGGTCAAAACCTGGCAAACACACAAAGTTTGATTCCTTTTGGGGTGGACCATTTGTTATAACAGAGTGTAGAGGATCCAACGCTTTTCAGCTTTCAACCCTTGAAGGAGCTACCCTGCCAATCTCAGTGAATGGTTTCCACTTAAAGCCTTGCTTTGAAGCTAATCCTTCTCTGTAGGTCCTTCTTGTAAATCCTTGTAAATATTTTTCCTTCTTTCTTCTAGCTTTCTAGTTTAGTTTTTCCCTGTTTTCCAAGAAGTGTGCATGCACAGGTTTGTCTTCCCGGTTTAGTTTTGTCTCTGAAAGTTTTGTGCTCAAAAAAAGTGACCCCATGCCCAATGATTTAAGTCAAGGCAACTGGTCTATGTCTAGCAGGCTGACATCCCGCAGAGGTCACCAAAATGTTGCCCAAAAATTTCCTGCCATTCTTTTTCAGCCACAGTCCTGTTTTCCAAGTGAAATGCTCGAGTGTCGAAAACCTAGTGTGTTTTTGACCCCCTCCTGGAAGCTCGGGATGTTTCTACCTTTTGGTCTAAAAATTTGGTGTGTTTTCAACCTCTCAGCTTTGAAATTTCTCTGTGTTTTTGACCTCAGTCTGAAAACCCAGTGTGTTTTCAACTGCTTCTGTACTTTGCACTTCTCTGGCATCTGCATTTTTCCCTAAGTGCACAACTCCAGCAGGCGGGTCCCAATTCCCAAAGATTCCATTGCAGTCAAGATCTGACGACTATCACATGATCACATGGGATCTCTCGATCCCATGAGATCATGCGACAACCATTGATGCGGCCAGGGCAAGTGGTAAGTAATCAACTCCAACGTCCAGTGGTCATTTGTTAGCATCATGCAGTTGGTCACATGATCGCATGGGCCTTCCTAGCTACATGTGATCATATGAAAAATGGTAAGGTAATCAGGCAAACCATCAGTGGTTAATGGCTAACCTCATGCGGTTGGCTGCATGATCACATGGGCTCTTTTGAGCCCATGCGACCATGCGGCAAACCATTAGTGGTTTCAGTGGGGGTGGCTAGCGGTTCGACTAGTAGTTAGTGGGGCCCGAGGTTTCCACACCAGTGCAAGTGCGATGAAGATCAATGGTGGTCACATGTTTGCATGGGATCTTCTGATCCCATGCGATCATGTGACAATTGTCTGATGGGATCTTGTGGTTGCGGTGGGTCCTGTGCCAGGGGTGCCAAGGTGTGTGCTGGGGTAGCGGTCGAGATGAATGAGGGCACGCCATGTGGTGGATCTTGTGAGCCTGAGCATATGTGGAAAGTGGCTAGTTTCTAAAGCTTGTCCCATGATCTCATGCGGCCTTCCTAGCCGCATGCAATCATGCGACCACTGACCTTTCAGGCCATGTGGTCGGCTCCTGTTCGGCCACGTGGTGGGGTTTGGAAAGTATGTTATCTGGTGGGCCCTGAGTGATGCTTATCTGGTGGTCAAACTGAATGGGGGAGTGACACGTGGTAGTACCTTGCTTGGGGTTGATAAAGCTTTGCGCGGTTGCGCGGTTGATGGTTTTTGTGTAGTCACTGAAGGAACCCAAGGTTAGGACAAAGGATAACACGACTTGGTGAATATGGGGAAGTAAACCTGAGATGGGCCTAGGGTTAGGATATATCTAGTGACTCAGCGACTAAAGGGTATCTCATGTTCGCCAGACTTAACTGGGGTCAGCTAAAGTATTAAATGATTCTGTGACTGAAAGAAAATTGGAGCTTGAGGTAAATGTTGAGTTAGTTTTGCAGTACGATTGTAAGCCCAAGCATTTGTTAAAGCGGAGGTAGGTTTTATAAGGGTTGTCGCATGATCTCATGAAGGCCTTTCATCTCATGCGATCATGTGACCACTAAATTTTCAAGGCATGTGGTCATTTTGTGGTGAAGAGCGATAGTTTTTCAAAATTTTTGCATGATCGCATGAAGGCCTTTTGGCTCATGTGATCATGCGACCATTACTTTTTCAAGTGGATGTAGCCTGTTTTGGCGGACTTTCTTCCAAGGTGAGTGTTGCAAGCATGGGTAGTTCAAAAAATTTATGTCGCTAGGGTGGCTGCAGTTAGAAGAATGTGCAGAGTTTTTTAAGGCACCATTTTGAGTCCTTTCCAGTATGGGATTGGATTTTATGCATTCATGGAAGCCCAGCTTGCAGAGAGGTTGTTGAATCTAGGTTTTTATGTCTGCAGGTTGAGCAGTATAGTGATGGGCATGCAAAGAAAGATATATGATCGGCCATGATATTTACAAAGACATTTATGATCAAAAGTGACTTGTTTTAGGGTTGATTATTATAATGCATATTTATGTAGCCCTAAAATATTTTTGATTCCGGCCTGTGTGCAGGGAGTGTATATATTCTTTTGGAGCCAGTAGTGCTCAGATTTTGGCATTTTGTAAAAAGGAGAAGGTCTTTTCTTCAAAAACCATCTGTAGCATTTCTGCTCCCTGGTTTTTCACATCTTGTAATTTCTCATTGATCGTTCAGACATTGCAAACTATTTTGTGGCATTTCTCCTATCCTTATGCTTTCTTTTGTGGATCATCTCTTATTGGATCAAAGTGTATGCATGATTCCAATGATATCTCAGGTTTCCTGATTCCTCTTTCTTTTTGTAGCTATGTGTTTTGTTGTGTTTTGATCTGGTTTAGATGTTTTGTGCATATATTTTAGCCCCTAATAGTCTTGTCTCAATCCTGCACTGAGCTATAGGAGTGAATGTCTGTTTCTAGGTCATGGATTGATGTCTAATCCTGAGAGCCTTGTTGTTGTGAAAGAATCTTTTCTCTTTCCCTGAAAAACCTCTTTTGTTTGCAAACCCTTCCATGAAACACTTATGCAAGCCTATTCAGTAAGTTGTAATCTCCTAGACCTGTTTCTGTCACTCATTTCACCCATAGATACTGAGATCCAAACCCTAGTTTCGGTGCATCACCTGGTAGGATAGATTTTCTTTCTGTTATTTCCCTTTGCATGCACTCCTTCTATCCCTTTCCCCTCAAAGTTTACTTTCTTGTCAAGAGAAAATCTGGGTGATTATCCAAGAGGAACCAGCCTCGAATCTGGAGGTCTCATCTCGGTTAGCAAAAGGTCCCACAACCTTGAGATGATTCCCTTGTTATACTGAGTTATCAAGACTATGAGAGCTTGAGATCAGAGGTGCAAATTCAGTGTATAACAGTAATCAAAATTTCCTTAGGATTGGGAGCAATTTCTTTAGGATGATCATTATGGGAAATAATGAAATGAAGAACTAATTCATCCTCAAGATCTTGAAGAAAACTTGAAAAGGAACTCGAAAAAGTGAAGACAAAAGATCCATTGAAAATTAAACGCAATGACTATAAATGAAATATTTTTGTGTTTTTGTATTGTTTTAGACAAGAGACAATAAAATCTAAAAGTGAACTAGATCTTACATACATTTTTTTAATAATTTTTACAATCCAATTCCAAGATGTAAATATAATGCAATACATACATTGTACTCTAATACTAAAAAGAAGGATATGTCATAAGTAAAATTCACAAAAATGTATAGGGGTAAATGAGATCCTATCCCATTACACAAGAAGGGAGAATACCAAGATTCTACCACCAAAGGAGGCCCAATTAACACAAAGAGAAAGTGCTAATGTGTAACCTTCACAAAGGGGAGGATTTGTTGGATTAACTTATTCCTTTCAATACAAGAGGGAATTGAAACTACTATGTAAAGGAAACCTATGAAAAGAAAGTGATGAAATAAAGAAATTAAGCCAACTCACTTTAAAAATAAAAACTTGAGAATGCATTGGAAGATTGTGTTAGAATCTGAAATAAATTGAACCACGAGCGAAAAATTAAGATCTCTAAAATCCATAAATCTAGAAGCCTCGGGACTAGGTCAACTTGGAGGGGGTATGGTGACTTATAGAAAATCCACCTATGAATAGGCCCAAATCATCCTACTCCTAATCTGCAAGTTTTCTCAAGATGTGGTTTTATAACAACAAATAGATTCTAAAGGCTCTGAATCTAAATATGTACTTGCAACTTGCGCCTGCACAAGGGAAAATAGTCTTTTATTTTGGAGAGGGGCTTGCCTCGACCAAGAACTAGTTTAGGAATTAACCTTCACCTTAAAATTGAGACAATAAAAGAGAATTCAAGCAAGTAGTAGAAGTAGATATAATAAAAAATTATATTATATCAATAAATATGCAATTATGTTTAATGTGTAATTAATTATGATGATGCAATATCCTTGACTCAAAAACAATAAATTAGAAAGGAAATCAATGCAAATCAAAACCTCATGTATGTATGTATGTTCTTGTAGCTCTCCTTGAAGAAGGATGTAGGTACAAATATGGATCTTGAAGGCATGAAGGCAAATCTTGAATGTATGAATGTGAATCTTTCCTCCTTGATGGCCAACTCCACTATCTCTTTGAAGGAAAAAGATAGATCTTCAAAGGCATATTCATGATAATGGAAATATGATGAAAATGCCTTCAATGAACTCTATAGAATCTCCTTGAAAACTTCTTGGACGAAAAAGATCTTGAATGCTTGAAGTCTTGAAAGGATGCAAAAGGATCTTCTTCAATTCTCCTAGAAAATACTTATGAATTCTCTTAGAATGCTTGTAGATGAAATTTTAAAGCTCTTTAAAGTCTAGGATTCTTTGATTGACAAAATGAAGTGAGTAAGCCTCCTTTTATACCAATTTCATGACTGAAATTTAGAATGAACAACTGCACAAGAAAAAGAAACTAGCATCCAAAAATAGACCCAAGATCCTGATGCACTCCACCTCATGTGGGGAGGCCGATTGTGGCCTTACCATAGGGGCTAGGCTGACCGCACCCTACCCCTAGGTGGCTTCACTATGGGATTTTGTGCTCAAGCTCTCAGGGAAAGAGAAAATAGAAGTGGAAATAGGTATAAAATAGGAGTACATGAAGCACAAGGGGAAAATGGGACATCCAATCATTTTGAAGACATTCAAAATGTCTCAGGACATCACACTAAGGAGGGATAAAAAGTCTTATCATGGGTTCTTCCAGTTTAAGATGATTCAATATCAAAAGGTATTGCATAATGAATTAGGGTCATCTCCCAAATGTAGGAGAACTACGAGCATAATGTAGGAACATCACATAAGAGATATAAATGAAAATTCTTTTTGGTTGGGCAATGCAAAGAACAAAAAGAATAGATCATTGTTGTACCACTTTACATCATTTTCCAATCAAAAAACACATAGATATATTTATGATAAGAGCACATGCATGAAATAACATATATAAAACATCTAGAAGAAATGAGATACACATAATTTATCAGAACTATAGTCTTTCTACTTATGTACTACCCTTTTAATAGTAAATTCATATCTTAATCTTGTAATATTATCAAATAATTCTCTCTTGACTTGTGCATAGCATTTCCCAAAGTAGTGACCTTCAAAATAATTTATCAATATTGAGAGAAATACATACCTTAATTGCACAACTCCTTACTTATTTCAATAGACCTTATGCCAAGAAGGAAATCCACATCAAAAAAATGTAAAACTATGATCTTAATTTAGAGTTTGAAAAGTAATACATATTGACTCATACACATTGACATCTACATAAAATAAACTATGTCCTTAAACTCAAGATAAGGCTCGAACACCCAAAATTTTAATGTCATTTCATATCCATCACATGTTTAAAATCTATGGAGAAAATGGAGCAACCAATATTTAATCTAGGAATAATGTGGCATAAGTATTGATATGTCTTTTCGACTTGAGGAGCATCATCCAATCAAATTAATTTGACTGAGATGAATATGAAGAGAAAGGAAGTTTAATATGGAAACATAATTTTTTCATAAGGTCTTAGACTTTGTGAAACAAATAAAACATCAAATTGTGTCATAAGCTTAGAAAGTTATGTTATTTTTTAAATAATTAAAATTGAACGGAAAAAACTTTTTGCTACGTATCTTCATACCTATTTTATTTTATAGTATATTCAACCTCCTAGACCACAATATTATGTCTCCCAAGCCAATGTCCATCATTCAAAACATTACTCCACTCCTCTCAATATGGGAGATTAAGCTACCAATAATCCTTTTATTAGTACAAATTTTGAACAAGAATGGTAGGAGATAAACAGTGTAATTAAATTTCTACACATAATAAAATAATTCAAGAAATGTTATAATTTGAATTTGATGAAGGGTGTTCCCCTTAATACCACAAACACATAATAGAAACAGAGAAACAACAACAATATGCAAGAATAGAAAATGAGCTTCTTATTATCTCCACAAATGTGGAATTACAAACTTTCAGAATTACAATATGCAAAGCCACATGGGCATTCCCTTACAATATTTTTTAGGACAAAGCCTCGAATCAATACCCAGATCTACTACCCAGAACTGCTTAGACAACACTATGGGCCTTCTTTATATAGGCAATTTCCACTGCCCGAGAAGGTTCCATAAATTTAGCCCTTAAGGCCGACTATACATAGAATTATTTTATTTTCACAATTTTTACAATAGGGTCGGCTCAAAAGAAATATAAAATATGCTTTTAGGTAGCCCAACTTCCGGAGGCCATAACTTTTTAACCATAGGTCTGCTTTTCTATTGTAACCACTTTTCAAAAATGCCATGATGAGATCTACAATGCCTAACATGCGTAAGCATTAGTTAGCTAGGGGTCGATTGTGATCTGGAGCCTCTAAGGCCTTCAAAATTGACCTGAAAGATTTCGTACCCAAAAACCTCAATAACTTCACCAATACTGATGATGTGGCAATGAAACTCAACTATTAAGCTAAAATGACTAGGATGAACCTCCAACTGTGAAATCAAAACATTATGAGATCATATGACCAACTTACTAAAAAATAGTAAGTTTCCATAAATAGTAGCTCTGCACAAGATAGCCCTTATTGAAAAGCAAATAGAAATATTTTTGGGTGATGCAAGATTTCTCTTAGACCCAGAATGCTCCTGCATCAGACACCCGACGTAATTTGAGAAATGACCCTGTCACGACTCAGGTGTGCAGAGGAAAACCAAGATGGTTTACCTCCTCCTTTGTCAGCCATGATGAATCTTCAATAGGTCATCCTTTCCACTTGACCAGATATTCTGCATATGTCATGTTCCTTGTGCTTCTGCCAACACAATTATCCAATATATCCTCAATCTCTTTGGTATCTGAACTAGTTGCTAGAATACTCCACTGTGTTGCTGTAACCTCATCTTCAACACCTCCTTCATGATACTCTATCAGATCTAAAACATTAAACACTAGTGAGATATTCAACTCAGTAGGCAACTCAACCTCATATACATTTTCTGAATCATGCTTCTTCAATATCTTACATGGCCCAAACTTCTTCATTTTCAACTTGTTATATGTACCAACCGAAAATCACTCCTTCCGCAAATGAACCATGACTTCATCTCCAACCTAAAATTCCTTATGCCTCCTTTACTCATCTGCCTTAGCCTTATACTGTGCATTCATCTTGGTAATATTCTTCCTCACCTCCTCATGGATGTTCTTCAAATGTTCTGTAAAATCTTCAGTGGTGTAGTTATTGTTAACCCTTTGGGGTTGTTGTAAAGGTTTTTAGGTTAATTTTTGTAACCCTAGAATGATCGGTTTCTTGTTGCATCTCTTGGTATAAAGGGATTTTTCATGAGATTGGGAGTTTAGGTGTTAAAAATATAGAATTTATGAAACCCTAGCTTTTAGTCAAGGATTGTAATTTTTTATATCATTTTATCAAACAATAGAGAAGAAGTACAAGTTGTTCTTATCTTGCAAGCTTGCTATTCAGGATACTGTATGCACATGGTGAAAGGTTATACTTAATACAAACCTTAGATATTTTCTCTCATTTTCTCTATTCTTTGAATCTTTAAATCTTTGCATAAGGTCTATATGAATATATTGGTGCTTTGAGTTCCAACCTAGAGTTAGATTAAATATTGCTCAAAGTGGAATATGTGTTCTTGGAATTTATTTGAAGGATTCTCACAAGTAGGAAAGAGTTGGGATATTTGTGTTTATGTCTAGAGGCCATTTCTTCTTTAGACACCATTGTATTCATCCTATTCTCTGATATCTTACCTAATGGATAAGGCACTAGCCTGTATTTTCCCATCTTTGTGTTGAGAAGAGTGATTCAAACCTTGTAATCCCAAATCATTAAATCAATACCAGTCTTTACTTTTATTTACATTTATGTGTTGTCCTACCCAGTGATGGAGAGTCAATGAACAATAGGTTGTTGTTTAGTACTTTCTCACTGTAATCATTTATTGAAAGATCCAATATTCAAACAAGCCACATAGTTATATATCTATTGGATCAGGTGCACCCACCTTGGTTTTGCAGAGCCAAAAGCAGAAGAGGGTAGTCTTATCCCTATAGTTGGTCCAATTTCTTATAGATTGCTCACATTTGGAACTAAACAATCCTTAACATCCATCATAAGCATATTGGTATCTCATGGAGTGTAAAATCCTATCCAGGAACCAAGAAGATGCACATTACAATTCTTGCTCAGATAGTTGCTTAGTGCTTAGGCAACTAAAAAAAAGTTTTATTGGTAAAAGAGTGGGTGAAATTAAAATTCTGCAATTAGGTTGTGGCTGGGGAAACATAGGACAGATAAACATTGGTGTAAAGGCCTTGGGAGACCAAGGTTTCAATTGAACTCTATGGCAAGGTTATAGCTTAAGAAAGAGAGATGAACATTGGTATAAATATGACCAAGATTTTATTTCTAATGAAAATGAAAAAGATGTTTCTCTCATTGAGGTTAGAATTCTTGGTCAGATTGTTGTTTAGAGAACTAACAGAAAAAATTCATTCATAAAGTAAAGATGTTTTACTCCTTATCTACGGAGGATGGTCTTCTTTCTTTCAAGAAAAATAGTGGGGACGAAATGGATTGGGGGTTTTAGTGCAGAGTTTGTTGGATATTATGAGTGTTCCAATAGAGCCCTTCCTCATCATCAAAGACTTAGCATGTAAAGGAAATGAGTAGAATATTCATTGAGATAGACTAACTTTTGGTTTAGTCCCCATGATTAAACTAGCCCTATGTGATCAAGCTTTTGCAAACCAACATACTACTATGAAAGGTAAATTCATTTTGTTTGGGGTCATACTAATGTTGAACCCAACTTGAAAATCACCAATTCACAAAGTTAACTTTGATAAGTTCAAAACATGTCAATTCAAGTATACATTTAAAACTGAGTCAACATTAGTGCATGATTGGTAAACCATTAATTAATTTATGATTAAATGTCAAATTGTGCTATTGTTAACCATCTCATTCCAAGTATTGAGGCTCAAACTCAGTAAAAATTGAGAAAGCTTCTTCTTGACATGAACTTTTAAAACCTCAGTGAAAACTTGGCAGTTTAAGAATATATAATATCTTAAATGAATTTTTTTAAATTATACTCTTTTTTTCTTGGCAAACTCAGCCAAATCTACAACTCTTGGCTACAAACTTATTGAGTTCAATTCAGACTCAGAATTGTGAGTTCTTGGCATGATTCATCAAGTCTCAATGTAATCTCATACTCTTAAGTACTATTACATGTTACATAATTTTCACTTTTTACTACAGAGTGTACAACCTCTTCCACATTGTTGTTTCTCTTCTTATAAATGCCATCTTCACATAGTACCTAACTTGTTATATTTATAATGATGTAAAGGTGATTAGTAATACATGAATAGCCATAGTACAATCTGCAAGATCTCATTGTAGATGTGGTAGTAAGACTCTAACACATTAGGGTTCACACGACCATGCTATAGGAGAGAGTGGTTGAAAGACTTCACAACTTTTTACCAACTTTAGATTTCCTACTCTGCAAAACTAGATTAAAAAAATGCTCAAAAAGACTACATTTTTTCAGAAGAGAATATTAGTTTGACTGGGCTATGAATTTTACACTTTAGTTGTGTTTAACGTTGTTGTAGCTATTCTTGAAACTACACGATTTGTAACGTTTCCTATGTTTCTTTGATTTTTATTCAAGGAAAAATAAGGTCACACCAATGGACAATATGTTGAAGTGGTGGTGCAACCTATTGAAATAAATAGAATTAATAAAGAACTAATTAATAAACAGCTTTCTTTTGTCAAACCTAACCCATACTTGTTTCAATACTTAGCAATTGACAAAACAAGATCCCACGCCTGAATTTTTTTTATGGCCAATCAATAGGATAGCTAATCTTCAAAATTACTTTAGAGTAAATTGCATTTGATCCAAAGAAATTACTTTGGCTCCTACAAAAGACTAAGTTCCCTATTACTTGGAGTCTTTGAGTTAACCAACAATAAAATTATATTCATTGGCTTATGTTAATTAATTTTGTAGTAATGTTCTATGACATGTCAAGACACATTGTAAGCATTCTCTTCATTTTGGGTTAAGTAAAGGTAGCAAGATATCAGTGGAGGTTTCTAAAAGTTGAAATATTCTTATTGTTTTCTAAGAGACAAGATTAATTTGCATGATTCGTAAACCATTTATTAATTTTTGATTAAATATCAGATTGTGCTATTTTTTATCATCTTATTTAAAGTATTGATAAATAGTTGTTTCCCAGTTGAGTGACTCCCCAATCCAATCTTCAACATCCAATTTTCCCAACAACTAATATACAAGTATAGTTGTTGATCAATCAGTTCATTAATCTGCCAAATTAATTATTCTATTACAAGAAACTAGAATGAATTAGAATAATTTGAATATCCTAAGTTCTTAGTATTCTTAACAATATTAATGGTTGTCATGTACATGTTAAACTAGTGGATGAGTTCTTTGTATAATTTACAAAAACAAAAAAAAAAGGCCACACATCTAATGGCAGTTAGATAGCTCTTGTAACTTATGTACACCAAGATACAACATAGAACTCGATACACAAAATCTTGGGGACTAAAAATGGATTTCTAATGTCATCAATCTTTAAATCATTAACATAAAAAAAATTCAACATAAAAGGACAATGACTAATATATAGTTTCTATATAAAATGATTTTGCAGAAATAACCTCAGCTCACACTCCATGTCTACTGATCTAATAGAAGCTACAATAAACATCAACAATAGTGGATAAAAACATTTTCATGTCATGCCTATATAATTGAGTACAAATGCAATAATCATAATCCATAGAGAACAACCGGTTCATGAACCAATTATACAAATAATAGCCATCTCCAAGTTTTCACATAGAGATGATTGCAACATAAGATACAAATTATATATATCGCATGGATTGCATAGCCAAAGTGAATCATTACCAATGAGATGCAATCATTTTGTAATTACAAAAGATATGGTTGTTAGGACATTTATTCATTTGATAAAGTATAGTAGCCCAAAAATAAGTAAATACCGATTGGTAGAAACAAATTTTTAAACTAATAAATAAAGAACTTATTTTGTCAATTGCTAAGTATTGAAATTATTTCCTATTAATAAGTGTACTTTTGACAACTGTGTAGGTGGATTGTCATTGGTGATCTTAAAATCATATCTACAATGCAATAGATATTAGGAAAACCACTACCTATTGAACTACAGCAAGATGACCTCACAATAGGAGATCCGGTTGAGCCTACTCTAATTGGTCCAAGCTTTACCAGTGTTGTGATCCTAGAGCCATCAGTTAGTTAGAAGATACTATTTGGTAAACAATCTCCACTAACCAAGTCACAATCACCTACTAAAATTACACCTATTAAGAACTTGAATCCATACCAACCAAGCTGGACCATAAAAGCTCGTGTCACCATGAAGAAGGAAATACAACATTACACAAACTAAAATGGAAGTGGCCAAATTTTCAACTTCGACATAATAGATACATAAGGAACTCAAACAAGAGTTTCATGTTTCAATGAGACAACCAATATTCACTACTACAATATGCACGTGGGTGCAATATATATAATCTCAGGTGGAGCAATAAAGACTGCTAATAAGAATTATAACAAATTGAACAGTGGATTAAAAATCTCTCTGGCAACTAAGTCAAAAGTCAATCACCGTGAAGATTATCTGTTAATTCCAAAGAACCACTTTGCTTTCACACCTATTAGTGAAATAATGACAGAGACCAATAACACAAATATTGATGCAATTGGATTTGTCACATCTGTCAATTCAACATCAATAATAAGGAGAAAAGATGGCACAAAATTGCTATATCGCAGTATAACATTGTATGATATGTATGAGAAATTTATAGATATGACACTTTTGGGACCAATAGCACAAAAGGTAGGTGATCAAATAGAAGAAAAGTACTACAACAAAGAAACAATTGTCCCTGTAGCTAAAAATTATCACGTTTGTAAATATAATGGAAAGGTGCTAAGCACATCAACTAATACCAATATAACAATAGACCAAGAATTACAATAGAGATCAGATTTGAAAAAATAGTTCCAAGAAAGTGGATGTAACTTGAAAACTACTACATCAAGGCTCAATGAGACACTTGCAACTACTTTGGAAATGACCATCTCAGATATTTGGGAAAAAAATCAAGTTACAACTGATTCCCTCCAATGTATGTTGAGAGCAACATCATTATTCATCAAATAAGATAATATTTTGTATTCAACATGCCCTAATCAATCAAGTGGATGAGAATGCAAAAAAGCCTTAACTAAAGATAATTAAGGCAACTCGTATTGTTCAAAGTGCAATTTAAACCTACCTAATTGTAATTATGGGTATACACTGCAAATAAAGCTTCACAATCATATAGACACAATGTGGTCTATTGCATTTGATCGAGCAACACAACTTATCAAGATGTCTACAAAAGACTTGTACTCCATATAATTTGACCATGATGTAGAAAAAAAATTGAACAGGTCATAAGAGATGTCCTCACTAGGGAATATGTTTTCACCTTAATGTGCAATAAAGAGATGTACAAAAATGCATCCCAAATAAATGCAATCATAGAAGGGGTGCTAAAAACCATATTTTACTAACATGTGATTATGCTTGAATTTTTTTTTAACATTTTTCAAAAATAATGAAACATAATATAAGTGGAATCAATAGACATGAAAATGTATATTTTTTCTATGTACCAGTTAATGTATCTATGAAAATATATTTATTTGAATATACATAATGATTCAACATCTTTACAAACAAACCATGCATTTATAAGCCAATACAACAACAATTTGAGTGATGAATTACCTTTATACATACGTCACAATCAAAACATATAAAAGATACACAAGCATACAAAATAGGGATAACAAGACAAATAGTAACATGCATCAACTATAGTCATTTTTATTTTACTAAGTTCTACGACAATACCTAGTGGACTCAAACAACAACTATAGAAAAGGAAAGACTTCTCGTTTAGTTTCCTTAGTAATTTACTAATTATACTTTAGACCACCTATGCAAAAAATGGATCTATCAGTTGCATTTACAAACAACTAAAGTTGTTAGTTTGGTGTTGAATTAAAGTAAGGTTAACATTATCATTTACAAATAAATTTATGATGAAATATTAGGCTTAGTTTTTTTTATCATCTCCTCACCATTAATTTCATTTTCCTCTATCTAATTTTTTTTTTTTAGTATTTATTGTCTTCAACTCATGGAAACTTCTACTGAAAATCACTCCCAGTAAATCAACTTTCTGAGATCCAACGACAACAAAATAGAAAAAGAAATCAAGAATACTATGCCTATAATAAAGATATGATAGTCTTGTATAGACATACAAAAAGATTACATCAAGTTTCAATTCCCTCACAAGAAATAGAAGCACATAGTATTGAAGAGGTAGCCTCACAACAACAAATAGCTCAATTATAGGAATAACCATTTGAAGCTCAACAAAATCCATTACAAAAACAAACAAACAGTCTCCTAAAAAATCCTAATTTCAAGCTCGAACAACAAGAAATAGGAAAGAGACATCGAGAATACTATGCCCATAATAAAAATGTACTAGCTTCCCGCAAACGAGTGAAAAGATTAGATAAAATTTCAAATCCTTTGCAATAACTAGAATTATAGAGTATTAAAGAGACAAACATAGAACAAAAAGTTACACAACTAGGGGACCAACCATTTGAAGCTCAACAAACTCCATTACAACACAAGAACAAAAAAGTACATGGGTTTATGCAGGATCATTGTATGCCAAAAAGTGGTGATCTGAAAAAGAAGTCCTGATTGATAGACTCTTTCAAAAACAACTATAACTTTCAAATAGTATAACATTTTAGAAATATGAAATATACATCACATTCTATGCTTCACCCAATACAATAATAATAAATAATTCTTTCAATTTGATGAATTTTACACTAAGTTAAGGTGGTCAAACATGAGAGTTTTTATAATCAGGAAAATTCCTAGCATAAAAATCATAATTAATTATTTACTTGGAAAAAAAATACAAAAAAATATACACCACATCTAGATATGAGTCTACTACTTTTATCTATAATGTTATAAAAAAATATTATCATTTGATTTTGTTTAATGTGGTTAGACATACACCTACTTGTTATCTTTCTAGTCCTGATTGATAGACTTCTTGAAAAATAGCTATAACTTTCAAACTGTATAACAATTTTTTAAATCCAAAATATGTGCCACATTCTAAGATTTTCCTACTACAAGAAAAATAAAAATAAAAATCAATTTGATAAATTTTAGACTAAGTTAACGTGGTCAAACATGAGAGTTTTTGTATTCTAGAAAATTTGTAGAAGAAAAATCATAATTAATTATTTACTTGGAAAAAAATTACAAAAAATAAGTGTCACATTTGGACATGAGTCCACTACTTATATCTAGAATCTTGAAAAAAAAATGTATCATTTGATTGTGTTTAAGGTGGTCAAACATACACCTACTTCTTATTTTTTTCCTAAAAATTTCGTACTACTACATTGAAATTTGAAATTTTCAATATATAGAATTTTTTTTTCAAAAAAGGCCTAGTATCTTAGAAATTAAATTCAATTTTCTATAGATTCGATTGTTATATATTTTTAATATAATATTTATAACTTGTTTAAATTTTTATGTCAACTTACCTAAACCTAATTTTCTTAATTTTCATTGCCACTTAAGGGCCTAGTTTGGCATACCGTGATCCTGCACATACACACATATGAGGCAAAAGAATCATTACAAAATGGTGTTAAGATAATTTTACCAAAGGATTGATGCATTTCTTAACTTACAAATATGTATTATATACAAAGAGTCTTACCTAAGAATGCACTCACAATCAACAAACATAACTCCCACATGTAAAAGATACTTCCATGAGAAAGGAATACATCAGTTCTCAACTTGGATGGAGGAGAATAACCTAATGTACTCAAAAGACTAACACAAGTTGAAGAAATGTTGATTGCTAGGGTAAACCCAGTATTTCAAGTAACTCAAAATTTTGGAGGCCAATATAAATATTGTGGACACGCGATTAGCTTAACACAAGGCATAACAAACATTGCAAACATTCTTTCAAGAAGAATGAAAGAACTAGATATACTCATAGTTCAAAGATTACATACAACAAGCCAGTCCTACTACTCTTATGTTAGCTAGAGACACAATCTACATGCAATACAATATAAAGTGAAATTTGACCCATACTGTAGGGATGCCACTATCAATGTTGAATATCTTGAAGAGATTCCAAAAACAAGTATAGATGTTTCAAGTATACTCAAAAACATTCAAATAGTTGAAGACATGGTGGTCCCAAATACTCAAATGGACATTAATGAAGAGGCAAATGAAAACAACATAGCATACAAATCATTATTTATTCCTAAATAGTCAAAAACAACTAGAGAGCTATAAATTAATAAGAAAAAATTGCAACTTTAAAATAACACAACAAACATAATTCATTGGCCAGAGATAGATATGGCTCCAACAAATGAATACAAAATTGAGTGTTTATTTGATATGGAATGTTTATCTCTCTTTCCAAATGGATCTGCATAGGTAATGCAACTACCGATAAAGAAAGTGCACATTCATGAGTTTGCACAACACTTAATAAGGTTCCATAACAAAAAATTTGGAAGGCATCCCCGCTTCAAATATTTTATTTTTAATATTATGGGTAGACATCGTAGTGAAGTAGTTGCAACCATATTCATCAAGAGAAGTGCAAAATAAAACATACCTACTACTATAGAAAACCTTTGGGCACACCTTCCAAATTTTCCAGGCAACCAACTTACAAAGGAACTGATGCATTATGGTTCTTCCATTAGAGGAACATGACCATATTAGACAAGCGTTGTGTAGAGTTGATAGACATGATCAATCAAATAGGATCACCTACACTTTTTTTCACACTAAGTGCTACATACACAAAATGTCTAGATTTACATCAATTTCTCTCAAATGGAAATCCACCCAGAATGCTATCAAATAGACATTACATAATTAATAACCCTCATACTGTATCATTGTACATGCATCAGAGATTTATAATATTTTATGAAGAAGTCATTGAAAAACTACTCGATGCAAAGAACTATTGGTATAGAATAGAATGAAAACATAGAGGAAGTGCACATGTGCATGGGGTTATCTAGATAAAAAAATGCACCTGATATGCATAAAATTAATTGGAAAATTGATGCAAAACTAGAAAGAGCTCAAATATTTTTGGAGAAATATGTCACCGCTTGGAACCCTCATGATTGACAACACAAAAACAACACAATCTTCTGATCTCCATTAGATGCTCGATGCTTTCTTGACACACATAAGATATTAGCTACAAATCCCACTCATGACTATGAAAAACTAATAAACCAGGTCCAACAACATACAAAATGTAGAGAGGGTACATAATTAATAAAGAAAGGCTCTAAATTAGAGTGTCTCTATAAAGCTCCATGGAAAGAAAAAAAAAACTCTAGAATATCATATGATGAGGATGCGAAAAAAAATATGAACATGCAAGAAATGATGACAGACTTAACATACGTAATGAAGACATGTTGTTGATCTTGAGAGCCAACATAGGCTAGAAACCAATTATCTCATGAGAACTATTTCTTAAATACATTTCCAAATATGGATCAAAAGAAGAAAGAACATCTGAGACATATACTAATATGTTAAAAAGAATAGCTGCAACACAACAAGTAGAGATCCCACCTCTCACATCATACAAAAAATTCATGATTGAAGTTGTAGTTGAGTGTGACATAGGAGTGTGGGAAACATGTCACGTGCTTAAAAATACCCTATTGTCATCTTCAATCTTGTTTTCAAATATTTGAATGTTGGACAAAAATTGTATCAACAGACCACTAACACATCATCCATAAGCCAAATAAAATCTACCTACTTTCAAACATACATTCAACGGCCTGCAGAGCTTGAGATGATAACACTTCTTGAATCTTCATGCTCTTACACCTTTTCTACAATCTTCATGCTCTTACACCTTTTCTACAACCCAAAGACATTGTAAGTGGAAAAAGAGACAACAAAAAGCCATTGTTAGAGTTTTCCCAAAGTTTTATAACATTCCACATATTGACGTAGAGCATTTTGATATATTTTACTGGAGTGAGCTCCTCTTATACAAAAATTTTTGTGATATAGAAAGTGACATTGGAATAACTAAAAATTCAATAATTGCAAATTGGAACAACATGAATATAATCAAATATAATGTCTAGCATGTCAATTACATTACATAAAATGAAACAAATGAAGAAGAAGCAGACAACAATGATACAAATGAGAAAGGCATAATGAAAATGAATGAATGATAATTCTTGTCATCAATGGGCCCATCAAATAATTACACCATCAATAAAGTTGACATGATTGGAAGTCATGACTTTGATAATAAAAACACATGGGATCATAATAGCATACACCAATATCTACATGAAATTGCAACACAATTCAAATATTCAAAACAAACAAGTGTAGAAGGAGAGAACATCCTATTAGGCCACCATGCTCCAAGTTAGACATTATTAGGAAACCATGAGGAAGCTCTCATGATAAATAAAGAACACAACACATTTGTGTCTACTAAATCACTCTATATGATCATTCAAGGTACAAATGGTAGTGGAAAATTATATTTGATTAGGTGCATACAAAATGCACTAAACAGTAATGGCCAACAACTAAAAAAATAGGTCTGCACACTAGCTCCTACAGATGTTTTTGCATTCAATATAAATGCATTGACTATACATATGATGCTTAGAATCCCTATCAAATAAATGCAGCCACTACAATGAAAAGCATTAACAACATTCCAAGAGGACTTAAAGGAAATAAGATACTTTCTTTTTGATGAATTG
Source organism: Chamaecyparis obtusa (assembly GCA_027943335.1). Lineage (NCBI taxonomy): Eukaryota > Viridiplantae > Streptophyta > Pinopsida > Cupressales > Cupressaceae > Chamaecyparis > Chamaecyparis obtusa. The sequence goes on along the minus strand of BSBK01000516.1, from coordinate 4,027 downwards.
AGTGTCATTAGCGCAAAGCTACTACTATAAATAGATAGTAGACTATAACAAGCATTTCCTCAAAATTAACAACTATGCTTTGGTGGACTTTCGATAATTTCCTAGTTGGTGACCTTGCCCAACAACCTCACGTGAGGGACAAGCCATTGTACACATCCCATTCTACTTCTAGAACAATGAGGGAATATTTCATCATAGTTATCACACTAGAAACAATATTACACCTATAAGGTTCTGGTGGTGGTGCTATGTTAGTGTCCCCAAAAGGAGAAAGGTACTACACAGCTTTCAGATTCAGTTTCTCCTGCACTAGCAACACTGTAGAATATGAAATCCTAGTGAATGGACTAGAGTGGGCTAGAAAAAGAGGGCTCAAGGCTCTAAAATTTTATGGTGACAATGAGTTAGTTTTCAGCCAAGTAAGAGGGATAAGTGCAACCAAGAATGACACCTTGAAAGCATACAAACATAGAGTTTGGGATGCAATTGAAGACTTTTGTGCTTTCAATATTGTTCCTATCCCTAGGAAGCTAAATCAAAATGCAGATAGATTAGCTACTGTTGGATCTCCGTATGATATTCCAAATATTATTTCAAAGGAGGAGACCCAACAACATATTAAAGTGATTTTCAGACCCTCTATTCCTGATAATGATGTCAATTGGTAGGTGTTTGACAATGATGAGCAAATTTTGCAGTTCTTGTTTGAAGAAGATGTTTTTTTAAAGCATAATCAGGATAGATTATCACAGAACTATGGTGATCAGGTGATACAACTTAGGTCTAATAACATGCCTAGAGGCCTTGTCACTTTAGAGACTATCTTCAATAAGGATGATCAAGTTAACAAAAACAAAGCTAGCCTGGTAGTTCAGTAGGAGCATTGTGTTGAATTAGAGTTGGAGCTAGGTAAAAGCTTACAATTTGGAAAGGTAAACATTGAATTGGAAAAGCAATCTTACACCCTAGTATTCAAAGAATTTAGTGATGTTTTTGCAAGGCAATATGAAGACCTTAAAGGTTTTGATCCAGCCCTTGCTCAACACACTATTGAATTGGAGCCTAATGCCAAACCAGTGAGGCAAAAGCAAAGGCCTATTAATCCAAAGCTTGAGCCACTTATGCATAAGGAAGTGCTTAAATTGATAGAAAGTGGTATCATTACCCCATTTAGCATACTAGTTGGGTTCCAACCTTGTTCCTATTAGGAAGAAGAAAGGGGATTTGAGGTTATGTATTGACTTTAGGGATCTTAACATAGCCTCTTTAAAAGACCGTCATCCATTACCCTCAATGGAGAAAATCTTACAATGTGTCTTTGGATCTGAGAGATTTTCATTGTTGGATGGCTATTCAGGATACAATCAAATCCTAGTTAATGAAGAAGATCAATATAAGACTACCTTTACAACCAAGTGGGGAACCATGGCTTATCAAATAATGCACTTTGGTTTGTCAATGCAAGTGCTACTTTTCAAAAGGCAATGGATATGGCCTTTAAGAGCCTCATGTACAAGTTTGTACTGGTCTACTTAGATGACATAACTATCTATTCCAAACATGCAACAGACCATATCAAACATTTGAGGAATATTTTTGAAAGGTGTAGAGAGTTTGGGATATCTCTTAATCCAAGAAATGTGTGTTTGCAGTTCATGAGGGAAAATTGTTGGGACATGTAGTATCCAAAGAACGAATTACAGTGGATCCTGAGAGAATTGTAGCCATCCTAGAGCTACCCTTGCCACATCATAAGAAAGGTCTCCCAATCTTTCATAGGAAAGATTAACTTTGTCAGGCATTTCTTCCCTAATATTGTAGATTTACTAAAGCCTTTGACAGCCATGCTAAAGAAGAGTTTAACTTTCAACTGGTCTAAACAAGGAAAAGCCAATTTCCAAGCTATCAAGGAAGCCTTGACAGAAGCTCTTGCCTTGTTAAATCCAAATTTCAGTAAGGATTTTATCCTTTATGCTTATGGAGGACATGATGCTATATCTGCTATAGTGACTCAAGAAAATTCAGATGGATTAGAGCAGCCTACTGCTTTTTTAGCAAATGTTTGGAAGAGTATGAACAGAGATACTCTTTTGTAGAGAAACATGTACTTGATGTGGTGAAGAGCCTTAAGAAGTTCAGATATCTATTGACCCATAGCAAGGTACATTTGAAGGTTACTCATCCAAGTGTCAAGAATTTTTGCTTTCCAAGAACCTAAATGAGAAAAGAGCTGGTTGGATCACCAAGGTGATGGAACATGACATTGATATTCAGACCACCAAGCTAGTTAGAGGAAGAGGTCTTTGTAAACATTTGGCAGGAGATGAAAGTTCAAAGAAATCAGAGAAAATGGATGCATCTTTGGTTGTGCATTCTACAGAAGAGCATGCCAAGGCATCAGGTTGGTTGCCTAACATGATTCATTTTTTGAAGACAGGACAATGTCTTGCAAGTCTAGATTCAACCAAAAGAAGATACTATAGATTACAATATGTCCCTTTTGTGCTAATATATGAGGTTGCTTTTTAGAAAGGATCACAATGGTGTCCTTTTAAGATGCATTGATTCAGAAAAGATAGCTGATGTCCTATTTGAGTTTCATGATGGACCTTCTGGAGGTCATTTTTCTCCTAGGACCACTGCTTTTAAAATCATGAGGGCTGGATACTATTGGCCATCTATCTTCAAGGATAGTCATGAGTATGTGAGAAAATGCATCAAATGTGCCATGTTTGCAAGAAAAGAAAGGCTTGCAGCTTTTCCCCTACAGCCAATCAGAATAGAGAAACCTTTCATGAAGTGGGGTATAGACTTCATTGGAATGATCAATCCTCCATCTAGTGTAGGCCACAAGTGGATAATCACTGCAACAGATTATTTCACTAGATGGACAGAGGCAATTGCCTTAAAGGAATCAAATGAGAGTGTTGTATTAATTTTTTCAAGAAGTGCCTGTGCACAAGTTTGTCCTTTTGGTTCTAGTTCTATCCCTTTGTCAAAGTTTTGTGCTCATAATTCTACTCCATGCCCAATGAATATGTCAAGGCCACTGGTTTCCATGTCCAGCAGGCTGACATCCAGTAGAAATCACCAAAATGTTACCCCAATTTTCCCTGCTCCATGCAAATTTGGCTAAGTTCTATCCTAGGGTCTGCATTTTAATCTTGCCAAGCACCCCTAAAAATTTCATAGTTTTTTGGCTTGTCTTCTAGTCTCTGCAATTCTTTAAACTCCCTGGTCAGCAGGTTCAAAATTTGAAAATCTAGTCGTTACCCCAAGAAGCCCTAAAAACACTAGGTCATGTTATAATCCTTCATTACCTTTTTGGCCACTTAAATTTCCCAATTCCCATGTGCACATTTGAAATGCCTTTTTCACCAGTTCTCTAAGTCTTCCAGCAGTTATCCTGCCTATTCGGCGATTTGGCGAATACATTGTTCTTGTGGTCTCTTAATCCCTAGTTGTCTTCATCTAATAGTTAGCGACTTAGTGAGCGGTTAACTTCTTCCCTTTAGTCATGTGGTTGCTTAAATGCTTGGTGGTCTTGGTATGTGGGTGTCCCAGTTAAGTAAGATCCAACGGTTGTCGTAAGTTCACATAGGGTCTGTCGAGGCTTGTGATCTTGCGACAGCCATTGATCCTTCTTTATGATGCAGCGCTTCATTTGTTTAGTGGGTCCACTGCCACATGGTCTGACTTGGAGGTTTCTAATTGGTCCAAAGTAATGATTTGGAAAGCTGTCAGAGCAGGCCAAGTGTGATGTCTTTCCTTGAAAATCAATGGCCGGTGCATGATCAGAAGGAATCTTTTGAGGGTATGCGATCATGCGTCGGCCGTTGATTTTTCCAAGTGTTTGGGTTATGTCAAGTGGTTCCCATGTCAGAGGTGACCGAGCAGAAGTAGAAAATGCTATGTTGACATGTGGTAGGTTTTCAAACGGGCCCAGGGTTATCAAATTTCTTGACAAATTGGCGATGACATGATTTTTGTGGTTTAAAGTTTAGCGGCTTCGATAAAGTTCTATGTG